>QTSX02005022.1:369115-439874 GCA_014839935.2 Entomophthora muscae | reverse complement strand
ATGGTTAGCTGAATTTTCATACATATTTTCTCTGTTGTTTGATTGGTAGTTTTGGAAAGATCAAGCTTTAATATATATTAAACCTTTTACAGGCCTGTTTTTTCCTAAAAGCCAGAATTATTAATAGTAGTTTTTACAAGTTAAACATATTTAAAACAAACCTAGCTTTGATAAAGTATTTATCTGAAACAGGCTTAGAATTGACACAAGAAATTAATCAAAACTAAAAAATGCAAGATTTCTTTATGTGAGGCATGACTTTTAATAGCCAATCATCAAATCTCAATTAGCTTGGCCTTGATTTTCTTTTTTAACTAGGTGGTTGCCCCGTCCAAGGACAGATATAAAGTTGAATTTAATAAATCAATTCAATATCTTTTATTGTATTTTTAAGTTGTGATTACTTATCATATGTTCAATTAAATTTATATTTAAAATTATTTCTTAAAATCAATTTCAACTATAATTATTTAAAATTAATCTCTTACGGCTTGAGCCCACTCAAGGCGACATTACAGACAGACTCACTTTATTACGAAATTATGGAGGTTCAAGCAGAAATCGAACTATTGTTTTGATTGGATTAAACTCGCATGCAGAGCAGGCAACTGGAATTATAGTGCATTCTTAGAGTCCACAGTTTATATATAGCTAATATAAATACTAATCTAAAGCCATGATTTTGAATGACAAAATATACATCATGGAACTTGGACATTCGATACTGCACCTTTAATCGGAACATAACTTATCCTTGGTGTATCGCAGTGTAGCAACCATTTTGATAATTGGGTTCATAAAAAAAGAATTTGGAATCATTGATGTCATTTGCTAATGAATCCATGGTAAAAAGCGGATTTAAACCCGATCCGCATGTAGCTATCAATTCATCAGAAGCAATGAGGATAAAATGGTAGCAATTTCTCTCAGTGTACCATGAATCTTTTACTTCTTGCTTTGAGCCTTGCCTTTCAAACCTCCGCTAAGTTCTTGCACGACCATTCAACCGTGACAATAAGCAAAAATGGGCACTCCTTCAGCTTCGCTTTGGACAGCTACATATGTAACTGCAAGTATCGGTCTAATAATCGGTACGATTTCCCAGAAATGTGCAAGAATGGGGACGTTTCCTTTTCGAAAAATGGGACTGATGTCTTTGTCCATATCGAAAACAAAGCCTGCTTTTTCAAGCAGCAGCATCCAAAGAATTATAAGGGCAACAAAATTGTTACCAAAATGGAGTATTGTTACGACCTGACTAAAGATTTTCCTCACTTTTTTGAAGAGTCTAAATAAACTACAACTATAAATAGTCATATCTTACCCCTTTTCAATTATGAGCCTGATTCTTTAATCTCGAACTTTTTCTATAGAGTACAATAATTCTCAAACGACATGTGCAGTATGAATTTGTTAAATTCTATAATAATTTAAATACCTAAAGTATAAACTCAATATGCACAGCACTTTTATTTTCCTGCTTCATCTTTATTAACCGCTCCAATCACTCAGGAAACTTATATAGACTACTCATGTCCCATCTTTATTAACCGCTCCAGTCGCTTGGGAAGCTTTTTCTCAAGTGGAAGCCTGGAAAAACTTACCGTTTTAAGTCTGATATAAGCCAACAACATATACAGTTTCACCTATACAATAGGTAAGTTTTGGTAGCAGGTGCTACCGCAGGAGGGGTTGTTGGGCACTTGGCAGTTTCTCATAGCATCCCTACCTGTGTCAGTTGAAATTAAAGTAGAAAATAACTAAGATGGATGTAAACTATTTCTGTTTGATATTAAGGTAAGACATTCAAAGACAAATTTAAAAAAACTTAATGATAATGATTGGAAAACAAGATGTCATCATCTGCTCTGATTGGTTAATTTTAAGCCTAGGAGATAAGATTATATTTACTAAGCAAGGTAAGCCTCACCCAACTTCAATACTAACCTTTTCAACTCAAACTTAATAGATTCACTTCAAACTTGAGATAAGCTTCAAAATATACATAATACTAACCTTTTAGTTCAGAAACATCAGGATATTCACGGTAAGTGTTGTGTTCAGCTCTTGAGGAAAACATCCAAGAGGACTTGACAGGAAACCTTTGTTAAAAAAGTTTTGATGACAAAGCTAAACTTGGGTTAGCCTTCAGGGCAAAATAAAGGAGACATACATTAATTTCCTGGAACAAAAGACAAAGATTTCATTTTGGCAAAAAGGAAAGGAAAGAACTTGAATGTTATAAAAGCCAACACAAATGTGGATAAACTTGTTTTATTTGAAGAAATGATTCAAATTAAATAGTATACTGGGTACATTGATCATTCAATAGGTAGACAGTGTGGCTGATGAGGTCATTCCAAGATGAACTTATACCAGGATCAGATGTGTGCAGGTAGTATAACCCAGAATGGGTGGACATTGATGTCAACCCATTTAAGGAAGGTGAACAATTTCCAAAGTTGAAAGTGAATCTAACTAAGTCTTCACAGGTATCAATATTTCAAGTTCATATCAAAATAGCGCAAATGGCATGATTTCCACTATGGTGTCTCATTGGTGGTGGCCCAGGAGGTTATGGGGATATCATTTGGGTATTTAATCTCATTGGATGGGCTAAGGGAATTCCCCAAGAGGCAGGGTTCACGCGTAGAAGATACTCCACTGGCAGGTTTGGAGTTTCTTCAAAGTCAAATCTACTTCTGGTTTGAGCCTAAAAAACATGGGCAGCTGGGCTGGTAGGCTGGTGGCCTGCAGAGGTCCAAGGTTCAAATCCCAGGAATGGGATTCAATCTTGCTAATTGATAGTAGGAAACTGTCACTTGTGACAACTGCTATCACAAGAAAACTTGCACCATCTGTATTTTTTGTCTATCTTGCACCCAAGCTTCCAGACTTGCCTGCCAATGTATCTTACGGTACACAGGGGGCGCTCAATGAGTTGCCCCTTGATGTATTAAACAACATGAACCAATATGATGGCAATATCAAACTGCAGGCACTTTCTCCTAATTAGGAGCGCTGCCAATTTGACCTGCTGATCCCCACACAAGTTATTCCTTGGCTTTGAACCCTACATGGAACATGCCACTATGCCACCCCCTTGTGGCCCTGTGGCTTTCCCCATACAGTATATTAATCACAAAATTCTACAATAAACTACACCTTATTCTATTCATTCTTGTCCATTCTATTGGACTGTTGTCTTTCCCAATCAAATACCAAACTCTAATTGGTTCAGTTGCAACAGTGGTAGCAGTGGTAGGTTAACAACCTACCTAAAAGAAAAATCCCCCAAGAAAGGACGGAGTACAGGCTGTATGGCTACTCCCACCAAGAAACTTTCCTGCCAATCCCTGAGGGGGACATCCCTGAAGGATATGTTATCTACCAAGATCAACTGGTACTTACAAGAGTGTACAATTGACTCTGCCTTGGGCAGCACAACACCAGCGTCACCCCGCCCCAGTCAGACCTTTCTCAATGCATGGTCAACCTCCAACTTGAATCTTTTGTGGGTGGTGTCAAAGGAGATGACATTGTCAGTTGGCTCCATTCTACCAAAACCTGCCTCCTTATCTGTCAAGTACCTGAGCTCATGTGGGTTGCTACCGCGTCTGGGCGCCTCATAGGGTCTGCCGCTGTATGGTTCACCAACTGGGCCAGACAAGAAATAGATGTTACTTGGGTGTTTTTTAGGGACACCACAAAGTCCTGCTACAGTGAAATCTTTTCACCCATTGTGGTGGAAACTCCCCTCCTGGCCATTAAATAGACCGGGTTTGTCCCTGAATACCTTGCCACCTGGCAACAAGCTCTTGCTGCTGCCCCAGAAGCTGTGACCAATGGGAATGCCATGCTCCTTACCTTGATAGTCAATGGGCTCAAACCCCATATCTGCAAGTGGGTTCCCATGGGTCACTGCACCTTCATCAACAATTGCTACAAGGCCATTGTGAAGGCCATTAATCAGGCTTCAATGGGCTTCCGCAGGTCTAATTACACACCACCCCAACCTTGTCCTGCACCTGGCAGTGCCCACAACCAAGTAGGCTGCCGCCAGTCCCGCCAATGGGAAAATGGGGTTAAGCGTCCCTGCAAGGGGGAACTCTAACTAGCGCAAATTGAGGACCAGGGAAAAGCCTGAGGGTTGTAGCTACGAGAGGTTCTATAACCCCACTTGACCCTCACTCTCAGTCCCTCCTCACGAAGAATCCCTGTGATTACAATGTGCACAAAGTTGAAACCCTCAACGTATTCCAAGTCCACAGCAAGAATCCTGTTCTCCAAGCAAGCCACTCTTCAAATAAAGTAACCCACTTGGCCTATCCCTTCTGTTTTTGTGAAAACACCCACAAACTATTGGTAGATACTGGGGCAATCACACTATGGTGGACCAGGCGTTTGCTGACTCTTAACAACTAGACCAGGTGCCAAGCAGATTCAAGGTAGTACAAGTAGCTGATTCCTGTAAAGTGGCAATTACCCATGAGACGGTATCATTCTATGTGAGAATGGGGAACATCCAAGTCAATTTCTCTGGGCCAATCATGGCAGGGCTCAGCCACAATGTCATTGCTGGCGTTGACTGGCTTTGTCACAACCGTCCCTACATCAACTGGGACCTGTCTGTAATCACCCTCAATAGAAATGGGGTGGGCTTTCAGATATACCCTGCCAAAATGAGCAAGTTACTTCACAATACTGTATTTTTCAGAATAACAGAAACATGCTTGTATGATTTCAAGGGGGGAAACTAGACTTCAACCAATGCTCAGTCAAAGTTATCCACACTGAACCACCTGCAACCCTCCCCTTGACCACTCCACCTCCACCAGCACTTGCCACACTCCTAGAGGAATATAAGGACGTTTTCAGTGAAACACTGGACCAACTACCTCCTCCCTGGGAGATCCAGCATGCTGTATAATTGCAAGGGTTGCTTCCTAAAGCACATCCCCTCTATCTCCTGACACCAAAAAAATGAGATTCTCCACCAGCACCTCATAGATGCACTTGACAAGGGCTTCATCTGCCCCTTGCTCTTGCCATACGGGGCTGCTGTCTTCTTTGTAGCCAAGAAGAACAGGCCCCTTTGCTTTTTCACCAACTACCGCGCCTTAAATGAAGTGACTGTTAAGAATAAATACCCCCTGTCATTGATTGAAGACCTGTTTGCCATGCTTGTGGGTACAAAGATCTTTATCATGATCAATCTCACTGCAGGGTACAACCAGGTCTGCATTGCACCAGGGGATGAGGCAAAAACTGCCTTCCGCACATGCTATGGGTTGTTTGAGTGTTGGGTCATGAACTTTGGAATGAACAACACTCCTTCCACCTTTCCCATGTTGATGAACAAAGAATTTGAGGAATTGATTAGGAAATGTGTTGTTGTGCACCTTGATGACATTATTGTCTTCAGTCAAGATCAAACCATGTGTGAGAATTGGGGAGCAGTTTAAGAGGAAATAAAACCAAGCTCTCAACCACAATAAAAATTGCAGTTTCAGCAACAACCAAAAGGTCATTGCCAACAATTCCTGGGAGGCCAAAGGGGGGAAGAAATCAACTGAACATCAAAAGCAACAGAAAAAACCAAATGACTGGATTAGACTAACAAATTTTGAACTTTATTAGAGTAGAGAATGATGAAGCAAGGTCTTTTACAACTCTTGCATTCATTTAATGGATGGGATAGGATTGGGGTGGTATATTAAATGTCACAAATCAATTGACCAATGATATGAGCAGATACCAATGCATTTCTTGAGGCAGGAAGATCTTGACAAATTTTGAATGCACATAATCAAAAGAAAAACTGAACCAACTAACATCAGGAATATGCTTTGGATGCAATTACCACTGCTCCCGGCTGCTCTTGCACATGATATTTAACCAGAGGTGTCTCTTGGGCGGGTTAGGTGGGGGAATCTTCAGAATAATTCCAAAATATTAAATTGATGGCCTTTATTGGGCTTTTTTTAGTAACCTTTTAGATAAATATACAAACATAATTTGGTAGAAATTCTCAAGCATTTGGCAGGAATTGAAGTGGAGGCCTAAGGGGGAGGTGTAACTTTACACCACACATCTCCAATACCTCTGTGCTGTCCTTGACACCCTTTGTAAAAACCAGCTAAAGGCCAAGACTTCCAAATGCAAATTCCTCAAGTCAGATCTCCTGTTCCTTGGGCACACCATCTCTGCCCAGGGGATAAAGCCTGACCCCGCCAAAATCAAGGCCATCACCAGCATGCCACCCCCCACTGATGTGGGCCAGGTGTGTACATTCTTAGGCATGGTTGCCTACATGAATAAGTTTATTCCCAATTATGGATAACTAATTGCACCCCTCACTGAGCTCCTAAACACTAAACAGTGCTTCTATTGGACCCCTGCCAGAGATCAAGCCTTTGAGACGTTGAAACAAAGACTTACAACTGCGCCTGTATTGCAATTCCCCAATTGAAACTGCCAGTACAAACTCAAGACTGATGCCTCTGACAGAGCCATAGGGGGTGTGTTACGGGTGGAAACTGACAAGGGCGTCTTCCTTCCTGTGGCATACAAATCCAGGAAACTCACCAACTCAGAACAATGTTACCCCATACATGATAAGGAATTAGCAGCAATTGTGCACTGCATCAAGAAATGGCGCTGTTACCTGGAAGGGGCCACCTTTTCACTCTGTGTTCTGACAGATCACAAGTCACTCCAATACTTCAACACACAGTCTCATTTGACACACCGCCAAGCAGGCTGGGTCAAAAGCCTATCCCCCTACCAGTTACACATCAATTACAAGCCTGGGAAGGAACTCATCACAGCTGACGCCCTCTCTAGACTCTATGTAGTGTCTATCACCGGGGACAACGGCTTGGATCCAGACTGCCAATGCTTTACCTCTGTCCTGAAGCAACTTGTTACAAAGGCCTTAATTTGGTAACTATCTCCAAGCTAAAGGACAACACAAGTCAGTTCACCACTGATGCTGGCAATGTCTGCCACTGGGAGAAGACAGGTGAAAAGACACCCTACATCCCCACCACACAACAAGGCAACACCATACTACATTACCACCACACCTTGGGTCACACCAGAGGATGTAACCTCTTCAAGATTATGAAACATAAGGTTTGGTGGCTGTTGCACTTTTTGCATTACAGCGCCACAATTATTTGAGATTATAGGGCACAGGACATTTGCCGGGATACATTCATATGTGAGGATATGAGTAGTATTGTATCAGAAGAGCCAGATTAAATTTAACCATGATTATTGCCCAGAAATGGTTTCTGATTGTGCAGAAGCACTTAAGTATTAGGATAAAGGTTAACCAGATTAAAGATATATTTCAGACAAGTCAAGATTAAGATTTATTGTTATTGATTAATTCTTCTTATACCTTCTGCAAGTTTCATCCCTGGGCTGCTAGCAATGTCTTCTAGGACATTCTAACATGCCCCTAATTTGGGTAATTATTAATCTAGGTTTGGTGCTTATTGCACGTCAACCAATAGAATATCTTCATCTTCACCCAGCACAGGTGATCCTTGCTGGTGTGGAATAATTTGGTTACTTCAGGATCACTTCCTACTTCCTTGGCATACTACAAGCTTAATGCTTATTAATGTGATAAATATGGGAATACGAGATTATGGGAAATCAAACCCAGCACCTTGGCGCTCAATGAAAAGTAAGGTGGCGCTGTGGCGCCTGCAATATTTGCCAGGTGGCGCCGCGGCGCTTGCAATAATTTTCAGTTGGTGTGGCGGTGCTTGGGTATAAAGTAGTTTGGTGTCTAATCCATTTGCTAGGTGGCGCGACAGCGCTTATCATTGGCTAATTTAAGGTCCAGGTCAGCAGGCAACTGCTGATCCAATATGCATATGATTTATACTACCAATTTATGTTATTTTGTAGCTGCAATTCATATCTGCAAGCTCCGTCATACTTTGCATCATTGGTTTTTATACTGCTAATTTATGGATTTGGTTGTAGCAATCCCAATCTGTGAGCTCTGTCATAATTGGCATCATTGCTTGGTCAAAATACCCCAACAGTGGCTGTGTATGCGCCAAGACATCTTGGACCTCCTCAAAACATGTGTGTTGTGTGAAAAGAACATGTCTAAACCTGCACCCCCCAAATCTGCCCAGCCCATTAAAGCCATGAAACCCTTCAAGCAGTGGGCCCTAGATATTTTTGGGCCCCTCCCAAAAGACAGACTGGGGAAGAAATACATCATAACTGCCATCAACTACTTCACCCGCTGGCCAGTAGCCTGGGTGACAACTAACCACACCACCACCATCACCCGCTTCATTGGCAAGGAAATTGTGGCCCGCTTTGGGCGACCCAAATGTCTCATCACAGATGGTGACCTCAAGCTTGTGGGATATGTCATAAAGACGTACTGCGCCAAGAATGCACTCCAAAAAATAGTCACAACCCCCTATCATCTGCAAGCCAAAGGACGCGTAGAGCAATTGAATGGCTCACTGGTCCAACTGATTCCAAGCTCTAACAGGAGCATCCCAATACTGTGTGGACTGAACACTTGCCCACCACCCTACTCATCTTACAAGCGAGAATCAACAGGGGTACCAGGTTCAGCCCCAGCGCCCTGACCTTTAGGACACCTGACAGTTTGATGGGAGTAGAACAAGGGAAGTTGCAGTCCACGGTTCCCGGGAAACCCCCCCCTTGTTGACGACTCCTTCCCTAAGTCAGTGGCGTGCCAAAGCCCAAGAAATTGAACACAAACAAATTGAGGGAAGGACAAACACCTCAAAGCAAGATACACCATAGGTGATCCCATCTACGCCCTCAACCCCAATTCAGCCAAATTAGCTCCAATCACTTGGGGCCCTTCAAGATAGTCGCGGTCTATGACAACCACATCTACCAACTTGAAGATGCCCAGGAAACACCAAGAAGCTCCACCATGATTGCTTGCATCCCTGCTGTGCCATCCCCACACAAAAGTTGTTCAAACGGACCTTTCCAGATCTCCCGCAGACTCTGATCCTGGTGTCTGATGACAAGCAGGGGGCAAAGGGGGTGTTGCAATTGATTTTCCAGACTTGCCTGCCAATGTATCTTACAATACACAGGGGTCAATTTATGAGTTGCCCCTTGACATATCTAACGGCATGAACCAATCTGATGGCAATATTAAATCACGGGCACTTTCTCCTAATTAGGAGCACTGCTAATTTGACCTGCTGATCCCCGCATAAGTTATTCCTTGGCTTTTGTCAAAACTGCAGGCTCGACCTGCCAGCAAGGCTCCAACCAAGCGGGTTTGTGACCCACAATCCGATTATCCGGTCACCCGAAGCCAAACTAGGAAGTCAACTCAAATGACCAAATCCAACAATATGAACAGATGATGATCCTTCACGGTGGATACCTCAATTTGGCGCTTGACTCATTATCAGGATCAAGCCACCCCCTTCTTCCATCCAGCCGTGTGATTGCCAATCTTGTTCCTACTATCCTTGATTCACACAAACTATATAATCACTATCTCTCCAATAAAGATTATGATATAGCTCCTAAATATTTTTCCCTGTGTAACTCTGCTAAAACAGCACAGTTACAACACTTTGAACCCTACCTGGAACATGCCACTATGCCACCCCCTTGTGACCCTGTGGCTTTCCCCATACAGTATATTAATCACAAAACTCTACAATAAACTACACCCTATTCTATTCATTCTTGTCCTTTCTATTGGACTTTTGTCTTCCCCAATCAAATACTGAACTCTAATTGGTTCAGTTGCAACATCTATGTATAACTCCAGTTTATTCCAATATGACTTTGATGTGTCCATCTCAACAGTTGTGAAAAGTAGAGTATCTTTATCAACGTTAGGCTTGAAAATAAAGGTTAAGCCACAAAAAATATAAGTTGTAAAGAATATTGAAATGTAAAAGTTATATTTATGTATTCTGAAATCAATCTATTGGCAGCAGAGCTCCTCATGTCTGCTTTTTGTATTAAAGACGTTTATAACTAGAATGTTAATCTATGGCCAGTCAAGCGAGCTAGACAGTTTATAAAAGTTTATTTCACCGGTAAATCATTAAAAGGAGGAGTAGTTTAGTGTCTAACATGCTTCTTAACATGAAACTCTCTCTTCTTGATGTCCAGGCACCACAATAGTGTTGGGGAGTAGTCGACAAGTAAGGCGGACGAAGCCTTTAAATCCGTTTTCTTAAAAAATTTAAACACGCAGAGCACCTCAGGAGTACGGGCAAAAATTTTGTAGTTGGTTGCTTTAAAATGGGATACTTGGTTATTGCAGTCGAGAGTAAATTTGTTGTTAATGCACTCCACTTCCGTCCCGTTGGCGTCAAAAGTAAACCTGGTTTTTGATTTGAGAATCCCTTCAAGCTGGTTGAATCGCATGTTTGAATCAAGGAGGTAGGTTTCTCCGGCCTGGGTGCTTGCAATTGAGGCGATGATTGCTAAGAAAAATGAGTTCATGTTGCTTGTGGAGAGAAGGTAGCAGCTTTAATACTGGCGAAGGGTTTAAACTGCGCCTTAGCGCACTATTCCGGGAATGGTGTTCTTTAGAAGTTTAAGTTTTTTAATAAAATAATTTATATTTGTTTTAAATAAATATGTGGCTAATGCTAAGTCAATTATATCCTTCATAGATGTTCAACCATGCAGTAATCTACTGATGATAGAATGTGCCTCTGAAACAAGACTGATTTGATCAGGGCACCAAAATCATTGCTATTCAGTATCTTGCTTCAAACAAGCTTCAGTTTCTATAGATTGCGAATAAGACCTTTAACCTGTGTATAAATAATCAAGATATGACGTACAATTCTTTAATGACTGCATCAAGCAGCATATCCTTACATTATTACTTTGGCACTTGTGACATCAGCCGTTATGACATGGTACCAATACCAAGGTGGACTAGTTCTATTTTTAAAAAAATACCAAGGTGGACTAAGATCATTTTAAAATGATCAAACCCACGGTTTACAATGAACATTTATCAAAAAATCAAACGATTACCCTGCTTACAGTAACTTCAGAATATATATTGTCACCCTCCGTCAACAAGTTCTTTTCCTGCAGCAGCATTTGAAGTATAATGATATGATTGGTCTAATGTATCCGCAACAAATTTAGGCATTTTGAATTGCTGTGGACTTAATCGTTGAGGGGTTCCAAACTTGCATCGCTTCTAAGCCAGCATATTTTTAGCGGTTAACTTGATAAAAACAAAATAGACTTAATTCAGAAGCAAATATGGAAATGGTGAGAAAAATACATGTGAAATTCCAAGAAAATCAATCTCATACCATAAACTTGTAGCCCCATCATATAATCCCAAGCTGTAGCATATTTAGCAGCCCTGGTAAGTCAAGTGAGGGTAGACATTTTTTGAATGGGTGGGGATATAGCCCTAGAGTTTATAAAAAGGTTTTTTTGCTTGAAAATCACTAATCCAAAGCTTTAAAATCTTGCTTGTCTATAACAGAAAAATAGTTTACAATCACATCTATTGATCAGAACAGGGGTTCATGCTTTACTCACAAAAATTTAAAAAGTGGTATTTGGGTTAGGATTTATATTTGATGTATTGAAAAATGTAGAAGCCATATTGTAGAGAACAAGACCACATAATTGGCAGCGCAGCAATGGTTAGCTGAATTTTTATACATATTTTCTCTGTTCTTTGATTGGTGGTTTTGGAAATATCAAGCTTTAATATATATTAAACCTTTTACAGGCCTGTTTTTTCCTAAAAGCCAGAATTATTAATAGTAGTTTTTACAAGTTAAACATATTTAAAACAAACCTAGCTTTGATAAAGTATTTATCTGAAACAGGCTTAGAATTGACACAAGAAATTAATCAAAACTAAAAAATGCAAGATTTCTTTATGTGAGGCATGACTTTTAATAGCCAATCATCAAATCTCAATTAGCTTGGCCTTGATTTTCTTTTTTAACTAGGTGGTTGCCCCGTCCAAGGACAGATATAAAGTTGAATTTAATAAATCAATTCAATATCTTTTATTGTATTTTTAAGTTGTGATTACTTATCATATGTTCAATTAAATTTATATTTAAAATTATTTCTTAAAATCAATTTCAACTATAATTATTTAAAATTAATCTCTTACGGCTTGAGCCCACTCAAGGCGACATTACAGACAGACTCACTTTATTACGAAATTATGGAGGTTCAAGCAGAAATCGAACTATTGTTTTGATTGGATTAAACTCGCATGCAGAGCAGGCAACTGGAATTATAGTGCATTCTTAGAGTCCACAGTTTATATATAGCTAATATAAATACTAATCTAAAGCCATGATTTTGAATGACAAAATATACATCATGGAACTTGGACATTCGATACTGCACCTTTAATCGGAACATAACTTATCCTTGGTGTATCGCAGTGTAGCAACCATTTTGATAATTGGGTTCATAAAAAAAGAATTTGGAATCATTGATGTCATTTGCTAATGAATCCATGGTAAAAAGCGGATTTAAACCCGATCCGCATGTAGCTATCAATTCATCAGAAGCAATGAGGATAAAATGGTAGCAATTTCTCTCAGTGTACCATGAATCTTTTACTTCTTGCTTTGAGCCTTGCCTTTCAAACCTCCGCTAAGTTCTTGCACGACCATTCAACCGTGACAATAAGCAAAAATGGGCACTCCTTCAGCTTCGCTTTGGACAGCTACATATGTAACTGCAAGTATCGGTCTAATAATCGGTACGATTTCCCAGAAATGTGCAAGAATGGGGACGTTTCCTTTTCGAAAAATGGGACTGATGTCTTTGTCCATATCGAAAACAAAGCCTGCTTTTTCAAGCAGCAGCATCCAAAGAATTATAAGGGCAACAAAATTGTTACCAAAATGGAGTATTGTTACGACCTGACTAAAGATTTTCCTCACTTTTTTGAAGAGTCTAAATAAACTACAACTATAAATAGTCATATCTTACCCCTTTTCAATTATGAGCCTGATTCTTTAATCTCGAACTTTTTCTATAGAGTACAATAATTCTCAAACGACATGTGCAGTATGAATTTGTTAAATTCTATAATAATTTAAATACCTAAAGTATAAACTCAATATGCACAGCACTTTTATTTTCCTGCTTCATCTTTATTAACCGCTCCAATCACTCAGGAAACTTATATAGACTACTCATGTCCCATCTTTATTAACCGCTCCAATCGCTTGGGAAGCTTTTTCTCAAGTGGAAGCCTGGAAAAACTTACCGTTTTAAGTCTGATATAAACCAACAACATATACAGTTTCACCTATACAATAGGTAAGTTTTGGTAGCAGGTGCTACCACAGGAGGGGTTGTTGGGCACTTGGCAGTTTCTCATAGCATCCCTACCTGTGTCAGTTGAAATTAAAGTAGAAAATAACTAAGATGGATGTAAACTATTTCTGTTTGATATTAAGGTAAGACATTCAAAGACAAATTTAAAAAAACTTAATGATAATGATTGGAAAACAAGATGTCATCATCTGCTCTGATTGGTTAATTTTAAGCCTAGAAGATAAGATTATATTTACTAAGCAAGGTAAGCCTCACCCAACTTCAATACTAACCTTTTCAACTCAAACTTAATAGATTCACTTCAAACTTAAGATAAGCTTCAAAATATACATAATACTAACCTTTTAGTTCAGAAACATCAGGATATTCACGGTAAGTGTTGTGTTCAGCTCTTGGGGATAACATCCAAGAGGACTTGACAGGAAACCTTTGTTAAAAAAGTTTTGATGACAAAGCTAACCTTGGGTTAGCCTTCAGGGCAAAATAAAGGGGACATACATTAATTTCCTGGAACAAAAGATGAAGATTTCATTTTGGCAAAAAGGAAAGGAAAGAACTTGAATGTTATAAAAGCCAACACAAATGTGGATAAACTTGTTTTATTTGAAGAAATGATTCAAATTAAATAGTATACTGGGTACATTGATCATTCAATAGGTAGACAGTGTGGCTGATGAGGTCATTCCAAGATGAACTTATACCAGGATCAGATGTGTGCAGGTAGTATAACCCAGAATGGGTGGACATTGATGTCAACCCATTTAAGGGAGGTGAACAACTGTTGAATTTGAAGGAAAAACCAACCAAGTCTTTACAAGTATCAAGATTCAAAGGCCATATTGAAATAGCATTAATTGCATAATTTAAAACATAACAAGGAAGACTTGTACTTCTCTAAGGTTGGTGAGGGGAAGCATCTTATCAATAGCCTCAATCTTGTTGTTAATAGGTTAAATCCCAGTCTGAGTAACTTTGTGGCCCAGGAACTCAAATTTTTCTTTGAAGAAAGCACACTTAGAAGGTTTGAGTTTTAAGCCAGTGTTGTAGATCTTAAGGAAGACTGCCTTGAGATGCTCTAGGTAATCTGTAAAGGTAGAGCTGAATACTGTAATATCATCCAGATACACAAGTACACAGGAAAGCTTCAGGTCTTGGAGAATTGAGTCCATTGCTTGTTGGAAGGTGGAAGTTGCATTGAAAAGGCCATGGGGCATTTGAGTGGGTTCAAACAGACCTTCAGAAGTAATGGGGCAGCCTTCTTGCAATCCTCTAGAGATAAGTCCACCTGCCAATACCCGGAGGCCAAGTCCATGGCAGAGAAAAAATTTGAACCCCTTAAATGTCTAAGAGCATCATCTATCTGGGGCAAGGGGTACAAGTCCTTTTTGGTGATGGAGTTAAGGCAACAGTAGTCCATTACAATCCTGTGCCATCTTTTCTTATTTTTGATAATTGACAAGGGAGAGGCCCATGGACTTTGAGAAAGGGCCAGCAATCCAGCATCCAAGAGCTGCTTTAACTCTTTAGATACCTGATCATTTTCTACTTAACTGCGCCTGTAAGGCTTGACACAGAAAGGGGGAGCATCTCCAGTGTCAATCTGGTGGATGTTGCCCTTGGCCAACCCATAGTTATTGAGACCAGAGGCAAAGATATCCTTAAATTTATCCAAGAGATCAAGTACGTCCTTTTGCTGGATAGGAGATAGCTGAAGGAAGTTGGCAGCAGTGAATAGGTAGAGCTCTTGGGGGTCTTATTCAGGTAATTTAAAGTTTCCAAATGTCTTAAACGGATAGAGAGAAGCCACCTGTTTGGTACCTAATATGTGTCTGTGTCCCACTACTTGACACTGTGGTATATTAATGGGGGAAGCAGTCATATTGACCAACAGTAGCTTCAAGTGCACCTTAAGAGTTCAATCCAAGATTCCAGGGCACAGACAAGGTTTCTTACAACTTAGAGACTCAGGGGAGTACAATTCCAAGAAAAATTTCTCAGGCAACTCATAGGATATCTGTGAGTTAATGATAATTTGAGAGCCAGAAGAGACGGTAATGTCAGCTGAGACAATCAATGAGATGCCTTCTTCAGCAGGGCAAGAAGGTGGAGGAGAGAGCATGTTAGAAGAGCGAGCCCTTTACTTTAGCAAGAAGATACCAGTTAGGTACTCAGGGACATATGTTTTAAGCCTCTTACCAGAAATACGGGAAAACTCCTAAAAGATCAGCAGGTCTCCATACCCTAGGAGGGGCAATTACCCATCTCAAAGATTGACAATCTCATTGTATTCTTGTAAGAATCAAGTTCCCAATAGAAGGAATTATAGCTTTTGTTTTTTAATACAACAGGAGGGATGCAATGAGGAGTTTCCCAGACCTCATTGGTAAAGCAGAGTAGACGCAAATAGCCCAAGTCTGAGACATACTAGCAGTCCCATAGGAATGGGTATAATTGAGATCAGGAGCAAATTTGAGCTTCTTCATTAACTTGGACAACACAACAATAACAGGGGACCATTATCCAAGATAGCTTTAATCTTCACTTCCTGGATAGATACTTCCACACAGGGGATATCCTTTCCAAAAGAAGGTAGGACAGTCAGGACATCATGGGCTTCCTATAGTCCTTTATCCCACTTTTCTAACATTTATTTCAAGACAGTAATTTCCTTGTACATAGTTTGAAAAGATAAGGATACAGAGATGTTACTGAAGAGGGCCTCAGCTAGTTCAATGGCTTCTTCTGAGGAGTCAACTAAGACAGGGGGACAGTGATCCTGAGCTAAGTAAGGACAAGTAACTGTAGCTTTGGCTGAGGGTAGACAAGCTGTTGTAGTGGTCTTCCCTGAATGAAACTTATAGGGGAGAGCCATAGTTTCAGGGACAGCCAATACAGAGTAGCCATAACTATTGATATTATTTTAATCAGAATCTTTGGGCTCAAAATCACCTGAGAGATCATGGAAGAGATGTAGGATAGTGGGACCAGAAGAGGGAGGCATCTTATCTTCAGAGGAGGATCAGGAGGAGACTTAGGTGGTTAGTCAACTGATAGCATCTCTGCCTCTAAGTTGATATCTCTTTCCCTGCCTGTGTCTTAGGGTTACATCCCCTATTTTCAGGTTATGCATGTGTTGTAACTGTGCTGTTTTAGCAGAGTTACATGGGGAAAAATATTTAGAAGATAGATAATAATCTTTATTATGAGATAGTGATTATATAACTATTGTGAATCAGTGGATAGCAGGAACATTATTGGTGATCACACGGTGGGATAGAAGAGGGGATGGCATGATCCTGCTAATGAGTCAAGCGCCAAATTTAGGTATCCACCGTGAAGGATCATCATCTGTTCATGTTGATGGATTTGGTAATCCAAGTTGACTTCCTAGTCTGGCTTCAAGTGACCGGGTAATCGGATTGCGGGTCACAAACCCGCTTGGTTGGAACCTTGCTGGCAGGTTGAGCCTGCGGTTTTGACACCCCCCAGCTGAAGGTTGGCCTCCTCTAGGGGCAGGTCGTCAGGGAGGTTGTCAGGAGCCCGGGCGCCATATTGAATCAGTTGTTGTTTGGTGGCGGGCAGGGCAGTTTCTCATTGTTTCTGTCTCGCTTTGCAGGGTTGTAGGCGGTCATGGTGTAAGGTCTTGTCTTGCTTGCGTTTCCCGAGCCCTTGCACAAGGTAAGTGTTATTGTTGTTTACCTTTAGAATGATTGCTGGCCCCATTTTTTTGGGTTGTAGTTTGCTTTTGTCAACATTCATGACCCAGACTTTGTCCCCAACTTCATGTCTCTGGCAGATTGGAACAAAGGTCTTTTGAAAGTGTTCCTTTTCTTTGGCTGCTTGTTTGCTGTTGGCCTCTATTACTTGAGGATCTGAGCAAGGGGGGACTTGACTTGGGATTTCCAGTTTGGGTCCTATCAATGCTTGAATGATATTTGGCTGTGTGCCGTATACCAGTTCAAACGGGCTTTCCCGGTGGATCTGTCCACTCAGATTTGGCACACAAGTAATGCAGTCTGTAGCTGCTTATACCAGTCTTCAGGTCTCCCGGCGGTGAGTTTGGCTAGGGCTTGCACAAGGCTACCATTAAGCCGCTCTACGCGTCCATTGGCCTGTGGATGGTATGGTGTTGTGACAGTGTGTTTGACCACATTTTTTGCAAGGTATATGTTGGTGTTTTTGGAGGTCAATTCTTTGCCCCCATTGGTTATCAGGAGTTCTGGCTTTCCTAACTTGCTGATTATTTCCTTGCCAATGAATTGTCGGACGTTGTTACCGGTGTGTGTTTTCACCACTTGGGCTACTGGTCACCTTGTCGCAAAATTGATGGCTATGATGATGTATTTTTTGTCATTGTGCTTTCCTGGCATGGGGCCCACAATGTCAAGAGCCCATCCCTTGAACAGTAGTTGGGTTTTAATGGGGAGTACAGACTTAGGCGGGGTTTTACTTTTGGCAAACTTTTTGGAGACCTCGCACTGTTCTAACACTTCCTGGACATTGCGGTATAGGGTTGGCCACCAGGCTTTATGTTTTAAGAATTTGTATAAATTTTGGCTCTTAATATGTCTGAGATCCCTGTGGTAGCAAAGAATGGTATCAACTCGTTGATGTGTGGGAATGTAGGGAATGGTTGTGCCATCCAACATTTTTCTGTGAAGAGTCCTGTATACGTCAGCAAAGAGGTGCTCATTCTTGATGACCGTTTCTTTGGTGATATTGGTTGTGCCTGCGGGGAACCCCTTGTCTTTTGTACGGAGCACTAGGAGAGGCCAGTCTGGGTCGAGCCCATTCTCTCCCCTAGAAGCGCGGACATACAGACGGGACAGGGCGTCCATCATAGCAAGTTTGGCCCCGGGCTTATATTGGATGAGCATGTTAAACCTTTCTAAGATTTCCATCCACCGCGCTTGGCGGCGTGACAGGTTTGCTTGTGTCTTGAAGTAGATGAGAGACTTATGATTGGTTAATGCTGTGAATTCTTCCTGCCGTTCCAGGTAACAGCGCCATTTGACTAGGCAGTGTACAATGGCCAGCAGTTCTTTGTTGTGGATAGGGTATCAACAGTTGCCATCTGTCAGTTTGCGCGACTTGTAGGCTACAGGCAGGAAATCAACATCACTATTCTTGATTTGTAGTACTCCCCCAATGGATGCATCTGAAGTGTTGGTTTCCATCTGGTATTCTCTGTCTTGTTTGGGGTGTTGTAAGATGGGTGCTGTTGTGAGCTTTTCTTTGAGGCGTCTGAAACAGAGGTCACATTGGGGGGTCCAAATAAACTTGGACTTGGGGCCTGTTATGGCAGACAAGGGGGCAGTCAAGACGCCACAGTTGGGTATGAAGCGTTGTACATAGGCCACCATTCCCAAGAAGGTGTGTAGTTCTGAATTGTCCTTGGGAGGTGGTCTCCTGCAGATGGCTTGTATCTTTTGACTGTTGGGGTTGATGCCATCTTTTGAGACTATGTGTCCCAAGAAGGGTAGTTGCTCTCAGAAGAACTGGCATTTGGAGGGCTTAGCCAACAGTTTGTGCCATGCCAAGGTTGCAAAGACTTCCTCCAGGTCTTTGTGGTGCTGTTCCACCAAGGGGCTGTAGACAATAATATTGTCCAGGTACACTAGGGCGTGTTTGCCTATGTGTGGCGCAAACACTTTGTTCATGAAGGTTAAAAAGGTGGGCGGGGCATTGGTCATGCCAAAGTTGAGTACCACACATTTGTAGGAACCGTACTTAGTGCAGAAGGCTGTCTTGGGGATGTCTTCCTCCTTGATGCAAATCTGGTTGTAGCCTGAAGTAAGATCAATCTCGGAAAAGACAGAGGCTCCTCCCAAGGCATCAAAGAGATTGTCAATTAGTGGTAATGGGTAACAATTCTTAATGGTGACTTTGTTCAAGGCGCAGTAGTCTGTGACCAGGCGTAAGGTACCGTCTTTTTTAGCCACAAAGAATACAGCGGCCCCAAAGGGAGACTGTGAGGGGCGGATAAGTCCTTTTTCCAGTGCCTCTTTGAGATAGGCGCTAGGGCGTTGTCCTTGTTTAGGGTCAGCCTGTAAATGGGGTGTGCCTTGGGTACAGCCCCTTGAGTTGGATAGAGTGTTGAATGTGTTTCTCAGGGGGTAGTCCAGGTAACGCTTCCTTAAAGATTTCTGGATGGCGGGCCACAATGTTGCGGTCTTGAGGCGTGGAGGTATCCTGGTGGTCCTTAAAGTGTATGATTTCATACTGGCAGGAGTCCCAGTCAATTGCTTTCAGGTTTTCCTTCTTGTCCAAAGTCTCCGTGTAGCATACAAAGACGTGGTCTTGTAGGAGTTGGTCCAATGAGTTGAGGTAGATCTGGTGGTTGACACATTCACGCTTGAAGGTCAACACGGAGGTTGCCCAGTCCATGTGGGGGTTGTTTCTCCGTAACCAGTCTAGTCCCAGTACAATGTCAAACTTAGGGAAGTCAATGACAGGACCTTGGATGGTGGAGTGGAGGTTCTCAAGCATGACAGAGAAGAGAGCAGTTTCTTTTGTCACAGCAATGTGATGTTCATCAGCCAGGACCACGTTTTTAATCCGCAAAGGATTAGTGGCCAGCTTAAATTTATCCACAAAGCTGCTGTTGACTAAAGTTTGATCTGCGCCCGAGTCCAAGAGTGCTGAGCCTGTATAAATGCAAAAGCAGAAAGGGTAAGACATCAATTTATTGGGATGCCTGGCAATGGTGTATAGTACCGGGTCTTCCGAGGGTACTTGGATCATTGGGCATTGGTCCACGTCCTTGGGTCGGTATTCATTGTTGGGTGAGTCAGGAGTTGCATGGGGAGAGCTTGGCTCGCTTAGTGCTCTCCCCGGCTTTTCCCTCATCTTGGTTGCCTTGGGTGGAAGTGACATGGAAATGGGTACAATTTGATTGGCCGTTATTTCCATTTCCATTCCCATTTGAACCCGTGGGCTTGTGGTTGTTTTTGTTGCTGTTGCCTCCAGGAGGTGGTTGAGAGGAGCACCCGCTTGGATGGGTGTCCTTGGGTCTCCCTTGTTTCCCAGTCTGTGCCTTGTGTAGAGTGTTGGATGTTTGTTCCGCTTTTTCTGCTTCACGGTACAGGCTTTGCAGGTTAGTAACCTGGTCCAGGTTCACATGTCTCATCACGTGCAACTTGAGAGCATTGTAGTACATGAGGTGTGTTGCTGGGGTGTCAAAGGCCATATCAGATGGGGCACAGAGACGGAGTTCCTTGTAGGCGCGGGTAAGTTCCTTCACGGTGCCTGTCTGGGTTAGGTTCCTTACTTGGTGTATGATCATGAGCGCCGTATCCTTAAGCACAAATCTTGCCAAGAAGTACTGTTTGAAGGTGTCCCAGTTCTTGTCAGTGTGCTCTTTGTGCCACTTGTCACACCAGGTGCCAGCGTCATGGGTCAGACAAATGGAAATCTCCGCAATCCAAAATTGCTGTGGGCATTCCATCTGAGCCAGCTTGCTTTGGGCAGACTGGATCCATGCGGCAGCATTGTTGTTGTTGGCCCCTGCAAAGGGCTCCAAGGCGGCGCTGTGAAGTCTTTGTGCAACATAGGCAGGCATGGTGGTTTTGTCAGCTGGTTGTGGCATTGAGGAGGGCGCCTGAAAGAACCCTTGGACGGACAGGCCGTTGAAGGCGGGTAGCGGGATCACCGTGTTTTGGTAGAGAACAAAGCCATCAGGTATCTTGGTACCAGGAGTATACGGCGTCCAGTCAGGCGGGAGGCCAGACATAATTCTGTAGAGGATTTGTTGGCCGCGGCGTGTGCGGGCAACAGGCGGAATTTTTCAAGATAAGGTAGGATGGAGAACCTATCTGTGCTACCAATGTTGTAACTGTGCTGTTTTAGCAGAGTTACACGGGGAAAAATATTTAGAAGATATATAATAATCTTTATTTTGAGATAGTGATTATATAGCTATTGTGAATCAGTGGATAGCAGGAACATGATTGGTGATCACACGGCTGGATGGAAAAGGTGGTGGCTTGATCCTGCTAATGAGTCAAGCGCCAAATTGAGGTATCCACTGTGAAGGATCATCATCTGTTCATGTTGATGGATTTGGTAATCTGAGTTGACTTCCTAGTCTGGCTTTGAGTGACCAGGTAATTGGATTGCGGGTCACAAACCCACTTGGTTGAAACCTTGCTGGCGGGTCAAGCCTGCGGTTTTGACACATGATTGAGAATAGTGACCTATCTGGCCACAGTTATGACAACCCTGAACTTTGGATTGCCCATTAGGCCCCAAAGTCATGATGCAGGGAGTGAAGGAATTAGTGCCAGTATTTTTGGCCTTACTCTCACTCATCACAGTCCCACCATGTGACACATGCATATCTTGCAGGAGGGTCTTTATTCTCTTCATGGAAGTAAGAGATGCATTATGTGCCTTGAAGTGTAGGAATAGGAGCCAATTCACCTTCAATTCATTGGAGCATGCCGTATACGCTTCTCAAGGAGTCAACTGACGGATGTTAATGAGTTGTTGCTCCTCAATATAGAAGCAGTCAGAAAACTCATCCAGAGTTTCCTTAGGCTTAAAGGCAATATTCATAAAATCATTTTTCTTTGACTCCAAGCTGAGATCTCCTCTGAATTCCTCAATTAGTAGGTGTTTCATATCCTCCCAAGTGATAATGGAAGGGAGTTTGGGGGACAATAACTTCCTGGCAAGTAGGATGTAGGCAGGTAAGTATGTGTTCCTTCTTGAGATCATCAGCAGCCTGTCTCATAGCTGTTTAATAGATTGTCAGGAAAACAGCAATGGTCAAGGTCTTGGGGTCAAAATTATGTTTAAAGATTGGCTTATAATTGGGATCAATTGAAGAGGATGTAGACTGGCTGTTATTGCCCACATTGAGAATATTGGTTTTTGGAGTCCCTTCAAATTCAGACTCAGAAGAAGATTATCTAGCCCACAGAAGACAAAGGCTTTCTTCCAAGGTGTCTAGGTTAGAGCTATTTTGGCCTTCAATGTCTCTGGCAGTAGTTGCCACAGTCCCAATATTTTCAACTTGTATCTGTTTGATAGCCAATTTGCCTGAAATCCTGTTGGCCCTGGTGACCATAGCCATAGCTTTAGAAACAAAGGGTAGACCTTCTTGTTCATGGTTTCAGATAGCTGGGCAAAGTTTTGAACCTCTCTTTATAAGGTGTCTTGTATATCTGCAACATTGTTTGTTACTGCTGCCAAGTTATCCAAAGCAAGAGCCCAGTTAACGTGCTGCTACCCTTCTAGGCCTGGGTAGCACCCATGATCTTCAGGGCCCTGTACCTTTTCATATTCATCCTTGCCTTCACCTTAATATTTGGAAGAAGAGCCTTCTTGATATGAGAGTTGTTGGGAAGTTAAGTAGTCTCACTCCTTAAAATAGCTACTTGATCATTCAAAGTCCCTATTCAGAAGATACCTGAGTCATTCAGGATCTAAAATCATTGGCTGGTTGAGAAGTTCACATAAATAAATGTGACCCATTTGGGATTACTACAGCAAATGCTCCACTACCAGATGGAATAAGACGGAGAAAATACAACATCTGTGTCACTGAGAAATAGGACAGGAGATCACCTGTGCACAGTATGCATTACACCAAGCACAAGATTAGATCACACCCAATGGATATCAAATTAGTTGGTTGCAACTGAGCCAAGGAATATCCATACTGAAGAGGTGAAATTAATAGCATAGTATATTGCCTCATTATAAAACAACTATTTGGGTTTAGAATTCAACTCTGGGGTTGAAACTAGTAGCTTGGGAATGATAGACTAGCTATTTTTATTTATCTGCAGCTAGACGTTAGTCTGGCTGCCACCTATCATGCTATATAAACCCCTTCCAAGATCACATAGAAGGCAGACAGTTTATAGCCATCAAAGTTACTACATATTATATTGTAGTAGTATCAAGTATCTAATAAGTGTGTATTATTGATACTTCCCAGATCCTGCCAAATCACCTCTTCCCAAAGCTGCCAGTGTTGTGTCAACTGACCACATAATCTCCCAAACTAATTGGCTCTAATAATAAAGGACAGAACCCCACCATTCAATACAAATACAACAAACACTATTTGGAAGTACATCTATCTCCATAAAGATCCATTCTATCAACATGTTCAAATACTCTAATAAAATTCAATCCTTCTTTCTCAAGAACACAAATTCTTGACAGGCAGTGCAAAGCTTACCAAAAAGCCAAAGAAGAAGGTCAAATCCCAGATCAAGGATGTTTATCCCATCATGTTTGACCTTCTCTAGTGGGACCCTTACCTCTGAATGACTGAGGTCTGTTACCTATTTGGGCTCCACAGCCTATTCATTGCCTGCCGTACTTCACAGCTCTGGATGCATGGGCTTGCTGTTAGTGTTCTGGTTCTGACTAATTGGCCAGGGGTTGAGTTGGATGGTGGCTCTGATTTACCACATGACCCAATGATTGGTGCCACAATCACCTGCTGCCTGTCAAGTATTTTGGACAATTTCATGTTTATATCCTATTATAAATTGTCATTACAAGTCAAGAATTCTAAAACTTTGGGTAAAAAACACTCCTAAGAGTAAAAAGAAGAAAAAAGAGGGCACTGTCATTAGTGCATTCCTAGCAGCTTCCACAAAAGGGACTGTATTTTACCAAACCACGGCTATTTACATCAATGGGTACTGGTATGGCAAATTCCTCTCTGACCTGCTTGCCATCTGGAGCTTGTGCAATTCCAAATTTAGGGTTTTCCTGAGCCATCAAATGAAGTGCACTGAAGTGGCCTCCAAAAAGATCCAAGAAGGAGGCCAAAAGGTCTCAATTTTCCCTGCTGGCCATGCCAATTTACAACTAGGAGATGTGTTGTTCTTCAATATTGGAGACACAATCTGAGAGCGTACCCAACAACTTTCAACCAGATTGTTCTCGCAGCCCACAACCACAATGTACTTTTCCCCTGTCATAAAGTCACTGACATGTTCACCAAGATGGCCCTGAACACCTACAGCAGTAGTCAATCATAAAAAGATCCACAGATTTGCCCCTTGCAAGTCCCCAGTGTACAAGCCAATTAATGTGCTCCCTGAGCAAGAGTATGATGTCATGTATCATTAATTTCTCCAAGCCAATCAAGGCAATAACATTGTCAAAACCACAGGCTCAACCTGCCAACAAGGTTCCAACCAAGCGGGTTTGTGACCTGCAATCTGATTACCCAGTCACCCGAAGCCAGACTTGGAAGTCAACTCAAATTACCAAATCCAACAACATGAACAGATGATGATCCTTCACGGTGGATACCTCAATTTGGCACTTGACTCACTATCAGGATCAAACCACCCCCTTCTTCCATCCAGCCGTGTGATCACCAATCTTGTTCCATCTATCCTTGATTCATATGAACTATATAATCACTATCTCCCAATAAAGATTATTATCTAGTTTCTAAATATTTTTCCCCGTGTAACTTTGCTAAAACAGCACAGTTACAACATTGTAGCACAGGTAGGCTCTCCATCCTACCTTATCTTGAAAAATTCTGCCTGTTGCCTGCACATGCCGCGGCCAACAAATCCTTGACAGAATCATGTCTGGCCTCCCGCCCAACTGGACTCTGTATACTCCTGGTACCGCAATACCTGATGGTTTTGTCCTCTACCAAAACACGGTGATCCTGCTACCCGCCTTCAACGCCATATCTGCACAAGGTTTCTTTCAGGCACCTTCCTTGATGCCGTGACCAGCTGACAAAACCACCATGCCTGCCTATGTAGCACAAAGACTTTGCAGCGCTGCCTTGGAGCCCTTTGCAGGGGCCAACAACAACAATGCTGCCGCATGGATCCAGTCTGCCCAAAGCAAGCTGGCTCAGATGGAATGCCCACAGCAATTTTGGATTGCGGAGATTTTCATTTGTCTGACCCATGACGCTGGCACCTGGTGTGACAAGTGGCACAAAGAGCACACTGACAAGAACTGGGACACCTTCAAACAGTACTTCTTGGTGAGATTTGTGCTTAAGGATACGGCGCTCATGATCATACGCCAAGTAAAGAACCTAACCCAGACAGGCACCGTGAAGGAACTTACCCGCGCCTACAAGGAACTCCGTCTCCGTGCCCCATCTGATATGGCCTTTGACACCCCAGCAACACACCTCATGTACTACAATGCTCTCAAGTTGCACGTGATGAGATATGTGAACCTGGACCAGGTTACCAACCTGCAAAGCCTGTACTGTGAAGCGGAAAAAGCGGAACAAACATCCAACGCTCTACACAAGGCACAGACTGGGAAACAAGAAAGGCCCAAGGACACCCATCCAAGCGGGCGCTCCTCTTGACCACCTCCTGGAGGCAATGGAAACAACACCAACCACAAACCCACGGGTTTGAATGGGCATGGAAATAATGGCCAATCAAATCACACTCATTTCCGTGTCACCGCCACCCAAGGCAATCAAGATGAGGGAAAAGCCCTGGGAGAGCACTAAGCAAGCCAAGCTCTCCCCATGCAACTCCTGACTTGCCCAGCAATGAATACCAACCTGAGGACGTGGAACAATGCCCAATGATCCAAGTGCCCTCGGAAGACCTGGTACTATACACCATTGCCAGACATCCCAAAAAATTGATGTCCTATTCTTTCTGCTTTCACAGTTACACAGGCTCAGCACTCCTGGACTTGGGCACAGATTGGACCTTAATCAACAGTAGCTTTGTGGATAAATTCAAGCTGGCCACTAATCCTTTGCAGATTAAAAAACGTGGTCCTGGCTGATGAACACCATTGCCGTGATAAAGGAAACTGCCCCCTTCTCTGTCATACTTGAGAACCTCCACTCCACCATCCAAGGTCCTGTCATTGAATCCCTAAGTTTGACATTGTACTGGGACTAGACTGGTTACGGAAGAACAACCCCCACATGGACTGGGCAACCTCCGTGTTGACCTTCAAGCGTGAATGTGTCAACCACCAGATCTACCTCAACTCAGTGGACCAACTCTTACATGATCACGTCTATGGACGCATCACTGAGATGCTAGACAAAAGAGAAAACCTGAAGACAATTGACTGGGACTCCTGTCAGTATGAAATCATACACTTTAAGGACCACCAGGATACCTCCACGCCTCAAGACCGCGACATTGTGGCCCGCCATCCAGAAATCTTTAAGGAAGCGTTACCTGGACTACCCCCTGAGAAACACATTCAACACTCTATCCAACTCAAGGGGGCTGTACCCAAGGCATGCCCCATTTACAGGCTGACCCCAAACAAAGACAACACCCTACATGCATATCTCAAGGAGGCGCTAGAAAAAGGACTTATCCGCCCCTCACAGTCTCCCTTTGGGGCCGCCGTATTCTTTGTGGCTAAAAAGGACAGTACCTTACGCCTGGTCACAGACTACTGCGCCTTGAACAAAGTCACCATTAAGAATTGTTACCCATTACCACTAATTGACAATATCTTTGATGCCTTGGGAGGAGCCTCTGTTTTTTCCAAGATTGATCTTACTGCAGGCTACAACCAGATTTGCATCAAGGAGGAAGACATCCCCAAGACATCCTTCTGCACTAAGTACGGTTCCTACAAATGTGTGGTACTCAACTTTGGCATGACCAATGCCCCGTCCATCTTTTTAACCTTCATGAACAAAGTGTTTGCGCCACACATAGGCAAACACGCCCTAGTGTACCTGGACAATATTATTGTCTACAGCCCCTTGGTGGAACAGCACCACAAAGACCTGGGGGAAGTCTTTGCAACCTTGGCACGGCACAAACTGTTGGCCAAGCCCTCCAAATGCCAGTTCTTCTGGGAGCAACTACCCTTCTTGGGACACATAGTCTCAAAAGACGGCATCAACCCCAACAGTCAAAAGATACAAGCCATCTTCAGGATGCCAACTCCCAAGGAAAAGTCAGAACTACACACCTTCTTGGGAATGGTGGCCTATGTACAAAGCTTCATACCCAACTGTGGCGTCTTGACTGCCCCCTTGTCTGCCATAACAGGCGCCAAGTCCAAGTTCATTTGGACCCCCCAATGTGACCTCTGTTTAAGAAGCCTTAAAGAAAAGCTCACAACAGCTCCCATCTTACAATAACCCATTCAAGACGGAGAGTACCAGATGGAAACCAATGCCTCAGATGCATCCATTGGAGGAGTACTACAAATTAAGAATAGTGACAGTGACTTCCTGCCCGTAGCCTACAAGCCGCGCAAACTGACAGATGGCAAGTGTTGATACCCTATCCATAACAAAGAACTGCTGGCCATTGTACACTGCCTAGTCAAATGGCACTGTTACCTAGAATGGCAGGAAGAATTCACAGCACTAACCAATCATAAGTCTCTCATCTATTTCAAGACACAAGCAAATCTGTCATGCCGCCAAGCACAGTGGATGGAAATATTAGAAAGGTTTAACATACTCACCCAATAAGAGCCCAGGGCCAAGCTTGCCATGGCAGACGCCCTGTCCCACCTGTATGTCTTTTCTTCTAGGGGAGAGAATGGGCTCAACCCAGGCTGGTCTCTCCTAGTGCTACGTACAAAAGACAAAGGGTTCCCTGCAGGCACAACCAATATCATCAAAGAAATGGTCATCAAGAATGAACACCTCTTTGCTGACGTATACGGGACTCTCAACCAAAAAATGACAGATGGCACAACCATTCCCTACATTCCCACACATCAGCAAGTTGACACCATTCTTTGCTACCACAGAGATCTTGGACATACTAAGAGCCAAAACTTATACAAATTCCTAAAACATAAAGCCTGGTGGCCAACCTTATACCACAATGTCCAGGAAGTATTAGAACTGTGCAAGGTTTGTAAAAAGTTTGCTAAAAGCAAAACCCTGCCTAAGTTGGTACTCCCCATTCAGACCCAGCTACTGTTCAAGGTATGGGCTCTTGATATTGTGAGCCTTATGCCAGGAAAGCACAATGACAAAAAATACATCATCATAGCCATCAATTTTGCGACAAGGTGACCAGTAGCCCAAGCGGTGAAGGCACACACCGGCAACAACATACAACAATTTATTGGTAAAGAAATAATCAGCAGGTTTGGAAAGCCATAACTCCTGATAACCAATGGGGGCAAAGAATTGACCTCCAAAGACACCAATGTGTACCTCACCAAGAATGGGGTTAAACACACCGTCACAGCACCATACCACCCACAGGCTAATGGATGCGTAGAGCGGCTGAATGGTAGCCTCGTGCAAGCCCTAGCCAAACTCACTGCCGGGAGAGCTGAAGACTGGTATAAGCAGCTACAGACTGCATTACTTGTGTGCTAAACCCAAGTGAACAGATCCACCGGAAAAAGCCCTTTTGAACTGGTATACAGCACACAGCTAAATATCATTCAAGCATTGACAGGACCTAAAATAGAAATTCCAAGTCAAGTCCCCCCTTGTTTGGATCCTCAAGTAGTAGAGGCCAACAGCAAGCAAGAAGCCAAAGAAAAGAAACACCTACAAAAGACATTTGTTCCCATCTGCAATAAACATGAGGTTGGGGACAAAGTTTGGGTCATGAATGTTGACAAGAGCAAACTAGGACCTGAGAAATTAGGGCCAGCAATCATTTTGAAGGTAAACAACAATAACATTTACCTCATGCAAGGGCTTGGGAAATGCAAACAAGACAAGACCTTACACCATGATTGCCTACGGCCCTACAAAGCACAACAGAAACAACGAGAAACTGTCCTGCCTGCCACCAAACAACAACTGATTCAATACGGCGCCCGGGCTCCAGACAACCTCCCTGACAACCTGCCCCCAGAGGAGGCTGACCTTCAGCCGGGGGGGGGTGTCAAAACCGCAGGCTTGACCTGCCAACAAGGTTCCAACCAGGTGGGCTTGTGACCCACAATCTGATTACCCGGTCACCCAAAGCCAGACTAGGAAGTCAACTCAAATTACCAAATCCAACAACATGAACAGATGATGATCCTTCACGGTGGATACCTCAATTTGGTGCTTGACTCACTATCAGGATCAAGTCACCCCCTTCTTCCATCCACCATGTGATCCCCAATCTTGTTCCATCTATCCTTGATTCACATGAACTATATAATCACTATCTCCCAATAAAGATTATTATCTAGTTTCTAAATATTTTTCCCCATGTAACTTTTCTAAAACAGCACAGTTACAACAACATGATCCCAGATTCCTGCTGCCACAGCCCCTAACCAACCCTCACAGTCAACCAGAACCCACCCCCAGCTAATCAAGTTCTCCTTCACAACCCAGTCCACTAACTAGTAAGCCCCCTCCACTCTCACAATTTGCCAAATAAACCTTGCCCCCAAACTATTTTTTAATTATATAATATATATTAGCTTAGCTAGTATATATTTTTATTTTGATAATATATTTTTTACATTTTTCTACAGTGATAATTGATTTTCATAATGCCACAAGTTAAATTCAGCTGCTTTAATATCATTAATTATATTTATTTATATTGTAATTTTATTTTTTTTGTAGCGCTAAGATATAGAAAGTTTAAAAAAACTTCAAGAGCTGAAGAACAGCCAATCAGAATTGGCATTGATTTTTGTTGTCTTTGGTGCTTGTTACAGACAAGACACACCTCTGTTATTGCATCCAGTTAACTTAGTAAATTAAGCCTGTTAAAAACCCCTTTCTTTGTTTGCCAATTGGCACACCAACTTGTGGTCAATCTAGCACTCAATCACTGGCTTCTCTGGTGCTATATTGACCAAAAATTGGTGTGCCAATTGGCAAACAAACAAAGGTTTTTCAACAGGCTTAATTTACTAAGTTAAACTGGGCGCAATAACAGAGGTGTGTCTTGTCTGTGCCAAGCACCAAAGACAACAAAAAATTGATGCCAATCCTGATTGGCTGGTCTGCAGCTCTTGAGGTTTTTTTAAACTTTCTATATTTTAATGCTTCAAAAATATTAAATTTATAATACATAAACATATACTAAAATAGTCTAATAAAAAATCATCAATTTAACCACATATACACTCTAAAATGTATTGCTTACATATAACTCATGTTGCAGATCCTGAATACATAAGACAATAAGAAGTCCACTTAATGTTTAATACAATGGAACACTTGCACAATTTTTCTGTTGGGTTATTATTTGGTAGGACATGCCATCTTGAAAACAGCAATTCAATTTATGCCATCTCATATTTAATTTGTTATGGCGTTTTTTGCATTAGTGATTTTTAATCACAAAAAATAAAATAAACAAAAAAATAGTTAAAATTTACATATACTTTTATAATGTGGCATCTCAAATTTACGTCATCTCAATTTTGTCACTTTGAGTCAGATTAATTAAATCTTATTTTGTCAAATTAATTTACATCTGAAATCACTTAGTGTGGTGCGTGTTTACGCCATTTCAACTTTACGTCATTTTGAATCACACTATTGTCAAAACAGCAGGATTAAACTGCCAGCAAGGTTCCAAGTAAGCAGATTTGTGACCTACAATCCAATTATCCAGTCACTTGAAGCCAATTTAGGAAGTCAACTTGAATTTCCAACTACAGAAACATGAACAAAAGCTGATTCCCTACAGTGGATACCTTGTTTTGGCGCTTGACTCATTACCAGGATCAGGCCACGCCCTTCATCATCCCACCATGTGATCAACACAATCATGTTCCTGTTATCCTTGATTCACAATGACCATATAATCACTACCTCTCAATAAAGATTATTATCTAGTTTCCAAACATTTTTCCCTTGTAACTCTGCTAAAACAGCACAGTTACAACACTATTTATCTTTAACTAAAATAAAGCTTGTTGTATTTTTCCAGAAACTGTTCCTATAGTATTAATCCAAGACACTTATATTAAGAGCAACCTAAAATATTGCCACTATGATAGTCCTTCTAGTGATTGTCATTGCTGGGTAAAAAACCCATCTTGTTATATGTAATTTATAACTTTTTTATACATGGATACATTGATAAGGGATCTTTTAATAAAATATTTTAATAGTGATTTTAATATGGAAGGGGGTGATTATGCCATTTCAATTTACGTCACTTCTAATTACACCAAGTTTCATATCACTTAATTGATTTGATGCGCACAATAGATAGGGAAAAATAAGGGGAAATTACATATGACGCCAGGCTATGCTATATCAATTCCCTCACCGCAATTATTGCTTTCCACTTTTCAAAAGTATAGTTTCAAGTCTAAAATCATTTAAGCAAAAAATGTAAGAAAACATATGAAAATTGGCAAATATATATTTTTTGGTCTTCTCTAAACAACTGGATACTTTTTAACCCCATTTTTATAAGCTTGTTGTTTAAATATTTAAGTTTTACTCTTTGACCCAGTTGAGGTAGCTCCACCGGAAATTTGTTAATTTAATATAAAAAATGGTCAAAAACACTATGTTTTTGAGCTACACCACCTCAATTACATCACTTCAAAAACGCCATTTTGACTGCAAGTTTTCAGTCAAAACTCAAAGGTTTGCATACTTGTGCTACTAATAAAATTTTTATTTTTACATACTAAAAAAACTTAATAATTTTGATGGTATATACTTTGAGAGTTTTTCTACAATTATATCTAAAAAAGTTACTACTTTTATATTAAAAACATTCTTATTTTTCTCTTTAAAAACAACCCTCAAATTTCCCATATTTTGATAATAATTCACTTTTAGATGCCTATCAAGCCTACCACCAAAGCTGGGCCCAAGTCATCCAAGGGCAAGACCACTCCTCCCAAGGCCAAGAAGGCCAAAACTACCCCAAAAAAGCAGCCTACCAAGGCTAAAGCTCTCCCCAAGACACCCATGCCTTCCCCAGAGCCTAAGGAAACCAGACTAACCCCTCCTCATTCTCCTTTTATTTACTCCCCTTATGATCTACAAGAGAAGTTATTCAACTTCAATCATCACTCTGATCCCACCTCAGAGCCTGAAGAGGAAGAGGAGAAGGATCCTGATCCTGGTGCTCCTGTAGATGAGAAAATTGAGCTCTGGGATCTTAACACTGTCCACAATATCTGCAATCAAAAATGGCACCTTTGCTGTGCCCACCACATACCCAGCCAGCTACCTCATAATGACTAAGAAAGGAGGAATCAGCTTTGTTTACAAGGACTACAGCTTCAGCTGTAACAAAATAAAGTAACCAATCCACCAACATCACTACAAATATGATAACATTGAGTGCCCTGCTAGACTCACTACCTATGGGTTTACTAGTTTCAAGGCCATGACTACTGCCCATGACTGCTCCAAGCCTTTTGACCCCCTTTACCAAATGATCCGCTGGTTTCTTTGCCAGATGATCCCAATCACCAAGGATCAAAATTCCACTGAGGTTGTCAATGATGCCCTCCTTAATTTAAATGATACCCAACTTTCTACTGTTGGTGGCACCTCAAAATTACAGAGATATCTCACTGTTCAGAGATATCCTCTGAGAACTGAAGGCGTCAGTGCTTCATCAATTGACCAGTTGATCCTAACTGAGGAGCAGAAACTATCTTGTCATGAATAGAAATTCCTTCTCCATGACAACAACCAACATGTGCCTGAGTGCATCATTTGCTTTGCCACCTCCCAGGATCTGCGCAACCTGTTAAAATACAAGACCTGGCTTGAAGATGGAACTTTCTCCACCTTTCCAGAGCTATTTAGCCAGCTTTGTAACATCAATGGGCAGGTTTGAAATCTTTTTCTTCCCCTGGTCTTCTTTTTTCTCCCAAATAAGTAGCAGGAAACTTATGTCCGTGCACTTAAAATTTTAAAGGCCAAGTTGGATGAAATCCTCCCAACCATCAAAGAGGAGCCAAAGGAAACCAGAGGGCGCAAGAAGAAGGCCCAGTCCCAGTCAGAAGAAGTCACCCCAACCAGGAAGCAGCAAGAAAGCCTTCCATACCACAAATATCAGGTAGTGGATTTTGAACAGGCTCAGGAAAATACTTTCATAAAAGTCTTCAAGAGCTCCCCCAGGGATGCTCCTTTTACTTTTGACAGGCACTCTGCTGCTGGCTTCAAAAATGCTCAGATCTTCATGAGATTGTCAACGCAGAAGGCTCAAAAGAAGTCAAGAACGTTTTCAATTGCTTTGCTGCCCCTGTCTTAGTAAGAAACAAGGAGACCACTGCCTTCTACGGCGCCCTCCTCTGCCATCCCTATATCTTTGCCAACCAGGCAGCCTTTGCTCCTTTCATTGAGTATTTTGAAACTCAATGAGTTGGAGTTTTCCAAGGAGCACGCCACATCAGAAAAGGCAGTGACTCAATCACCTGGAGCTGCTATAAGCAGGTCAAATACAGTTTGATCAAGACCACATCTTCCCTTGAAGTGTGGCTAGCCAGTTTTCTAAAAGATTCAGGGTTCAGAAGCCTAAGTGTCAGGATACCAAGAGTACTGTGATGCTCCTGCAGGTGAGGGAGGAGTAGAGGTGGGTACCGGCATGGCCCGCCGGATGATTGGACCTAACTCTATCAGGTAAGAAATGGCCTTCCCAGCCACAGCCCAGGGTCTGACCACTGGCAAGGCAGAATCAATCCTGTGAGCGCCATGTATAGCACTCCCAGGAATTGACTACTCTGGCCAGTGCCATTGGAAGTGGGTGGGGTTGAGATGGTTGGTTTGGGCGTTGGGGGTGGTTCCATTGGGATCAAGTAGGTGGCAGGCTTGTTGTAATTCCCGTTAAAGATCAAAGTATATTTAGTGATTTCTCTGCCGTCATAGACAATTTGGTAGGATTCCTTGGGAGCGTCTGGGCAGGTGTACCACTGCAAGTCTTCCAAGGTCCAGGGTTTGTGATTAGGGTTGTGAGGATACTCAGTGAAGTGCACAGGGCCAAATGGAGTGTCAGGAGGGTGATAGTAGTCAAATGTTTTGGTTTTGTCAGCTATGGCTTGGCTATCAATTCCTGAGGATGGATGCTGGTGCTTTGGTGATTACAGATTAAAGGGTATTAAAAATATATAAGGAATCTGGTGGATGAACTAAAGGTTCATAACAACTTTATTTGGTAAGGATAACAATACAGAACTTTTCAGGTGCTACTGACTTATATACTTACTCACATGCAAGTGCCTCTGGGCATTCTTCTGGTGCTATCTGTGTGGCATGGCTTGGCATCTCAGGTTCTGCTGTTTGGTTGGATACTTCATGGTCATTTTGGGGGTCTTCAGTAACAGTTGTGTGACTGTACAACAGTCACTGTTGAGTATTTAGCCAAATAAATACTCCAAAATATAAAGTTGTTCTGTTTTTGCTGTTTATTTCATGTAGATAGGTTTGACTGGAATTCTTCAGATAAAGATTACTGGAAACTTGTTGTCTATATTTAATAAAAGAATAGAATATGGATGGTTATTTAGGCCAGACTAACTAGTAAAATTGAGGCAAGATTGGCCAAAGCAATCTTGGGGACTAGGCGTCTCAAAAACAATTTAATTAACTGGGAAGGTTAATTAATAAATACATGAGAATATAATTAATGAGGATTCAATTATACTTTTAATTGCCTTGACTGTGTCAAGAAGTTTGATTAAGGTTAACCATAATTAAACCCCTGAATTTTGGGTTAAAAGCGCCGTTTCAGCAAATTCATTAGGTTAGAAGTGCCGCCCAGTGAATGTTTCAGGCACCACCTGGAAAAGTTTCTGGGTGCCGCAGTGGCGCCTGGTTTGTGTTTCAAAGTGTTTTAATGGGTTTTAATGCAAAAAAACCATTAAATGCAAAAATAACTAAATAAAGACAATGATGTCTAGGGATTCAGGTTTGATCATCTGGTTCCCAGTTGGAACATTGATAGCTGAGTTTTGGAATGTATATCTTCCACAGGGTTTTTGTGAGAGAGGGGGGCTAAAATAACTAAGTTTGGCTCCCACCCTGGTGAGATGAACCACCAGGATGCCGCCCAGTGGAGTACTGGGATGGCCACTTAGAGGGAAGACCAAAGGGAGGACACAGGGGCAACTGTGGGAAGTAGGCATTCAACCCCATTAGCGCTAGCCTGGCAAGCAGCCAGGGTGTATGAGTGGGGCAGGAGGCAGCTTCACAGGCGCTGGAAAAGGTACCAAGTGGTTCACCTCCAAACTAGGAGGGGTAGTGTGGCGGATCCAGGTCCAACCAGTCCATCCCTCCATTATCCTGCCCTTGAATCTTATTCCCATTACCTTCCTTTGACAAAGCTTCAAAGAGCTTTGTCTCCAGAGAGGCAATTTTATGGGACAACACTTTGTTATCATCCCGCCAACAGGCCATGATCTCAACGCACTTTGCTTCCCTTGCCCTTAAAGCCTCAATTTTACAATTTGCCTTTGCTTTCACTTGTTGTAAGATTTTTCCCATCCTACTAACAGGTTCCATTAATCCCACACATAGATTTGGTTTCCTTGGGCAGGAGTCCCTTCTTTTGCAAAGTAATTGGAGTATAACTCTTTTAACGCAGCCTTTACTTCCACCAAGGACTCCTCAGGCACAGTCTTGATGACCTCCAAGCTTGCCCAAGCTTCCTCCAACAAGCTTTGAGGAACCTCTTTCCTGGCAGCAGCAGTTTCCACGCAAAGTACTCCAAATTTGGCCCTTTCAAAATTTAACAAAGAAGACATAATAATTGAAAAGGTAGTTGAGGGGAAAGCGTCAAAATTGACAATATATCTTTATTAAAGTTTAGCTGTTTTTGCTTATATACCATTCAGGCATATTTGTCTGAAAACCCCTCCAGTTCCTGAATCAACCTATGATTCATCACATGGTTATGACATTTGAATCCTCCAAACCTAGATCTTTACCTAAAAGATCACTAATATTTCTCAACCTATGAGAATTAACCTACAATGGGAATGAGTCACCTGACGCCATTAATCTCAATGTATCAATTCAGCATGGAGCTTCTTCAGCTCCCAGCGCTAAAACCCTGCGGAATCTATGTATTCCAAATCCAGATTTTTACCTAAAAGATCTTCACCCTTCTCAACCTAAGAGAGGATACCTAGATCATTCCAGAATCACCTGACTCTTTTTGGTGGAATGTCTTGTTTTGGCTTGAAGCATTCCAAGCTTCCGGCGCCAAAACCCTGTGGAATTGTGTATTCCAGATCCAAACTATCAATGTTCCAACTGGGAACCAGCTGATTAATCCTAAATACCCAGGCATCATTGCCTGTATTTAGACAATTTCTTTCTGTTAATTGAACCTATCAATTAACTTAATTAACCTTCACAGTTAATTAATTAACACCAAAGACCACAGGTCATTGTGAAGAATCCAGATCAAATACTTGCAATATAATTACCTGTTATACGCTGTATACTTGTTTATTGTACGTTGCATACAGTAGTTTTAAAAGCTATGGTGACAAGCAAAAACAATTCAGATTTAAACAAAATGAACTCAGATTTAAATAAAATTACAAAATGTAATTAATTTATATTGATTTACAATAGATTTGGATACATTTTGATTTTGTTTAAATCTGAATTGTTTTTGCTTGTCACCATAGCTTTTAAAACTACTGTACTCACCTAGTATATGCCGTATAATCTCCTATTACACGCCATATAATCCCCTATTATATGCTGTATAATTATTAGTCTACATAGTTATAACCATCAATTATACAGTGTATAGTCTTTGATTTGATACTGGATTGAGTCAGCTATTATACAGCGTATAATCTCTAACTCAAACCACAATCCCACAAATTTGACTTGGCACACTTTTTAAGCAGGGGGACTTGTCTGAGTGGTTCTAGCAACGCGGAGAGCGTCTGTAATAGACCAGGAACCAATCCAGGTAGAGAACATGGTGGAACAATGAAAGAGAGATGTCACAAAGAATCTCAAAAGAATTAGCAAGTTTGGAAACCTGATCCCAAAAAACAAACCAATAGAGACAGTATCCTGGCAATGTCAAAATACATAGCCAAGGACCAACTGTCCTCCCAGATTGTACCTCAATGGTGGTCAGATATAAGGCCCGCCCAAGACCTATAATTAGAGTACTAATATTTCTGGGCAAGTCGCAAGATGTCCCCCATAATACATCAGCATTGTGAAAAAAATCCTAATAAAGATGGTTCATTCAAAAAATTGTCCTAGTGGTTCTAGGCAGCCATCTCTTTCCCCAAGGGCCCAGGGTTTGAATCCTGGTGCTATCAATTATTGTATCTTCAATGCCAAAGCCTATTTTTTCCCAGACGGCGCCTGATGCATACCCTCCATGACCTTGGAAACCAAACACTTACATTCCCCCAATACCTTCCCTATTTATCAAATAAAGTAATAAAGTTTCCTGAGCCCCTGCTGGGGGTTCTTTTTAAAAAAATTGGCGCACTTGTTAAGCTCAACCTAACCTTATGGCTTGAGTTTAACAAGTCCAAGGTTTGAAGCCCCTACTAGGCTTCCCTTTTTACCCTAGGTATCAATCAACCTTCAAGGGGAATTAACCGGTTTGAGACACCCAGTCTCCAAGATTGATTCAACCAATCTTGCCTTAGTTTTTTCAATTAGTACGGCCTAACTAACAAACTACATTATGTTCTTTTATTAAATATAGATACCAAGTTTCCAGGAATCTTTATCTGAAGAATTCCAGTCAACTTATCCACATAAAATAAACAGCAAAAACAGAACAACTTTATATTTCAGAATATTTATTCAGCTAAATACTTAACAGTGACTGTTGTACGGTCACAGGTAGACACTGGCATCTCCTCTAAAGTGGGGGCAGGCACAGCATAATCATCCACATAGAGGTCCAAGTTGTCACAGGCTAAACTCTTGACTACAGCCTCCTCAGAGATGACAACTTCACCAGGGAGGTGCAGGAGAATAGAAGGATTGTCTTCCACAAAGCAGACAGAAGAAGAGATACATGACCATAAGTTTGGAGAGGTGGTCCAGAGGAAGATTATAAAAGGAGTCAAAGTGAATACCACAAATATGAAGATGAGGAAGATCATAGCAACAACCAGCAGAAAATTCTAAGTTTACTGGTATTATTTTTGGGCCATAAATTAACAGAATTTTGTGCTGTATGGGCAGCTGCAAGAAATGACAGGTAGAGAGCAGCAGGAAGCATTCAGGGAGCTTGACAATGATCTTGGATGGCTTGGTCAAGCGTAGAAGCAAAAACAAGTTTAAAAACAGCAAAATTAAAGGAAAACTCAAGGTAACAATAGTATTTTATAAGAACTATTAATTGTATCTTGAAGTTCAAACTGTAATTTTGAAAGCGTAAGTGTAAAATACAACAACTATGTATTAACTCTCTACTTAGGAGTTTCAAAGCAGCCGCCAGGTTCAGAAAGGGCAATACAAAGGTAAGGTTAAAGAAGACAACTAGCACTTTGGTTAAATTTAAAGGGGACTCCAGTTTAGAGTCAGCAATTTAAAATTGACAGAGTTTAAGCAACTGTTTCTAGGTTTAATAATTTTAGAAAATTGACAAGCAGGGGACTCAAAGTCCCCTGGCATTTTAAAAAGTGGAGAGTTGCCAGAAGGGAATCACATGACCTCAGATACCGCATCTGATTGGCCAAGAGAGAAAATTTGCTGGCCAGAGCCAGGGGTGCTGGAGGGTTTCAGGGTAATTTCCGCAGCTCCACCTGATTGGCTGGAAGGCTGCTCAACCAGTTCAGATTCAATTGACTTCCTGGTTATTGATGTGGCGTTGTTTGATTGGGTGTTTCTAATAGTTTTTAAGAGAGGGCAACACCATGCCAACAAATAATCCGAATTGATCAGTGTTTCTTCCCAGGCCAGAACAACCAGAGCCAGGGGATCTGCTGAGTAGGCCAGGACAAATCTCTTATCAACAGTATGGGCTAAACCCCCTAGAGAATTAAGTGACTTGGCTATTATTTTTGGCCCTTTTTTTGGTACAGCTGGGAAAAACAGGTTGATCCAAGGCCAAAGGTGGCAATGAATTTACAGTTTTGGAGCCAGGAGCTGAGGAAGCTCCATGCCAAAATGATACATTGAGATGAATGGTTTCAGGTGACTACTTCTCATTGTAGGTTAATCCTCATAGGCTGAGAATTACAGGGGATCTTTTAGGTAAAGATCTAGGTTTGGATGACTTGAATGTCATAGACCACATGACATGAATCATAGGTTGATTCAGGAACCAGAGGGGTTTTCAGGTGAATATACCCCAAATGGTATATAAGAAAAACAGCTAAATTTTAATAAAGATATATTGTTAATTTTGACGCTTTACCCTCAATTACTTTTTCAATTATTATGTCTTCTTTTTTATTGTCTGAAAGAGCAAAATTTGGAGTGCTTTTTGTGAAAACCCTTGCTGCCAGGAAAGAAGTTCCTACAAGTTCTCTGGAGGAAGCTTGGGCAAGTCTGGAGGTGACAAAGACTGTTCCCTGGGAATATTTGATGGAAGTAAAAGCTGCGTTCAAAGAACTATACTCCAATTACTTTTCAAAAGAAGGGCTCCTGCTCAAAGAAATTGAATCTACACATAAGATTTTTGGGACCTTTTAGTGGGGTTTGACAAAAATTTACAACAAGTGAAAGCCAGGAAAAATTGTGAGATTGAGGCTTTAAGAGCAAGAGAGGAAAAGAGTGTAAGATCATGGCTTGTTGGTGGGATGACAACAAAGTGCTGTCCCATAAAATTGCCTCCCTGGAGGCAAAGCTCCTCAAAGCTTTGTCACAGGAAGGTAATGGCAATAAGAGTCAATGGCAGGATAATGGTAAGTTGAACTGGTTGGACCTGGATCCTTCACAAGTTGTTTGGCTTGTTGGGGGCCCATCTTGGCCTGACTGTTCATTGTTTCTGACAGGTTTGGCTGCAGGGGTCATGGGGTCTTTTCCAATTTGATTGCCATTTTGGGACTGGCTTGACAGGTATTCCTGAGGCAAAAGAACTTTATTAAAAAAGGGTTCTCAATTAGGAACCCCAAATTACCAAATGGAGGTTGGGCTTAAACTGGAAGTTCTGGGCAGCTAAATTTAGCTTGCCCAAACCCAGTCAAACCCACCAAGGCTTGGGCATAGCTTTTGGGGCCCAGAATGGGCCCCACAGCTACTGCCAGAGCAGGAGTGGTTCCTGCACCTAGATATTGGCTTCTTAAAGAGAACCCAGGTGCAGGCAAGCTCCTGCTCCCGGCTCCCCCTACCTGGTGGATGAGAGCATGTTTGAATCCCACCATGAGATTCAAGTTTGTTATGGGTGTAACACTAAGTTCAACAAAATAATGGTGCATCTCAAGACTCAACAAGCCATCTCTGCCCGGATCTTCAAGACTGGCATGAAGACCAAGGGGGACCCCCAAGCAGACCAAAGCAGTGAAAAAGTATACTGAAATCAGCAAGGTGATTCTTGCATACTATCCTAAGGATAGAAAGCTTGAGCATCTCCAAGCTATCTCTGTTGCTCTTTCTACCAATGTTTGAGCCCTTTTCCAATAAACTATTCTTTATCTTCTCTCTTATTTCCTTTAATTTTATCATTCTTTGACTTTTATTTAGTATTTAGTACAATTCTATGATTATTTTAAAGTATAGATCATATTTATAATAGATGAAAATAGTTGTTTTTGGGTATATTTTAACTTTTGGGCTTTAAACAGCCTTGTTGCTACTAATTGACCCCATTTTTTATTGCAGATTTGGAATCCTGAGGCCTTTTTAAGCCTAGAAATGGTTTTCGATTTTAATTTTTTTGGATTTTTTGGAGTTGAAAAAATCTAAATTTTGAAACATGTTTTTCTTAGTTGCAATGCTGTAAATTGAAATGGTGTTTTTACTATAAAATTGAGATATCAAAAATTTGATATAGTGTATTTCAAGATAGCGTTTTTTTGATATGGCGTTTTTGAGATGGTGTGTCTTACCTATTATTTTAAGTGCTTTTAAACCAGTTTAAAAGGGCAAGTGTCTAAGGTCAAAGTTCCTAAGGTCAAAAGTGCAGAAATTGAAAATAGGGCCCCCAAAAAGTGCAGAAATCAAAACACTATGTAGGGTGAAAAATCAAAAATATAAATGATCAAAGTGCAAAAATCAATTTTCTGGAAGTTACCTTTGAAGCAGAAATAAAATACAGTTTATAATATAAAACTATATATTTAAAAATCTATTCTAGATTAAAGGACTCCAAGGAATTTATTTCTGCAATAAAAGATATATGCTAGATAATAAAAAGGTTATTAAATTAGCTGTTGTTAAAGAAAATTTATTTTAGTTTTCAAAATCCTATTTGACTAGAATTTATATTTAACTGTATTCAATTAAATATAAAATATGAGACTACACAAAAAACTACTTTAAAATGTATTTGTATGGTAAAGTTTTTATTGTCACAGGATAAAATTAAAATAAAGCAAAAGCAATGCAAGATTTAATTTGAAATATCAGAGAACTTTTGCAATATTCTCAAGATGAGTGAGCCAGTTGGAAGAGTTGTAGGGAAGGAGGGAGTTTTTGTGACTATCTCAAAGCTTTTAAGATCCTTGCTGCTCTGGGAAACACTTTGGCGTCCATCTAAAAACTCCTGGTAAAGAGTTTCATTGGTTGCCTGTTCAACTTTGAGCTTGTTGATCAGGACATTGAACCTGGGTTTTTTCACCCCAATACAGTTGGCAAACTTGTTGTACCAGCTTTCCAGGGAAAAATTAGTCTTCATGGTCTTATTCTTAAAAAACTTGAACTGGTTCCATTCAATCCTGTTTACTTTCTTCCATGGTGTCTGGTCTCAAGTTTTCCAATCCATTAGTGTTCAAACTAATCAACAAATGGAGCAACAACAGCTGCATTGTCCTCCATATACTTGGTATCCTTAAAGGCCTCATATATCTTGCTGGAGTCCTCTTTTCTCACCAAGGCAATAGCTGAAAAGGAGTTGAAGGCCACCTTGAGCCCCTGGGAAGTTGATCTGGTAACCAGTCTGTTGAGCTCAGTAAAGCTCTGCAGCTTTCTTCTGAGGCATACTTGGAAGTGAAAGAAGCAACCATGAGGCTTGCTCTTAAATACCTTTTTGAATGCGTTGGATTGAGCAGGCTCAAAGTCAACAAGGAGGTGGGTATGACAAGGTTCTGATGTTTCCTCATCATCAGGTTGGCTTGGGGTTTTAGACTTCTTCCTCTTGGAGGTAGAAGTGGGGGCATCAGTAGGGGGAAGGAGATCCAACTTCCCCTTTAGAATCTCCAAAGAATAAGTATAGTCATCCTCATTTTTTTCCTGAAATTAGAAATTAAACCATTGGTAAAACCTTATCACCATACTTCTCATGGATGCACTAAAGCTGGGGAAAAATCTTAGGGCATGATGAAAAGGTCCCATCAGTCAACCAGATATCGGCAGTCATCAGTCTTTTAAGGTTTTCCTGGGTGGCATAGCAGATGGTTCTTTTATGCTCATCTGGAACATTGTGATGAAGGAGAAACTGTTCATCCTTAGAGATGAATCTGAGCTCATTGAGTATATCTAGTTCCAGGAGGGAGCTGGCACTTCTGCCCACATTGTCAGACTTCCTGCAATTAACAATTGCATACTTTTGAAGGGATCTAAAAGTACCAACAGCTATCTTTTGAAAACTGGTCAAGTTGTGAATAGCTCTAGTGACTATCTCCTGGAAGGTAAGGCCCCTGTTGAAAGGCTGCCTCTGGCGCAGGTACCACTTTATTAGGCGCTGATATACCCCAGTTGGTTCCAGGCAGATGTACTGATTATTCAGCTTCTTAAACTGGGTGAACCCCGTTGTAGTCAGGCAGGCCCCTCACACTTGTAATAATGAAGCACCAAGTGCTTCTGCTCATCATTACACTTAAACATAAAACCATCATGGTAGAACCCAGCATTGCCCTTGGAGGACATTATTGGGAAGGAGATGGGCAGGACATCTGGCAGTTGGAACTCCTCTTCATAGTTGCAAATATTTTGTACTTTAAGGATATCCCAGGTCTCAAGCCCATACTCAGTTGGTGTAGCATCTCCAGAGCTGTACAGGTCTTCATGTTCCTCTTCTGAGATGTGAGGGGGTGTCTCCTCTTCATCTGCCTGACTGTGGACAAATTTGTGCCCAGTTGGGCTCTTGGAGGGGCTGGGGGTAGGTTCCTCTTCAGAAGGCTCCTCTTCTGGAGAGGGTGAGGGCTCAGGGGTCTTCTTGGTGGCATTGGCGGCCTTCTTAGTGATCTTCTTGGTGGTCTTGTGGCCAGGCTTCTTGGATCTGGAAGGGGCGGCCTTCTTTGGGTTGATGGGATTTGACTTAGGGGGCATCTAGATAGCTCAAAGTTAGTATTTTTGGTTAGTAAAAAAGAATATAAATTATTAATAAAAATATTATTTTTTAAGCAGAATCTGAAGGCCAGAATGCTTTTTACTATAATTTATTAGTTTTAATAAATATTTTAATTGAGGTAGTTAACTCTATAATGCTTTTGAAAGGAGCAAAAAGGGGTTTTGATCAGAAAATTAGGGATTTTCAATTTTGGCACTTCAATTTTGACACTCCCTAAAAACATAAGGAAACATAGTAGCATATTAAATTAATTTAATATTTTTCTGATAACTGCCAAAATCAGCCGTTTTTACTAAACCTTTTAAAAATTTATTATAAACTAACCCAAAAGGCTTGAAACTCTACTATGTTCTAAAGCAAGTCTTTAACCTTAAAAATCTCAATTTTAAGCTTTAAACTTAAACTGGTTAACTTATTATGGCTTTGTGAATTAGAGTGTTTGTTTGGTTTAAATGCACTTTTGATTATAAACACCTATTGGAGCTTATTTAATTAAAAATTAAATTCCAATCATAATTTAAAATATATTGGTGAGCACTAAATCAGTGTGTTTTGAATTTTGATTTGAAGCATTTTCAATTTGTGCACTCTATTACTACACCCAGTAAATTACTAAGTGATCATATCAGATTTTTTTCATTCAGCACTCTATCTTTTACATAATAAAAATCACTGAAATTTTAATCAAATGATTTACAGGTGATTGTAAACCTGTATGATAGGTTTTAGTTTATTTGGTTTAGTATGATATGTTTTTGAAGCTTTTCTGATCATTTACATAGTGATAGAATCAATATTAAGTGATTTTTTAATTTTTTAATTTTTTAATTTTGGGGCCTCAAATATTAAATTGAAGAGACTTTCAGACTTTGATTTCTGCATTTTTGATTTTGTCTCCTATATTCAAAAGGATGAATAACATCTATTTTAAAAGCCAAATTAATTTAAGGTGTGTTTTAAATTGCATCAATTTGGGCACTTCAAACTTGGTTTTTTGATTTTAGCTACTAGTAAAAACATTTTAAAAAAGTCAAATTTAAGAAAAATATTAAATTTTTTGACAAATTTTTTATTGAAAAAAAGTGCAGAGATCAAAAATCCATTGATTTGGAAATTTTAATCTCTGCACTTTGACTTTAGGCACTTCCCTGTTTAAAACGCCCTAAAAAGGGTAGTCAAGTCAGTTTTTCATTGTGCATAGTATACATACTTCACTTCTGTGGTTATTAATTGAGCAATACAACTAGCCCCCTGTCAGGGGAGCAAACCTGAAGCAGGTTCAGGGAAGCTTGCAGGCTGTCTGCCCGCAGGCCCAGAGGGAAGGGCCCACCACAGGATGGGGGCTATTTTTACAATATAGGGGAACAATTTTCTGATCAAGGCCCAAGGCCCGCTAGTGGGCACCATAGAGCCAAACAAACCAGTGAGTGTTATGTAGAGGTCACTGAATAACTGGGTGGAGGTTGACTCATAGGCAGTCACAGTTTTTTATGGGCAATTGGGCTGTAGGTTTACAGGGTCACAGGAGGAGCCATAGGCACTTAATAGGTGGGCAGGTGATTATATTTGTCCCAGAATAGTAATGGTTGCCTGATATGTCAGGTGCCTTTACATCCAATAAGTTCAGGCTCTCTGTTTCTGGCTTTGGGGTGTATATTAAAATTTATTCTAAGGTTAACTCTGAATAGGCAGGATTGGGGGAATATTCTGTGAAATTTACTTGGCTTTAAGGTGCTCCTGGGGGGAAGTTAACTCGGACAGCTTGTTCACAGTTTCTTGGGGTTAGTTAGTGAAAGAGGAAGAGCCAGATGAATAAATCTGTAAATGAAAAAGCTTTGAAATTATGTATGTGATGACCTGAGAGAACCAGAGGCTCATAATACTTTATTGCAAAAATGGCAATGGGCAACTTTCTGGTGGCCCAGAGTATAAGTATGCCTATATACCATAGAAACCTTTTGCAGACTTTGGGCTGGGTGGTAGCATTTACCAGGGTTTGGAAATCTTTGGTGGCATCTAGAATTTTTGGCTTATCATTGGCTGGGTTTGGGTGGAGAATCTTGCTTTTCTTTTTTGAGGCATGGGATTTGTCATCATCTGGCGGCCCTTATTTTTGGGGTAATTCATGCCATGCTCAATTGGTGGGGGCCCAGTTGATCACAGAAATTCTATTCAGGCTGGCGCTTCTATTGGATAGGCTAGAGGGGTTTTTAAGTGGGCAGGGTTTGAGTGTGGTTGGTGCCTCATTGGTTGGTTTCAAAGGTTTCTTCAAAGTCCAGTCTGTTTATGGCTCAAGCCCAAAAAACATGGGCAGCTGGGCCTGCAGGCTGGCAGCCTGTGGGGGTTTGGGGTTTGAATCCCAGGAATGGAATTATGCCTTGTGGATTAAACACAGATGATTGTCACTTGTGACATCCACTTATCTCCATAAGGCAAATCACATGAAACTAGCTTGTTTTTGTGTGTGGGCATATTTAGTATACCACTTTCATATCCTCCTTTTGGCAAGTTCTTTTGCCAGTGCCTCTTTTCCTCTGATGACAATTTCCCTGCCTCTCATTATATAGTACCTCAATATGTAATAAAGAAGTTAGTTTTGTCTTTAAGATCTTATATTCTTCTGCCCTAACAAAGGCTTCAACCATACTACTACAGGTATAGTGTTAAGAGCTAAGAATAACTGAATAGCTAATTTTAGAAAATAGCACCCCAGAATGCTAAATTTACAACATTGGTGCTCATGTATTACCACACTAACAGCCCCCACCTCTGCAGTTCATTTTATAAGGAGAGAGGACTCCCCTGGCTGGTTCTCCTGCCCCTTGTTCTGCCTTTCAAAAGGCACCAATCCTCACTGCCGCTAACACTCATGCTGGAGAAAGAGCAGGTGCTCCCTATGGCCTGCCCACTCTCAGCCAATTCATGACTTAACACCAACACCCCTAATCCATGGTGTTTGGTCAACCACTGGTACTACATTCTCCTGCCCCCATAGAGATGGATGTGAATTCTTTCTCTTCTGAAGATGCCATCTGTGACGTCTAAAAAGCCATAGACACTGGTGCTGCTGGCAATGATGCTTGCTCTGAGCACCTAGCCATCCAACAGCCTGCTGCAAAAACTTTACTGGGACAGTTACAGACTTTTGTCCATGTCAGCCTTGACCAACTTTGCTATGACTTTTGTATAGTGGAACACATCAAGGACTACCACTAGCACTTCATCCATCTTGTGGTGTTGCATAACAGGGTCCACCTAGTACATATTCAGAGCCTGGTTCATGACCAGGGAGTACTGGTCTCCAAGCAACTGCCCTTCCTCTAAGTCCTCTACTCAAAATTGGGAAACACATTCACCACTGACAATCAACACCTTGCAGAAGTTACCAATGCTCAAAACAACATGTTACATTGGATAGAAACCATTAAACGTGGCCTGGAAAACTAGTTCCTGTCCATGTAGTCTAAACTCTTACTCATCAAGGGATGAACGCCAACTGGATCATTGTGATGACCAGCCACTGTCAGGATTCTCCTTCTTTACTATTTTTGCTGCTAGTATTTTTCAAGAACATCAACATTGGTTTATCTTAATCCTTGGGTAAACTACAACAATTCATTCTTCTAATACTCCCCCTTTCATCCTTTTTCTTTTACTGGTCAATTTAATCTATATCAACGGTTAAATTCACTTTCAAAGCTTACCTTTGCTCTTGGACAATTCTCAAACTCGGTACCTAATGTTAAGTTAGTTTTATTCAAGTCCAAAAACCTTTACCTTCTATTTTTGCTTTTGCTTACGCAAGCAACTTTCAAAACAGTTTTTCCCACTCTCTGGTCTTCCTCTGCACTTTTGGTTCATTACTGATTGCAAACACCAACTTCCTTGTTCTCCTTTACCAATGGACTTAACCTTTTAAGTCTAAATTTCCCAAGCAACCATGTGCTCTGGATCTTATTCAATTTAAGCCACCTAACCAACTTTGGTTAGTTTACTACCCCTTTAAGTTTACCTCAAAACCTAAGCTGGATAAAAAGCTTGTGTTCAGTCCAGTCTCAACTTAATTTGAGATTGTTTGACTTGCACCCCAAAAGGTACTTGTTAGGTTTTGTGGCTTGTGTTTTCTCTTTTAATTCTTTATCTTGTGTCTCCTTTTCCATCTTAGGTTTATGATTCCTTTTGACTACATCTTTCATCAGTTAGGAAATTTTTATAGTGGTACACACACTTTAATTGTTGATAGATTCAACTCTCCAGATAGTGCTGATCATTACCCAGACTTTGAAATTGATTTTTTGACCCAATCTTCAGTCATTAAGACTGATCTCTATTTCATTTTCTTAGGTTTAATAAATTGCCTTAATCCTTACTTCACTTCCTATAAGCTCTTAGGAGCCCTAGTGCAGTTATTGTTGCAAAACTTACCTACCTTCTTATACTTACCAAATATAAATATTCTTGGTTTAAAGACTTAGTCTATAATAATTTACCCCAAGCCTTCAGACCTTACAGCCACGTCTTGGAGACTAGACATGCTGTTAAAAGCTTGGTCCAAGAAATAGAGGTATTTTCCTGTTGCGTGGCCACTATCCCCTTCTTTAATCATTAGTCAACCCAGGCAGAAGACTCTTCTTCTATCCAGCTTCTTAGAAGAGACGTTCTGGATCTCTTTGACCATTATGAAAAGATACAGACAGAATTGGTACACCAGAGTGCCAACCTCAATTTTCTCTTTGACAGATACCACACAGTGTCTGAACTTCAGGATCAACTTAAGCTTCATCAGTCTCACAATAGAGCTGGCAACCAAAAACAAGCCAGGAAGGACAAGGATACCATGGCCCTACTCCAAGGTCTTCTCTCTGCACAGGAGAAGTGCATCATCTCCCTGAAGAATGACTTGGATATTGCCTACCAGGAGAATAAGATCTACCAAGACAAACTGGATTAGCAACACCTACTCTTGGATGCTTTTTAGAGTCAACTGGATATAATAGATAGCAAGCTTGTGGCCCTCAACTTGCAGAACATGACCCTCAATGCCAGGAGCAACCATAGTCTCATGAGATCCTCTAGCCCTTTGATTTAACACAGTTACAAAAGTGACAATGGTCATGCTTGGTTGTCTCCCAATACTTTATGTGGATTGGAGTCAGTACTGGAATATGGGGACAACGTCTTGACCACTCCTGGAGCCTCTGGGACTGCCCAAGATATAGAGGCTGAACTTGAGGATCAACATGAAGAGAATTGTAGACGCGCCTCTGAGTCAAGGTCTGCCTCCTCCATTCATAACTGCTTCCCCTCACTTTTTCCCCTGTAAGGATTACACCTGCTCCACTGAACCAAGGCTTCAATAACTTTAAGTTGATCAACTTGCCTAAGCTTGATTGCAAAAGTAATGCTGCCATGTTCCTGCGCCTTTAACAGAATTCAATGCATGGCGCTAACAATACTATGAGAGATTCTACCATCATCAACTTCCCGGGCGCCAACACTCAAACAATCATCTTGCCTTGACTATCAGAGAATTCTTGGACCTTTGCCAACATCTCTAGAGCATTAACTGAGGGATTTGGCAGCCAAGAAGCTCTAATCAGCTGCAGGAAAGACTTTTCAGACACCAAATTAAAGGTGGGAAACCCTAGAAGACTTCACTTCTATATTCTACCTCAAAGCTCAGACACTATTTTTAATGAATACTGTAAAATTCATTGACATCCAGTATTCCCTTTTGAACACTGTAAGGGTCAATTTTGAGTTGTCTCTGGCCTTGAAGTCTGGAATCTACAATGCTTGTACAGTACCAGACTTAATACACCTCCTTTTCAATTACAAAGAGGAGTTTGATATCCCTCTCCCTGAAGGTTATCCTTACCACCAAGTAGATTACAAGCCAAGAGTAGCTATGGAGATTCTTAAACCTTCTGAAAAGGTTAGGGCTGCCCCTGCCAACACTTCTCCTTGTACCTGCTTTAAATGTGGCATGACTGGTCACTTCTCCTGGGAATGCAAGAGCCCATCAGAAGACCCACCATGTAGGCATGGAAAATTAGGACTATGGATATCCTGCTGGAGAGGAGGCTGAGAAATCCCAGGAAGAAGGGCAAAAAAACTGCTAAGCAGCCAGGACAAGGAGAAATTCTTGGCTGCTTTTGTGGTTCCATCTAACTCTTTTCTTCCTATTCCCCTCCCCCCAGATAGACCAGGCCCATATCCTGGCACCTGTTGCTTTCCTACTCCAGTTCCCATTTACACTCCTTCCTTGTCTGAATTCTTCTCTCAACCAGGATTTGGAGAATCTGACACAGGCTAATACAGGAGGACCTCCTCCACCAAGTCCTCACTACCAACAGCCAGACTTGACAGATCACTCTTCACCCTTAAGTATCTATACCTTGTGTTGCCCAACAGACTGTATCTCTACCCTATGCTGAACAACTAGCAGAGCCTGGGATTGAAGTCTCACATGAGTACAATACTGCAGAACACTTGACTAAATAGTTGCCTATTGTGAATGTCTCCTCCCCCTTAGAATCTCTTTAGGAGGCTAGCCCATCTGTAGGAGCTGCCATGGCTACCTTCTTAGAGAAATCCAAAGGGATAAGTGTACACCAGGTCTCAAATATTGTAGAAACCAGAGAGGACAGCCAGGATTGTACCTACATCAACCTGGTAGTAAAAAAAACTCACATATTAGCCATCCTCAACTCTGGTGCTCCTGGCAACATCCTCTCTTCTTGCCTGGTCAAAAAGCTGAAGTTAGCCCCTGACTTGGCTTACCATGAGGAATTTGGCACTGCTGGTCCACAGACCACTTGAGCCAATGGCGCCTACTCCTCTCTCTCTTTGCTTTGGCAAGCTGATGGTAACTGCCCCTACCATTGTATTGGAGAACAACAGCTATGACATCCTTATTGGCACCAGTTTCATGCTACAATGCAGAACTGTGACCAACCATGGAGATCATATTTTTGGTAAACTTGGGCATTTCATACCCATGTTTTACCATGGGAATTGTCTGTCTGATCTTTCCCTCCGTTGGTTGCATCACATCAACTTGGAGTATGTGGATGACAAAGTGCTAGTTGCTTACACCCTATATAATAATAGACCTAAGATCCTTTCACTCTCTATTGCTGTGACTAAAGGCATTATGTTCTATGTGTCTTCCTCCCTGAATATTCCCCTGGATCCCAAGTAATTCATAATACAGGGCTTTTCCTAGCCTTTCCTACAGGGACACTTGGAGAAGTCTTTGGCATCAACAACGCCTCCAGAATAGAGCCCTGCTTTGATCCTGGAATTGTAATGGCCAGTGACAAGGAGCTATTGGTACTCCTTGCAAAATTGGGTTCAACTCCCATTACTGTAGCTAAAAATCAGCTGGTAGCACACATACAACTAGAGAAGCATGTCAACATTAAGGAGACTTCTCCCTTTGCAGATTTCTCAGAGCTTTCCCTCCCCTGTGAGCTACCCTTGGTCATACTGATTATCAGCAGAGATTCTCTAAATGGGCTCTCCAAAAATCATAAGGATCAGGCTATGGACCACTTTGCCTAACATAAGGAGGTATTTTCTAAGGAAAATCTGAACTTGGGCAAGGCAGTGGTTGGGAACATACCCTAGACACTCAAGGGAGCCCACCCATTCTTTCAAGGCCTATCTAACAAAGCCAAGCCAACCACAAAATAGCTGATAAGGAGCTTCAAAAACTCCTTGGCTCTGGTATGTCATTGCCTATTAAAATTCCCTGGGCTGTGCTGCTTCTCATTGTGAAGAAAAAGAATGGTTATAACAGAGTAGTGATTGACTACTGCTGTCTGAATGCAATCACAAAGAAGGACTCATACCCTCTTCCCTGTATTGATGATATATTGGATTTTCTGGGTAGTGCCAAGCTTTTTTTAGCCATGTGTTGAAACAGCAGGGTTGACCCGCCAACAAAGTTCTGACTAAGTGGGTTTGTGACCCACAATCCAACTTCCTGGTGACCTGTAGCCAAACAAGGAAGTCAACTTGAATTCCTAGAATTAACAACATGAACAAATGATGATCCCATACATTGGATGACTCAATTTAGTTCTTGACTTATTACCAGGATCAAGCCACCCCCTTCATCATCCAACCAATTATCAACACAATTATGTTCCTTTTATAATGATTAAGTGAAACTATATAATCCCTATCTCCAAATAAAGATAATTATCTAGTCCTCAAATATTTTTCCCCTTGTAACTCTGCTAAAACAGCACAGTTACAACACATAGACTTAATATATGGGTATTGAAAAATTGACCTTCCCCCAGCCAATCAGGAGAAGTGCACAATCATCACCAACCAAGGTCTTTTCCAACCTATCATAATGCCCCAAGGATTGTCTAATTCACCTGCCACCTTCCAACAGGCTATGTACGCTGTGATGGGAGACCTCAAAATCTCTTTTATCCTGATCTATCTTGACAACATCAATGTCTTCTCTTGCACTTTCAATAAACACCTCACACACCTAGAAGAAGTATTTAAGTGCCTCCTAGCAGCCAATATAAAACTAAAGCCAAGGAAGTATAACTTTTTCCAGGAACACCTGGAGCCATTTAGTTTTACCATCAGTTGTGATGTGCTAAGACCTGTGCCCCTCAAGATGAAAGCAATTGAAAAGATGCAGGTGCCAACTAATAAAAGGGACGCCCAAGTCTTTTTGGTAATGATAGGCTACTATTGCTACTTCATCCCCAACTTTGCCACACTGGGTGACTCTCTCTTCTAACTCCTCTGTGCTGACTAGGAGTTCCTTTGGAGCCCGGCTTGTCAAACTGACTTTGATACACTCAAGCAGACCCTCACAGCTACCCCAGTACTTGTATATCTGTACTTCTCAAGACTGTTTGTGGTCCACACAGATGCTAGATTGATATTAATTGGTGGAGTTATCTCCCAACTGGATGCTGAAGGTCTTGAACACCTTGTAGGGTACTGTTCACTATCCTCAATATACATTAGAGGAACTATACAGTTACAGAATAGGAATTCTTGGATGTGATATAATTGTATCAGCAGTTAAGAGTGTATTTTCATGGCGTATACTTCACTTTAGTGACAGATCATGCCTCTCTCCAATGGTTGAGGACATTGAAGGACACATAAGGCCACTTGGTCCAATGGGCAATCAAACTTCAAGCATACAACTACAAGATTGTACACTGCACAGGTACCGCCTATCATAATGCTGACTGCCTCTCTTACCTCTTCATCATTTCCTTAGTCTCCCCCATGGCTGACATTCTATATGACAAGCTCATGGATGATCCTTCTTTGTGAGGGAAGGATCCAGTTGAAATACAGAAGACTCTTAAAAAATTGGCAATTGACACAAAAGTATTCAAAGGGCAACTGCTAAAGCTCTGTGGAATCCCTGGCTACTATACATCTGTCCCTCTCTTTGAATGGACTTGATAATGGCAGCACACAAAACTACAGGACATGTCAGAATCCAGAAGACACTAGCTATGCTATAGCAGTTCTGCTTCTGGGAGGGTATTCATACTGACATAGTTGATACACTAGCCACCTATCATGATTGTAACATCAAGTGGCTCAAGATAGCCAAATTCCAGCATAAACTTTCCCAACCTGAGTTTGCCTTCCACACGGTTGTCATCAACGTAGTAGGACCATTTCCAACTACCAACAGCAAAAATAGGTTCATCATTGTAGTGGTGGATCACTTGAAAAAGTGGATGGAAGCTAAGGCTATCCCCAACCAGACTGCGCTAACAACAGCAATTTTTAACTTGGAAAACATCATCTACCAATATGGCTGCCCTCAGATCCTGCTGACAGATAATGAAACCAATTTAACAAGTTACATCATCCCCTGCCTGAACCAAATGATGGGCATCTACAGGACCTTGTCAACTTCCTACCACCCACAGACCAATGGGATGGTGGAGCAAATCAATGATAGTCTAGTACAGATACTACAGAAGCTCAGCCTCTAACATGAGACAGAATGGGATACCTTCTTGCCTGTGGCTACCTTTTCCTGCAACATTGACTACCATTGGGCCAATGGAAATCCACCCTTCCAACTGATCTATTATTTACAACCAGGACTTTCCCCTTTACTATACTTCTTTATAAATCCCAGTCTGTCTGTGTCTCCAGAGGCATATCTCAACAAGTTTTTTCAAACCCTCATCTGCTTGCAATCTGAAGCATATACAGAAACTAAACTCATAAGTTACAGGACCTAGAACAAGCTGTGTTATAGTGCCCTTCCCTACCCACTTACCTGATAGGAGATTTAGTATACTTCTTCAGCAATAGAGGTTACAGCCACAAATCCAAACTTGCCTCCCTCTGGCAAGGTCCTGTCCAGGTCATTCATAAGACTGACCCTGTCTCATACATGTTGAAGGGGCCAGCCTCTGGGCAATTAATTACTAGAGTGCACACACAATATATATGTGCCGCTCCTAGTAGTCAAGAGTAAGCCCCAATGAGTACAACAACCCAAAAAAGCCTAGTGAAAAAGTACATAGGTTGTTGTCCAGGTTGCCAAATCAAGAAATATATAAGTGAAATGTAATTGATAATAAGTCCTTTATTGAGGGACACAAGGCCCTGCAGATATTGAACCAATTGTACTAAGGCCTGAACTGCGTCCAAGTAACACAACTGGTTGCCCAAGGACCACCAAATTGATTCCCAAGAATTGGAAATTAGACCCCCACCATACAAGAGACATGATTCACACCTATGCCCACAGGGAATGCAACTCCTAAGAAAATGCAGTCCCACAAGAGGTTCTCACAAAGTGCATACTCCACTAGAACCTAGCCACCTATCCCATATAAACTTGACAAGGCCAATTCAAGAAAGATTACCATGTTATCCTATTGCTTGTAATCACATTTGTTATTCCCTCAAAGGACAAGTTTTCCTGCCATCACCATGGGCACCAAATGCCCTGCTCCCTCCACCAAGTACAACTTCACTACTTCTTAGAAGGCCTGTCAAAGGTGATGTTATAATTTTTGGTGAATTGTCAACTGACTGCTTGATCTTCTGATACCCCAGGTACACCCAAAGCTCAGAATACTGACTTTACTATCTTGGACACTGTCTCATGTTGCAACACTGATAGTAACTGGCTGTTAAAGTGGAAATTCTTCAACTGTGCCCCCAAGTAGTCCTCTGAAGCCCGCATGGAGAATTGCCAATGGATGCTATTGCCCTCTTGTAACCTGGTTCCTGTCACTTCTCTGGGTTTACTCAGGGCTAAGAATATTGTAGTAAACAATGGATCTGTCCCTACCAAAGTCAACTGAGGCACCTGTATCTGATACAGCTGAACCCCCAAGTTAAGATAGCTTCCATCTACATCATGAAGGACTTCCTGCTTCTCAGTTGCTCTTCCCACTTCTATTGGTCTCATAAGCTTGCCCCTCTTGGGAATAACTACATGCACCATCTTTAGAGCTACTCTTGGAGTTCTTATGGAATTACTTTTCACCATGACCACCCCCTTGAGACGTCAAGCCTTTAAAACCTATTTTCTAATTTAGTGGGGGGAAATATTGCAGATCCTGAATGAATAAGATAATAAGAAGTCCACTTAAGGCTTAATATGACAGAACAATTGCAGGATTTCTTGATTGTTCTGCTGGATTATCATTTTATGTGCTTCAAACACATTTAAAATGCCCTAAAATTTTGTATTCAATTTGGTTTCCCATTGTGCATAGGGTACAGGCTTCACTTCTGCGGTTAATAATAGAACAACGCAACTAGCGCCACTTGCCTTCATAAGTCAAGACATGTGAAACCAGTTGTTTTTGTATGCGGGATTTTTTAGTATGCCACTTTAATGTCCTCCTTTTGGAAAGTCCTTTTGTCAGTGTCTCCTTTCCTCCAGTGGAAATTCCTCTGCCTATCACTATATAAGATCTCACTATCAAATAAAGTAAAAAGTTTTTTCATATTATATCTTATTATTCTGTCATATTCCAGGATGCAACTATACACACTACAGGTATAGTTATAATAGTAAATAATAATGACTAACTGTTGTAGAAATTAGCACCCTAAGCCATCACTTTTGGGACAGTTACAAAAGGTGTGTTGGGATTTAAGAGCCCCAAACATAAAAGATTGAGTAAAGTATTTAATAAAGATCTATTTTTTACCAAGGTTATATCAATATTAGGGTATTTCCCATCTGAAAATTGGAACATATAATTATTAAAAGATTTCTTAAAAAGAAAATGGAGTACACCAATCCTAATACTTATTGCCTAACAACCTCCATTTTATAATAAGAAACAAAATGTAAATTTCAACTAATCTTAGTTTTAAATCTAAAAATTTTAAAGTTAACACTGTAGGTAAAAAGAAGAAAATTATAAAATAATTGAAGGTAAGAAACCACTTATAATTTTGGCTTAAAGCCTACTCTTCTGAGGCTCTTTATTTATAGTAAAATAGTGCTGCTGTTAGCAGCAATTGGCAAGGGAAACAAGAAACAAGGAGAAGTTTGATAGACACTGTAGTGAAAAATGGGAAGAGTAGAAAACAGAAACCTAGTAGAGCAACCTAAAGATCTGCAACAGCAGATAGAAGAAAAGCAGTCACTTATGTAACCTGAAGTATGCAAGGTAAAAAAAAACTCTATTATAATCTCTTTTTAGAATAGAGTTTTCTATAACTTTAAAGAGAGAGTAAAAAAGAAGACTGAAAGCAACCTGATGCTCAAATCAAACAAAAAAGTGAAGGTAATGATTTAAAGTAAATAAATATTAACAATTTAACTTAAATCTTTTTTTTAGTGAAGGAAAAAGTCAAACATTAAATATTAATTAAACTAAAGAAGCCTTCCCTTTGGGGCAGAGCATGACACATTATTAAACAGGAACTTTCAGGTGGGTTGGTGAGAGAGAATTTTCAGAATTATAGGGGACAAGAACCCCCAATGTGCCAGGTTCTGATTGGATAAGCCTCATAGTTTGGAATAGGACCTATACCAGGCTAACAAACAGTCCAGACTGATCAGGGATTCTTCTGTGGAGGGAGCATTAGGGAGAGAGGGAAAGTCAAGGGGCTTGATTGGGTATGCCAACATAAATTTCTTGTCAATTTTATGTGCCAAGTCTCTCAGGGAATTTAGGGGCTTGACAGGGTTTTGGGGTAATTTCTTAGTATAACATGGGTACACTAAACAGTTGAGAGCTAAAGGGGAATTACCTTTAAAAGTATTCTTTTCTATTGGGTTAGGGCCTGAATAGTGGCTCCTGACAGCTATTTGATGTAAGGGCCAAGCTCATCATATATAGCTTTCCTGATTATGATCTATAACAAACTGTTATGTCTTTATATACTTACTTCTTCTGCCCTACCATTAAAGGTTAACTATATCAATCAGGTACAATTAGAAGAGCAAGAAATACAGACTAATTTTTTTAGAAAATTTCACCCAAGCAGCAATCATTTACAAAAGTAAGTCTTGTGTGAGAAAAGGGGGTAAATAAGAGGAGAAAGAGCCAAAATTCTATCACATTGTAAAGGAGCAGAAGATATTGAAGAAAGTTGATGGCAGTATTATGGTTTATCTTCTCCTTTGGGCTTTCTGACTATCTTTTTTCTGATTAATATTTCCTGTGTTCATAGTTAAATTTGTTATCATATTAGACTAAATTCCTATTTCTTAAAGGGGATCTTAATTTTCTTTTTCTTTCCACTTCATGGCCTTTCTCCTGGTTTACATCAGCATCTTTTTACTTTGTTGATCACTTATTTTATTTCTGTCTTTAACTTTATCTTTTTTCTTTCTGTTCAAACCTTCCAGGTCATATAAAGAGAATTTCACATTAGTATTCAAAGTAAAACTACCTTTTTTATTAGTATTTATGCTTATTATTGACTTTTAGGTCCCTCAAATAATATTTCAGATTTAATTTTTCACTTCAAATCCTTCTCTTTTAATATTTTTCTCACTGGCAACTTTTGGATGTCAAAAAAATAGTTTTCATATTTTTCCCCATCAAGTTTAAATTCATCATCTTGATATTATTTTCCTGATCTCATTTAGCTTATTATAACTAAATTGTTTGTGTTTAGCAATCACACCTAGCAAATCAAGATTCTTTTCCACTAACAAAGGACTATTTTCTTAGCCCCTACATTTATGAAGACAAGCATCAATTATTACCCTTCATTGCCCCATTTTTTCAAGAATTTAATGGATACCTTGGTTATTTAGTCTCAAAATTAAGTTGAGATCGCTTGAATTTAATCTTTGTATGTGTCAGTATACCAGGAGCTGTGATCTGGGCCACTGGGTGTAGGGCCAGGAGGCCAAGCATATTAGTGGACATAGATCATCACAGAAATGATGCTAACTTGATTAGGTAAGAGACTTACTGTCCCATCAAGGACCAATGGCTGGCTGTTGGAACCATGAAGTTGATAAGACCTATGAGGGTAAATTAGAAAATTCTGTATAGTTAATTAGAAGGTGCTTCAGCAGCAGGCGCAATAAAAGGAAGGCATTTGAGCTTAGGGGTAGAGGGAGGCACCATGGGTATCAGTTATGCTGGTAAGTAATTGTACTTGTTATTGAATACTTGGAGTTGGATTAATAAAATAATCCCTTCTCTATTCACATGTTTGAGTTTTCTTGTAAGAGACAAAAGGACATACAGAAGGATATTTTCTAAGGTTTAATCCTTGTAGTCTTGGCTAGGTGGATACTTAGTAAACTGTTCTGGCCTGTAAGAAGAACCAGGGGGTCTAAAATAGTTGAGCCAAGGGTCCTTGGGTTGGATGGCTGGACTATCTAGAGGATTAGCTGGTCTTTAATGAGTGGTATGTTGCAACCAAGTTTCCAGACTTGCCTGATAATGTATCTTACAATACACAGGGGGTGTTTGATGAGTTGCCCCTTGACGTGTCTAATGGCATGGACCAATCTGATGGCAATGTCAAATTGTGGGCATTTTCTCCTAATTAGGAGTGCTGCCAATTTGATCTGCTGATCCCTGCACAAGTTATTCCTTGGCTTCAAAACTTACATGGAACATGCCACTATGCCACCCCCTTGTGGCCCTGTGGCTTTCCCCATACAGTATATTAATCACAAAATTCTTCAATAAACTACACCTTATTCTATTCATTTATATCCTTTATATTAGACTGTTGTCTTCCCCAATCAAATACTGAACTCTAATTGGTTCAGTTGCAACAGTGGTAGCAGTGGTAGGTTCACAACCTATCTAAAAGAAAAATTCCCCCAAGAAAGGACAGAGTACAGGCCTTATGGCTACTCCCCATCAAGAAACTTTCCTGCCAATTCCCAAGGGGGACATCCCCAAAGTATATGCCATCTACCAAGATCAACTGGTACTTACAAGTGTGTATAATTGACTCTGCCTTGGGCAGCGCAACTCAAGTGTCACCCTGCCCCAATTGGAACTTTCCCAACGCATGCTCAACCTCCAGCTCAAATCTTTTGCAGGTGGTGTCAAAGGAGCTGACATTGTCAGTTGGCTCCATTCTACCAAAACCCGCCTCTGTATCTGCCAAGTACCTGAGCCCATGTGGGTTGCCACTGTGTCTGGGTGCCTCACAGGGCCTGCTGCTGTGTGGTTCACCAACTGGGCCAGCCAAGAGATAGATGTCACTTAGGCATTGTTCAGGGACGCCGTGAAGTCCTGCTACAGTGAAACCTTTTCACCCATTGTAGTGGGTACTCCCCTCCTGGCCATTAAACATACTGGGTATGTCCCTGAATATCTTGCCGCCTGGCAACAAGCTCTTGCTGCTGCCCCAGAAGCCGTGACTGATGAGAATGCCATGCTCCTTACCTTGATAGTCAATGGGCTCAAACCCCATATCTGCAAGTGAGTTCCTGTGGGCTGCTGCACCTCCATTGACAGCTGCTACAAGGCCATTATGGAGGCCAGTAATCAGGCTTTAATGGGCTTCTGCAGATCCAATGACGCACCACCCCAACCTCATCCTGCACCTGGCAGTGCCCACAACCAAGTAGACTGCTGCCAGTCCTACCAACAGGAAAATGGGATCAAGCGTCCCTGCAAGGGGGAACTCCAGCTAGAAAAAATTGAGGTCCAGGAAAAAGCCTGGGGGTTGTAGTTACAAGTGGTTCTACAACCCCACTTGACCCTCACTCTCAATCCCTTCTTATGAAGAACCCATGAGATTACAATGTGCATGAAGTTGAAACCCTCAATGTATTCCAGGTTCACAGCAACAACCCTGTTCTCCAAGCAAGCCACTCTTCAAATAAAGTAACCTGCTTGGCCTATCCCTTCTGTTTTTATGGGAACATCCAAAAACTATTGGTAGATACTGGGGCCAATCACACTATGGTTGACTAGGTGTTTGCTAACTCTCAACAATTTGACTGGGTGCCAAGCAGATTCAAAGCAGTACAAGGAGCTGATTCCTGTAGAGTGACAATTACCCATGAGATGTTACCCTTCTCTGTGAGAATGGGGAACATCCAAGTCAAGCTCTCTGGGCTACTATGTCAGGGCTCAGTCATGATGTCATTGCTGGTCTTGACTGGATTTGACACAACTGTACCTACATAGACTGGGATACATCTGTAATCACCCTCAATAAAAATGGGGTGGGCTTTTATATATATCCTGTCAAAATGATCAAGTTGCTCCATGATACCATGTTTGTCAGAATAACAGAAACAGTTTTGTATGATTTCAAGGGGAAAACTAGACTTTAATCAATGCTATTCAAAGTTATCTGCGCTGAACCACCTGTGGCCCTCCCCTTGACCACTCTGCCTCAACCAGCACTTGCCACACTCCTCTAGGAAAATAAGGATATTTTCAGTGAAACACTGGACCAACTAACCCCTCCTCAAGAGATCCAGCATGCTTTACAACTGCAAGGGTCACTGCCCAAGACACGTCATCTCTATTGCCTGACACCAAAAGAAGATGGAACCCTCTGCCAGCACCTTGTAGACACACTCAATAAGGGCTTTATCTGCCCCTTGCTCTTGCCATATGGGTCTGTGGTCTTCTTTGTAGCCAAGAAGGACGGGTCCCTTTGTTTGGTCACAGACTAACGCGCCTTAAACAATGTGACTGTTAAGAATAGATACCCCTGTCATTGATTGACAACATGTTTGACACACTTGCAGGTGCAAAAGTCTTTAGCAAGATTGATCTCACCATGGGGTACAACCAGGTCTGCATTGCACCAGGGGATGAGGCAAAGACTGCCTTTTACACACGCTACAGGTTGTTTGAGTGCCAGGTCATGAAATTTGGAATGACCAACACTCCTTCCACCTTTGCCATGTTGATGAACAAAGCATTTGAGGATTTGATTGGATAATGTGTTGTTGTGTACCTTGACAACATTATTGTCTTCAGTCAAGATCAAACCACACATCTCCAACACCTCTGTGCTGCCCTTGACACCCTTTGGAAAAACCAGTTGAAGGCTAAGCCTTCCAAATGCAAATTCCTCAAGTCAGAGCTCCTGTTCCTTAGGCACACCATCTGCCCAAGGGATAAAGCCCAACCCCGCCAAAATTAAGGCAATCACAAGCATGCCACCTCCCACCAATGTGGGCCAGGTGTGTACATTCTTAGTCATGGTTGCCTATGTGCGCAATTGTATTCCCAATTGCAGAGAACTAATTGCACCCCTCACTGAGCTCCTTAACACTAAACAGTGCTCTCATTGGACCCCTGCCAGAGATCAAGCCTTTGAGACGTTGAAACAAAGACTTACAACTGTGCCTGTATTGCAATTCTCTAATTGGAACCACCTGTACAAACTCAAGACTGATGCCTCTGACAGAGCCATAGGGGGTGTGTTACAGGTGGAAACTAACAAGGGTGTCTTTCTCCCCATGGCATACAATTTCAGGGATCCAACCAGTGGGGGGTTCCTGAGAACTTGCAGGCGGACGGCCCGCGGGCCCAGCAGGGAGAGCCCACCACAAAATTGGGGCTAACTTTACAATATAAGATAATGATTTTCCAAGGAGTGCCCAAGGTCTGCTTACAGGTACCATAGAATCAATCAGTCCAGTGAGGGTGATATACATCACCCCAAATATCTGGGTGGAAGTGGATTCATTAGTGGTAACAGATTCTTGCAGGCGGTTGGGCTGCAGGGTGAGGGGCGGTGTCATTGGAACCAAATATGCAGGCAGGAAATTATACTTGTTGCGGAATAGCAGAGGGGGGTAGATAACTTTGGTGCCTTCTCCTTAAAGGACTTCTGTCTCTCTAGTTTTAGCTTCAGGGTCGTGAATTAGGATTTCCTCTAGAGTAAACTCCAAATACACCGGTTAGGTGGGTACTCAGTGAAATGTACTGGGCCAAAGGGAGCTCCTGGTGGACAGTAAAGGTCAGGCAGCTGGTCCGCGGTTTCTTGGGGTAGGTGAGCGTGGGATGCAGAACTGCAAGACGTAGGCTGTAAATGAAGTAGAACTAATAATAAATAAGGTATGATCTGGTTGAACCAAAGGTTCATGTCACTTTATTGCAAGAATGGCAATGGGCATCTTCCTGGCGTTTCAGGGTATAAGTATGCCCATCTATCATGGTAAAACTTCCACAAATTCCCTTGGCCCATGTTTTCCTGTTTACCAGGTTTTCCCAGTCCTTGGTGGCATCCATTGTGGGAGTTAATTCATTGGCTGGTTTGAACTGAGAATACTCAAATTCCCTTGTTGGGTTGTGGGGTTGGTCATCTCTGGGCGGCCCGCGTTCTATAGGAAGTTTTTTGTTTCCCCTTCTGTGGTGGCCCAAGTTATTTTGGGCTCTATAGCTAGACCTGCCTGCTGATTGGTTGAGTTAACAGGAACCTTTAATGTGGGGAGTGTTGATGTAGGTGAATTTGATTCATCAAGCTTCAAAGGATTTTCTAAAGTCAAATCCTGCTCTGGTTTGAGCCCGAAAAACTGCAGGCAGCTGGGCAGCTGGCCCTGCGGGCCGCCAGCCCGCAGGGTGTCAGGGTTCAAATCCTGTAGTTGAGGCTTTTCAATAAGCATAGTCAATAGGAGTTTGTCACTTGTGACATACAAGTCCAGGAAGCTCACTGAATCAGAACAACACTATCCAATCCATGACACGGAATTAGCAGCAACTGTGCACTGTGTTGAAAAATGGAGCTGTTACCTGGAAGGGGCCACCTTTCCACCTTGCGTCCCAACAGACCACAAGTTGCTCCAGTACTTTAACATGCAGTCCCAACTGACACACCGCCAAGCAGGCTGGGTCAAGTGTCTATATCCCTACCAGTTGCGCATTGAATACAAGCCTGGGAAGGAACTTGTCACAGCTGACACCCTCTCAAGGCTCTACATAGTGTCCATTACCAGGGACAATAACTTAGATCCAGACTGGCTAATGCTGTACCTCTGTCCTGATACAATCTGTTACAAAGGCCTTAATTCAGTAACTGTCTCCAAGCTAAAAGACAACAAAAGTCAGTTCACCACTGATGCTGGCAACATCTGCTGCCAGGAAAATACAGGTGAGAAGACGCCTTACATTCCCACCACACAATGAGGTGACACAATATTGCATTACCACCACACCTTGGGTTACATCAGAGGACGCAACCTCTTCAAAATCATGAAATGTAAGGTTTGGTGGCTGTGTATGTGCCAAGACATCTTGGATCTTCTTGAAACATGTGTGTTGTGTGAAAAGAACACGTCTAAACCTGCACCCCCAAGTCTTTCCTGCTTATTAAAACCATGGAACCCTTTGAGCAGTGGGCCCTCAATATTTTTGGACCTCTTCCCAGAGACAGGCTGGGAAAGAAGTATATAATAACAGCCATTGGTTACCTAATCTGTTGGCCAGTGGTATGGGCAACCACTAAACATACTGCCACCACCATCACCTGCTCCATTGGCAAGGTATTGTGGCCTGCTTTGGACAACCCAAACTTCTCATCACAGATGGTGGTCCCAAGCTTATTGGACATGTCATGAAGGCATACTGCGCCAAGAATGCCCTATAAAGAATAGTCACAACTCCCTACCATCTGCAAGCCAATGAGTGTGTAGAGCACTTAAATGATTCACTGGACCAATTGATTGCCAAGCTCTCACAGGAGCACCCCAATACTGCATGGACTGAACACTTGCCCACTGCTCTACTTATCTTACAAGCGAGAATCAATAGAGGCACTGGGTTCAGTCCTAGCGCTTTGGCCTTTGGAACGCCTGACATCTTGATGGGAGTAGAACAAGGGAAATTATTATCCACAGTTACCGGGAAACCCCCCTTGTTGACTACTCCTTCCCTGAGCCAGTGGCATGCCAAAGCCTGAGATATTGAACACAAGCAAATTGAGGGAGGTACAAAACACCTTGAGGCCAGATACGCCGTAGGTGACCCTGTCTACACCCTCAGCCCTTAATTCAGCCAAATTAGAACCCAACCACTTGGGGCCCTTCAAGACAGCTGTGGTCTATGACAACCACACCTACCAACTTGAAGATGATCAAGGAAACAACAAGAATCTTCACCATTATTGCTTGCGCCCCTGCTGTGCCATCCCCCCACAAAAGTTGTTCATGAAAACCTTCCCAGATCTTCTGCAGACTCCAATTCTGGCATCTGAAAACAAGCAGGGGGCAAGGGGGTGTTGCAACCAAGTTTCCTGACTTTCCTGCCAATGTATCTTACAATACACAGGGGGCGCTCAATGAGTTGCCCCTTGGTGTATCTAACGGCATGGACCAATCTGATGGCAATGTCAAATTTCAGGCACTTTCTCCTAATTAGGAGCACTGCTAATTTGATATGCTGATCCCTGCAAAAGTTATTCCTTGACTTCAAACCTTACATGAAACATGCCACTATGCCACCCCCTGTGGCCTTATGGCTTTCCCTATATAGTATATTAACCATGATATTTTACAATAAACAATACTTTATTCTATTTATTTCTGTCCTTTCTATTGGACTTTTGTCTTCCCTAATCAAATACTGAACTCTAATTGGTTCAGTTTCAACAGGTATTTAGGTGGTAAAAAACTAGAAAAAAATAGAGTAATAATTGAGCAAACCAAAGGTTCACTAACTCTTTATTTCAAAATGACAACATCAATTATTCTACACCAGGGGGCTTTATAATATATTTCAAATAGACAATATTCTGGGCCCCTGACCCAAAGGAATCTGATTTGTCTAGTATGAGGTACTGAAGCTGCAAGGTGGAAAAGGAACCAGAGTTTTCCTCTGGAGCAAAATTCAGCAATATTTTCAACTATTTTTGGAATAATCACCTTATTTAGGGGGCAGACAGCCCAAGTTCCTACAGGATAGAGCCCTTATTAGTAATTACTAACTTATTAGGCCCTTTGTTTAATGGATTAGTGCAGGCCACTGTACTGGCATAAGTCATCACTTTCCAGGCTGTTCCAGGTTTATTCTTACTTCTGCATGGGTCCTTGAATATTGCCTTATTTGGACAGACAACTAGGTCCTTATTATCAATGGGGGAATTCAAATCTGTGATTTTAGATTCTAGCTGCAAAAAATGCAGGAAGTCAAGTAGTGGGATCTCAGAGCTGGAGGCCTGCAGGTTAGGTTGACCAGGGTTTGATTCCTATTCAGAGAGTTGATTTTGTGCAAGGAAATAGTTATCATTCATGACAATAGGTACTTGTTTAGGATTGGAGCTTGCTTTTTCCCTATCTTCTGATAAAAGATGGGTTATTATTTTATTTTTATTTTTTTATAAACACTTTTGATTTTCTGTTCTTACAGTTAGGGGTACTTTACAACAGTATTCAGGATTTAGTACTTGATAAATTTAACCCTGGGGCTGATAATACCAAGTACTAGACCTAAAAATTAGTTTTATAGGTCACTCTGTCATTGTTAAGACTGACTTTATTTTATTTCTCTAAGTTTTATAGGTCATTAAGTCCCAACTTTAATTCTTATAAGTTTTAGGTGCCTTAGTCTAATTGCTTTTGAAGGCATCACCAACTTTTTTACATTTAACAGAATAAATATTCTTAGTATTAACACAATAGTTTATAAAAATCTTCCAAGAAACTTCATACCTTAAAGTCCCTGTATGCTATACACATATGCCTATGCCTACTATCCTCCAATCTGATGCTAATACATAGTGCACTTTAAAGGCCAATTTTTTTTAAAAAAAAGCAAGAAGTTGCTTTATTGACCTGCACTTTAAAGGCCAAGCACCTCATCTTTAACACCACATGTATCATATCCACCAAGCTTATGAAGCATATGGCTGACTACAAGAAGGCCACAATTATTTTTAAAAAAAATAACATCAACCATTCACTTATATCACTATATGCAGAAGTCTTATAACCTGTTGATATAAAAAATATACTGCCATAGAGAAAAATCAGTTCATTCCAGTCTAGATCAAAGTTTTACTTTTATAAAAAGATGAAGCCCATTTAATGGACAACAGGGTGCTAATAGATGAAAATGTCCATATACACAACAAAAGATACATACCTTTGTCAAAACAACTGGGTCAACCCCCAGCAAAGTTCTGCACAAGAGACCATGTGCCACTTGAACTGACTTCCCCACGGCTTGGAGCCAAATGTGTGATCAACTTAAATTCCCAAGCAAGGCAACAAGAACCAGTGATGATCTCAACTTGGTGGATAGCTCAATTTAGCTCTTGTGACATTATACAGATTAAGCCGCCCCCTGGCCAATCTGATTGATTGTACCAATCTTGTTCCTCCTAAAAATGATTCCCTCAAACTGTATAAGCTGCACATCTCAATAAAGATTATCCTCTAGTTTTCAAGACATTTTCTCCTTGTAACTTGCTAATACAGCAGAGTCACAGTACCTGAGTGGATTCAAGGTGTTCAGAATTTTCTGAAAGCCCTGCTCACCTGTGGTTATGGCCATGATCTCCTGGATATCCTGATTAATTGAATTTTTCGGCATTTTTTTAGAGCAAAACTTGAGTTGGCCTCTCTGAAAAATTCAGATGCTGATTGACTGGCTTTGGTTAGTGCTACAGGAGTCTTATTAGCTGGGCACAGATCAATTTCAATTTCTTTCTACATGAGAGCTTGGCAATCATCTTGGCCAGTTGTGGTCACCAGGCAGTGTCTAAACAACAGTGCATTGGTTTCAATGGTAGAACCATGAAGCTTTTTATCTTCTCAAGCAAAGCTGAAGCCCTGAATGCATACATCAGTAGCACTAGCCCCACACTCCTGGCTGGCAACTTCTTCAAGCTCTTGGCATTGAGTATCAGTAAGGAAGAAGTCTCTATCACTTGAAAAATTGTTTTGATATTGCAATAAATGATTATTAATAGCTGGAGAAGTATACAATTGGTTATAATTTTAGTATGAGGTTGATTTTTGCTAAAAAAAATAATAATATATTGTTGCAGCTGTGCTGTACTAGCAGATTTACATAGGGAAAATGATTGGAAACTAAATAATTATCTTTATTGATATATGGGAATTATAAAGTTGGGGTGAAGCACTATAAAAGAAACAAGATTTTGATGATCAATCAGTTGTATTGGGCAAGGGGTGGTGTGATCCCTGTAATGAGTGAAGCGCCAAATTGAGCTGTCCACTGAGCTGGGATTGTCACTGGTTCTTGTTACTGGATTTAGTAGTTTGAGTTGACTTCCACATTTGGCTATGGGTCATGGGGAAGTTGGATTGCAGGTCACAGATTATCTTGTGTGGAACCTTGCCAGGTCTCAACCCTGCAGTTTTGACACCAAAATTCCCAAAAAAAGTTCATGAGTTTAGTTGTGGATATTCCTTCTCCTTTTTGAATCTAATTTTTGATCAAAATAGGCTAAAATTAATGTTATTTGATTGGACTTATTTGTCTTGTATGCAACTTTTGTGGGCTTGCTATTCAATTATTCTGTGTTTTTAGCAAACTTTTTCCACATTAATATAGGCAACAGCGCCCATATTGACACTAAAAATGTTGGCAGTGGTCATTTTGACACTTTTAATGTTGACACTATAGTAAAGTGACGACCCAGTTTTACTTGATGTTGTTTCCTGGATGTTGACACTTTTTTAATTAACAAAACACTTTACCCTGAACATTCTTAATATTAAAAATATTTTAAACTACTTTATTATACTACAATGACCCCAGAGAGTTCAAAAATGCAATAAAAAATTACTATAAGTAATAAGAAATAAGAGATATAAGCAAGTATTTTTCAATTTACTATGTAAATTACACTCTTTATTATAAAATTATTTTTTATTCCCATAAAAATTAAAATTCCAATGAACCAAAAATAAAGATATTTTATATATAATAATAAATACAAAATATAAAAATATTCTAATTTTAATTTATCATACTTTATATAAGCATAACTGAAAATATCTCATACCTTAAAGATAAATTAACAAAATATAAGATATTTCTTACTAAACCACATTGAAACTGTATCTTAACCTTACCATTTATACCTAAAAAGATTGTTAATATGTAAATAAATTAAAAAAGTAAAATTTTAAAAGTAAAAAGTATACGGGCAAAGCAAAGCAAGGTTTATTGGGCTAATTAAAGCCACCAGCAAGAGCAGTGACAACATTCTCAAGGTACTTCTTGATCTCTGCCACCTTTTACTTCTTCTTCACCACCTTCTGAAAGTCCTCCTGGTAGTCCTGCCTCTTGTACTTTCACCTCTTGGGGGCCACCTGGTTAGCCAGGTCGCAAAACTTGGAGACATTTCTGGCCTACTCCTCCTGCAGCTTGGCAAAGAACTTGTTGTATTTGGGGTTGGACCCAAACTTCACCTTCAGGTGCTTGTGCCACACTTCAAGGATGGAGGTGGTCTTCATCTCCCCCTTGAGGCAGGTGCCCTGGCAATTCCAAGGGGCAGTGGCCCTGCTCTTTCCTCTCTGGGCAGTCACTTTCTTGCCCACCCATTGGCGCTCAAAGTAATCCAAGTAGCCTTTGAAGATGATGGAGTGCTTCTTGATGTAAGCGTCCTCCAGGAGGGCCTCAAAGTCAATCCCAGTATGCTCTGGGCGCACAAAAGCCAAGGCAGCAAACTGAGTGATGGCAAAGTGGCACTTCCTCTTACCATCATTAAGATACTTCTCAAAAAGGTCCTTCTCACTCTTGAGATTCTTGATAAAGGCCTGCCTAAAATGGAAGAAGCAGCCCTGGACTTCTCCATCAAAGGTGGCCTTGAAGGCTCTGAACTGAGCCTGCTCAAAGTCCATTATGATAACCTTTGGCCCAAGTGAGCGTGCATGAGCTAGCTGTTCAGCGGCTATGGTTGACTCATCTTTCTCAGCGGAGGAGGGATTTGCCCTTGTGGCGTGAGTGGGAGGGGGGAGCTGGTTGGTGGGAAGGGATCTCAAAGCATCCTGGACAATCTTGAAGGCTCTGGTGTAGACTTCAGTCTTGGCACCAGGAAGGAGAAAGAATACAAGGGGGATGACCTGGTCATTAAACTGCCCATGCAGGACCCAAAGCTGCTTGAAGATGGTTGGGTAGGTTACAAAGGTGCTGTTGCACAGCCAGGTGGTAGCAGTGTTCAGCTGCTCCAGGTTTTGGGCTGTGGCGTAGGCTATGATCCTATCCTCCACTTCCTGCCCATTGTCATGGAGCAGGAACATCTCTCTGTCCTCAGTTTTCTTGAGGGCATTGGAAAGGACCAGGTCTTTAATGGTTGTGGCGCTCTTGGCCAGGGGGTTTGAGGTTTTGCGCCTATCACTCACAAACTTGACCAACTGGGTGTGAATAGGGACCCTCTTGAGGTTGGTAAGGGACAGGTGCTTACATGCAAGCACAGCCAGCTGGGTTGGGGAAAGGTCCTTTGATATGAGCATGACCTGCACCAGATATCATTTGAGAAGGAGGGCAATGGTTGTATTTGGAATGATGCAGGTATGCTCACCCTTGATGGTCTGTACCAGGTCCCAGCACTCAGTATTGAGCCGCACTGGGAAGGAGCGGTCCTCACAGGTATAGTGCCAGCTCTTGAAGCCCCAGTTGGAATTATTGCAGCTGAAGATATACCTGTTGGCCACCATGGCAGGCCCACCTTTGACGCTCATGATGGGAAAAAACTTGGGTAGGGTGGAAGGAACCTTAAACTTCCTTTCAACATTGAAGATGTTGTGGGCCAATAGAGGGTCCCAGTGGCCAGTAGGACCATGGTGGAAGCCAGGGAATTAATTGGGGCAGGGCTTTGTATCATCTCCAGATGAGCTTGAAGGGGGGAGTTTGATGGTGAGGGAAGCAGAAGGGGCTTATTGTGGTGCTCCTCATGTGCAGGAGACTTATCCTTGGGTGGGGTCTTTTTAGCTTGGTGCTGCTTCTTGGTTGGCTCCTTGTCAGAAGCCAAGTTATAGAAACTGTGGTCTGTAAGAGAACCATCAGTTTCTTCTCCCCCAGTGGAGTGAGCAGGGCTCTTCTCAGGAGAGGGCTTTGGGGATGGTTTGGGAGTGGCCTTCTTTGATGAGACAGGCTTCTTCCTGGTGGGTTTGGTTGGCTTAGAAGGACGCTTGGTTCCTTTGGGCTGCTTAGAGGTGTTTTTGTCCTAAAATAATAAGTAAAAGGGTTTAAAATAAAGCAATTTATGTAAAAAACAAACAAAACAACTTAAAAAGCATAATATATAAAAAGTAAATCTTAGATGGTTTTTATTGGCATTTAAAAGTTAAAAAATACTTGTATAGTTTTTAATGTATTATAGTTTTAAATAACAGGTTAAAAGCTAAGATAAATATGTAAAAGTATTATATTTAGATGTAGATTTTTTTTAAAAATTAAAAAATATGGAAGAGAAAAGTTAAAAATACAACTTATCAAAAAATCAGAAGTTTTTATTATGTAAAACATAAAGTTTTATATGTGAGAACTGAAAAGCGTTGACATTATGAGTGACAATTAGTAAAAAAAGCTGAATTCTCACTGCCAATTAGAAAAATTGTAGACATTATTTTTGATGAAATTCTCACTGTCAACATTTTTTTGAAAATTCACTATGAAAAAATATAGTATGCTTAATTAAATTTACGCAGGCTAGCAAAAAGTAACCGTTTTCTGTGTATTTTTGTTCATATAAAAATTAAAAGAAAATATGAAAATAAGTTAAAAAAT
>QTSX02005022.1:0-369105 GCA_014839935.2 Entomophthora muscae | reverse complement strand
TGTCAACATTTTTTTGAAAATTTACTATGTTTTTTCATAGTATGCTTAATTAAATTTACATGGACTAGCAAATATTAGCCGTTTTCTGTGTGTTTTTGTTCACATAGTAAAATTTAAAAAAAAAACATATGAAATAAGTAAAAAAAGTATCAAAGTACTTTTTTCTTTATTAAAAAATAATAATATTTGGGTAGTGGTAATATGATATTTTACCATTGCGCTTATAAGAAGTTGTTAAAACATTGGTTAAGATAATGAAAAGGGTAAAGTGTCGACAACATCACTTACAACATTCTTTATATGAAATGTCATATTAATTTAAGCTTAATTGTGCCACTCTAATTTGCTTAACTCCACCCCAGTAGATGATTACCAGCAAATAAACAACATTTCTGAGTGTCAACATTATTTTTAATAATAAATTCTATAGTAACTTACATAGTAACTCACGCTTAAATTATTTGATCACTGTTAGCCACCAATCCACTTAATATATTAAAGCCAGAATAAGTGCCATATATATATTTATAAGATGAACATTTCAATAATCAACTGTATGTGCATTCTCTTTTTCTATATATTAATTTGATAAAAAAATATTTTTAAATGTGCACTTAATTTTTTTACTGTAGATGTTTCAGTTTTAGTATTAAAAATAAGTTTGGTTTAAAAAGTGTTGACATTGACACTTTTACGTTGTGAAAATGAATAAAAGATAAACTAATTTTTATTAGTAAAAGTAAAGAAAAAATCAGGTTAAATTGAGTTTTTAATCAAGCTTAGTATTAAATTGTGTTGAGATGGCCACAATTTTGTTGTGTTTTCTGGGTTCACACCCCTGAACACTTTAAAAAAATTAAGCTAGCGCAACTAGCAAAAAAATAGGATATTTAGAGTTTCGAGTCGACATGGGTACTGTTGCCTTAATATGTATCCAAGCGCAGGTTGGGTTCTGGGATATCAATGTGTGAATTTGATTTGTTTTGTTGTTCACTATTTGTTAGTGACTTTGAATATGACTATGCTTTTTCATGGCAATTGATATGTGTGATGTGTCTCACTATAAATATTAACAGCTCTTTATCCCTTAATATTGCTAAAAAGAACTTGCACCACTTATGTTTTGTTCAATGGTTGACTTGTTTTCTCTGGGCCAACTTTGGTTTGTCCATCTCAGCAGCTCTGAAAAGTACAGTATGAGACTTGCAATGTACCTCTTTATAAATATTTATCCTCGTATGCTAATTGATTTTTGTGCTAACTTATTTTCATATTTTTCCATTGCAATATCCATTATAAAGGTAAGTTCTCGGCTGATAAATGTAGACATTTGTCGTTGAACTTATGCTGGTTGTCTTCGTTAATTTCAGCGATATTTGAGATCGGATGTGTTGTTACGGATACTACAATACGAAGAAAGTACGTATGGTATCTAATAATGGAACTTAAGCTACCAGCATGTGATTAACTGAAATGTGTGATGTTTATTCTTTTCATAGGTTTTATATGTAAATGTGATTAGAATTTCTATATTTATTTAAGTTCTGGATGCTTTGAGTTAAATGGATTGGCATTTTTAAAAAGTGCCTTGTTGGCTTAAAAGCCAACTAAATATTGTATCGATGCTATCCTTCTAGCTGGTGGAGAGAGTGGTTAACCAGACAATGTCTCACAAGGGTGGGATCTGGCTGCTGGATACAAGGTTGCGGAATAGAAGGTTGGTTGGCAGCAAAGAATAGTTCGATATCCAACCATCCCTGGGTCCTGAGCCACTTCCCGAATTGCAGAGATTAACAGAACAGATGCCATCTATTTGGAGGGCGGAATTGATAAGCTATCGGTGGCTTGGGTTTCTATCTTTAATGCTCAGTTGCGCAAATGAGTTCCTTCTAAACAAGCTTTGTTGTCATCAACCTATGGTTAACTCGACTTTCCTTTTTTATTGACCGCTCTTTTCCAACTCCATCCTTCACTCAAGCTGAATCACCAGTTGAGTAGCCAATTACGCATCAGATGGAATTCAGGTGGGCGGCATTCATCTGATCGATGTCATTGGCAGTAAATTCCAGCTTCACATGGTTTATTTTATTCTGACCGCCAAAGAACTTGACTTTCGAAGCAATTACTCTCATTAATTAATATACATAAAAGCGAGTCTGTCTGTTTGTAATGTCAGCTCGAGTGCACTCAAGCCATAAGGAATTGATTTGATTTTTCCATATTATTTAAATTTAAAGCCAATGCCCAAGTCATAAGCTTGATTTAGTTCATCTTTACTTACAATCCCTTGTAAGCACCTTTAAAAATACGTAGATTGAATTTAGTAGAGTGTGGCCTAAATTATGTAGAATTGGATTATAGGCCAATGGACTTTAATAAATTTATCAACTACTTAATTTTTAAATTAGTGGCTCAACCCTTGCAACCATGACAAAGAAGCTTATCTGTGTACATTATTCAACTTTAGAATATGTGGATTAAAATCGAAAGGAAACAACATATTGTTTAAGATACCTTTATATGATTGGATATTTAGCCTCTATGTTGATGATTGACTTGCTTGAGAAGAGAGAAGTTGATTTGCTTAAAGGGATCCTATCTAAATTAGATATATAAATCTTAGTCTAAGTGAGCGATAGTTGGCTTAAATAGTTCAATCTTATTTATTTTGAAGTGAAACAACGGAATATTCCACTCGGATGAATCTGCTGATCCAAGTGGCTGCAGATTATTTCAGAGTTAACCTTACTTGCCACAGCTTCATCCCAGTAAGGATGTCAGTGGAGTAAACTGGCAATAATAATATTAATGCTTAACATAATGATTTTCATAGAACTTAGAGTATCTCTATATATTATTTAGCTAATTCCGATGAAAATGGCACTGAGCACGAGAGTTCTAGCTTCTCTAGATGCTAAGAATAGAGTGAAGTGCTGGAATCGAGCTTAAATCATAATCAAAGACCTGGTCTCACTTTGATCCATCTAAATTCACTCTTAGTACATATTAAAAAAAACTAAAAGCAACATATCTCTACAAATACTAAACCGATCTTAATGTTCAACAGCTCATTTTAAAGCTACAGAATAGATGTTTTGCTATAAGTTTGAAATCAAATATTAAAATTTTAATTATTTTGTAAGCTTTACCAAACTTTATACTAATACTTCTCTTATTTGGATTTCTAATTTATATTTATTCTTCAAATACACAACTATATATAATAAATATACATGCTTTAAAAATACTTGTCTAACAATAAATTTAAATTAAATTGGTGATAAATAATCCCAAACTAAAAAATAAATAAATTGATATATTAGCATCAAGTATATAAATCTGAAAAGTATATAATACAAAACAAAGAGGAAACTTAAAGAACATAATGATATATTTATTGAATATAGAAGATTATTATATGGTATCATGATAAGCCAAATAGTGTACATGTAAGTCATGGCAGTCAAGAGGCTTTTACAGATATTGATCCTCATATAATTCCAATATTTAACCCTTGTGCAATATTGGGATGCAGCAGTAGTGCCACCTAATACTTGACAAATAAGTTTCAGGAAGCTCTTATTAATTAGGGTTTACTGATCAATCTTTATCACAATGGTCACTGACAAAGGTAGATGGAGTACTGCTAGAATACAACACCCTATCATAGGTGCTATATAATAAAGCTGTAAGATTGATTAAACACCAAAAAGATAATGTGAATCAAATTAGATCTAAAAATAGGATTCCTTTATTTGAGGAGTGCTTGAGATATTATGATCTAATTCTTATTGGCTAGTTGAGAATCCCAAATAATTGAGAAGGCAGGTGAATTAATTCAAGAACACTATGAGACACACATTATTACCAGAAATGTATTCAAGAAGATTAGCTCAGAAAAAGCTCACCATTGATAACAGGGCCTTGCCCAATCAAAGTCTATTTCACTGAGAGTTGAAAAGAGCACTGCCTAAATATCTTGTATTTCATTAAGTGTAGGGCAGGATTCTTGTCTGTCAGGGATCTATTCCTGAGGAAGGAAGGAACCCAAGTGGCGTAAAAGAGCAGAAGGATGAAAGCTCACCAAAGAAGATCCTGCAGGAATTCCAACCATCAAAGTGTTCACCACATAACCTCATAATTGATAAAAACCCAGGAAAGGAGTGAAATGAGTCAACCTGTAGTATACTGCAATGTAAGTTAATACATACCATGGTACATCTGGAAAAATCACTGGGGAGGCAAAGGTGGAGGCAAAGAAGGTGGAGGAGTTGTTTTATCATAAGTGGGAGGAAACTGATGCTTAATATGCAAATAATCCCAAGCCAAAGCCCCTGCTAAGTCCTGAAGTCAGAATACCAGCACAGGTTTGACTATAGTGATGCCCAAGGAGGAGCTTCTCAAATTGACTAAAAAAGGCAGAGAAAGCACCTCAGTAAACTTCATGAACTTGAAGTCCTCTCAGGTAACCAATCAGGTTCAATTGCCAAATGAAAACATGGGCTTTAGGCCCAACCCTGTGACCACAGTCCAAAATCAAGAAAATTGAGTGACCAATTTGGACATTCTAACCAATGAGAGAACATTCAGCCAAGTTGCCATTTTGCCACTCCTACACTTGGGCCTCCTGGCCACCTGCCCACGTTTTTCCCAATATTTTGATGAAGCCCTTATAGAAAATACTAAGTTTGAAGACAGGATGCTATATATGCCTATAGATTCCACGCTCAAACCTTATTGCCATTTTTGAATAAAGGTTATGTTATTTTGGATTATCCAGCTACTGCCTTATTTTGTATTTTCCATCTATCAATTGAGTACAAGATCTCCTGCCCCTCTTTCCGCAGATTTCTGTCCTCCAGGTGTTCTCTTTGGCCCCGTTCACTTCACAGATTATCCTTTGAAGCCTGAATATAAGTACTACACCCCAGAGAAAATACTTGAACTAAATCCTTTGACCTGCATACAATCTGCAGTTAGATACCACCATCAAGGCCTGTGGATATTCTCAACATCCAAATTGTTTAGAGAAAAATTCAACTACCTTTCTTCTTAAAACATCCACATGAAACCGCCTGTGACCCCCAAGCCTATGCCTGCCTCCTCAACTGAACTCTCAATTGTCCACACTGGCAAGCTATTCAGGATTGTGTATATCACCCTAACAGGGGTGCTTGACACCATAACCCTGGCTGCTGGCCTGTGGTCCTGGGTGAGAAAGTCCTTCTTCTACTTTTTTAAGTTAGCTTATCTCTTGTGGTGCGCTCTACCTGTAAAAACCCAGCCCAAATTATCTTAGAAAACAACAGGCCAGCCGCCCAAGACTGGACCCTGACATTCAGCAACAGGAATTCATAAAGCTAAACAGAGCAGAAGCAGAAGGAGTTTCTGCTTTCAGATCATTTGAAGGTTGATTTCAAATCTACTAATTTATTAAAGTAAGAAATATAGAAAATCAAATTTATTGATCCAGGAATTGAAGTTGTTAGAGCACTGGGAAAACTCCAAGTGCTACTTACTAAATAATTAGAGCTTGGCTGGGGAGAGTGAAATAATGTGAGGTGGAATTTGGGGTGAATGATTTACCCTTTGAGTGTTATCTGGTTGGTCACTTTGGCCTGGTTTCTGCCCAGCAAACTTCAGGATGCAGCTAGCAGCAGCCAAACCTGCTAGTTGTATTAAGAATAAGAAGCTCTGTATGTCAGCCTGTGTATAGCTTGGGTAGACTAGGTTTGTGATTGAGAATGTTGCTGCATCATCATTCCCTTGATTGGTACTTGATTGATTGTTAGGATTCCTTGTTTCTGTTGAAGGTTTCTTATTGAAAAATCCTGATTCTGTTGGTTTTGGATTGGTTGAGAGCTGTTTTTGAAGTACAAGACATGTTTCTATTGGTACAGATGGTTTCAGAGGCGTAACTTCACCTGCTTTTGCTTTCAAAAAGCTTGGTAAGTTCTTATTTAACTTAAGTACTAATTGATTCTTATCTTTTGAATGTTGAGTTTTAAAAGGTTGCGGGGTTGAATCCAAGAAGTAAGCAACTGTTTCCAAGCTTTTCTGACACTCTTTTTCACCTAGGCATCCATAGTTACAATCCAGAAATCCAGAATCTTAATTCCCTTATTTATCATAAACACTTTAAAAATGTGAGATGTCCAGGGTTGAGGAATTGTTTTGACTTCTTAAAGATGCTCTAGAAGATCAGAGTTTCCAGTATTTATTCCAACTGTGCTAATCATATTTAGTCTGTAAGAATTGAAAATCCTTACATTGTCTGATGGTTGTCACTAAATTTGACTCACATGCATCTAATAAATATTCCTACTGAATAGGGAAAATCAGTTAAAAGAATATCAATATTATTTCAAACCACAAATCTGGTTTGAAAACATAAATCTGGGAGCAGAATCAAGCAGTTTGAGAATAATAGGCTGACTTGCAAGAGTTAGTAGTACCAGACATCAGTCTGGTCATGGAGCACCTTCTATATAAAAAATACTTCCAAGTAGACTTAAAAATCAAGAAAATTTACATCAATCCTATTACTGTTAAATATTTCACAGTAGCATCAAGTACTTCATAAACTTATCAAACATTGCTTCAAGGATTTCTATAACTCACCTTCTGGTTCAAAGCTTTCAGTTCCTTGTCTCTCAATCCAAGAAAATCCTCATTATAATTGCCTTCAGTGACCTCAGTAAAAAAGCTCACCAGTTACTACCACCTAACACCATCAATTGAACCCACATATGTTGCCATGTAGATTAACTTATAATTGACAGCCCAAAAATGTCTAAACATCATAAAACCAATAAGAACATGATATATTAAAGATTCAAAAATCTTGAAACAAGTTATTCATTGAATAAATGATTTCTCAAGAGAGAGCAATCAAATATGTTGTGGCAAACTGTCAGGAATGACAATTTGGAAGTACCTGAATCCCAAAGTACAGACCCAGAGTCAAACCCTGAACAAAAACTCTTGAAGACTATCAGATTCAAAAGCTGGGAACCTGATAGCCCATTATCAATTGGTAAAGTTGTTGCCAACCTGCCAGGACCCAAACCCTTAACCACCACACAGGGTTCTGCAAGCAAATTTTCAGTGCAAGATGCCAGGAATTTCCCCAAGGTGCCAACACCTGACACCGGCAGTTTGCTCAGTGAAATGCATTAGTTTCCCAATAGAAGTCATTCTGAACTCTCCCAAAGCCCAGGAAGTGGCACTGAACCTGAAGAGGCACCTGTGGGGTTCCTGGTCACCAGTCCCCAAAGTGTGTCCTAGGTTGTAGCCAGGGACCAGCTTGGAGGAGTTGTCATTCTCCAACAGTGATGAATGATGGGTTAGGAGCTTATACTTGGCCTGCATAAGAGCAAACTCCTCCAGTACCTTTACAATCACTAGGAGAGCATCTCCACCATACACTTGTACTTCAGCAGGCGCCAGCTCTTCTGTAGGCTGATACCAATCCTGTAACAGTCTTGCAAACTCTCCCCCAATAAACTCTATTCCTCTATTTGACATTTACAGATGCCTAGTCACCTTCTCTCACTCCTCCTGAGCAGACTTAATAGAGGCAAACTTCCTGCACCCTAGGCAATAGGTATCTTTTTCCCCTTTAATATGGTAAAAGATATGGGGTAATTGACTCATAGGACTTATATCCTTTCTTAATGCGGGAAACTTGGATAGGGGTCGTAATAGGCGCTTTATTCACAATCAGAAGGAAAATCCCCTTAGAAACCTTCTGATATATGGCCTTGGGATAGGGAATAATGAGGGGTTTGTGCCAATACTTGGAGTTTTTTAACAATCTCTTGGACTCCTTGTACTTGGTCTTTGGCTCCTGCACCTTGGTCTTGGGCTCCTGTGTTCTAATCTTGGGCTCCTGCGGTCTGTTTCAGCTCTGGATTCCTATTCTTGGTCTTTGGCTTCTTCTGTAGCTTCTGTGGCCTTTGTAATCCACTTGATCCAGTCCCTGAAGAGTCTCAGATAGCTTCCCCTTTTATAGCCCCTTGTTTCAGACCAAAAGCCTCTCTTAGAACTCTGTTTCTTCAAAACTTAAACTATCCTGTTTTTCTTCTTCTATAAAATATTAAACCTTTAAACTTACTTCAGCCAATGAAAGCCCTGAATTTTCCTCTTCTGCTCCTCATTTTTTAGGCTCTAACTCTTAAGTTAAAGCCCTTAAAACACTGATCAAATAGACTTTGGCTTGCAGCCAATCATACGCCTTGATTCACCAGTTTTTCCAAAAAGATTTCCCTGGATGACCCGTCCTTGACCCTGGTTTGAACCTGAGACTGTCTTGCTCCAGATAAACAACTGCTCCGCGTTTTGAACGGTTTTGCTGTAATTCCCGTCACGTTTTCCCGGCAAATCTTGAGCGCTTCCACATATGTTTTACTTAGGCAAATTTTGACCCTTCAATTTTTCAACATTTCTCTGTGTTTCTCTCAACGTTTTGCAACTTTGAACCTGCTTGCTTCTTGTCCTTTTGCCTCTCCTAGTTGTTCTTGGCAAAATTTGCTCTTTTGCCCTCATAGTTTATCTGTTCTATTTCCAGCTTCTTTCCAGCTCCCTTCTTCATTAATCCTTCTTTTTAAATAAATTTATAGTTCTAACAAAATATACTTTATTTTTTCTTTTCTTTCTTTTTTATTATAGAATTTTCAATCCTTTTTTAATCATAATCAGGAAGTATTTAATTATTCTTTAACTGCTTCTTTTTATCTATATTTCCTCTCAAAAGTCACTAAAATCAGCTCTTCCAGCCTCTGTATCCAGTCTGGCTAGTTCATCCTCTCAGCTCTTCAGTTTTTCAATACCAACTTCTGGTTCTTTGGCCATCCTGCTTTTTGATCAGATAGTCCTGCATCCAAAATCTTCCTGTCCTTCAACTTCTCCTCAACCAGTTCCTCAACAAATCCTCACTAGGAACCTCCTTTGTTCCTTCTACACACTGAACCATATTGGTTCCCACAATTCAATATGATTTAACAGTCCATCAACTAGACTTCACTGTGACCAAACAGTCCCTCCTGCTAGTTTTCTCTGTTAATTCTGTGAACCACCTCAGTTCTTTATCTCAGTTCCCATTACCAGAACTTGTAGACCCAGGCATGAGTCTACATTGAACTAGCGTTTGACTGGGCCCTCACAAGTGGCAATCCACTTAGGCCATTCAACCATAGATCAATGTCTATATGTTGTCTTTACTCACCCAGGTGATTAAGTCTGGGCTTTCAGTTGCAGAGTAATCAGCTCTACTTCCCAGAGGCCTGATCACACCAAGTTCTGCAGCTTGCTTCCCCAAGCAAGCCACCTTGGTGACACCTCTGAGCAAGTCTATACCCTCCAATGCTCACTTTGGGTTCCTCCAAAGCTCCCATAGGGGTATAAACAAGGACACCCTACCAGTCTGATAGGTAGGGTGCTTGCTCACAGACCTCCTGTAAGCGTATTAGGGTACGTAGAGCTCTCAAAGCTCTTTCCCTCCCTGGCAGCCCACGTTACCCGCCAGGGGTCCAAAACCTACTCCCCCCAGACAGACAAGGTTCCCTGCTTGCTATCTCAGTCTTCACCCTTCCACAGCCACAGTTCCCTGCAAGGTGAAGCACTATAGCCCAAAGCAGCCAATATCTTCTGCTGGGTAGAGGCAACATCTGCCTCTGGTAGTCCTATGTTACCTACCAGGCAGGCCTTACTTACCCTAGTAGACCATGTTACCTACTAGGCTCACCCTACTTACCCCTAGTAGCCCTATGTTATCTACTAGCTTACAGTGTCACCAGCTAACCACACATTGTCACTCTAGCATATTGTCTTTACTTGAAGCCAAATCAACCCTTGCCTGCAAAACAGCACACATGTGGATCACCACAGCACCCAACACCCAAGTTGCCAAACAGAACAATTCAAAGTCTTCTCATCCCAAAGCAGCCAGTATCAACTTACCAGTGCCAAGCGCCACACTACCATATAAGACCCCCAATGTCAAACTGCCCAAGCTCAGGAAACCTGATCAGGAAATGAAGCCTGGCAGCGTGTTATAATACCTTTCAGGCCAAGATCAATCCCCATTGTCATTTTAAAATAAAGGTTATGAGATATTGATTTCCCCAATTATTGTTGTATTTTATTCTTGTCATCTGCCAGTTAACTCAAAGATCATCTGACTCTCTTGCCAATCTGCCAGCTATTTACCATCTGCCAGATGCTACATTTGGTCCTGTTCATTTCAAAGATACCCCTTAAAGCCCAAGTACAAGGACTACACTGCTGACAACATACTAGCCCAGGATCCCTTGGCAAGACTACAGAGTTAACCAGATACAACCGGAAAGGCCCTTGATATGTTACTGGGCATAACAGTTCAGAGATAAATACAACTTTCTTCCTGCCTACTAATTAGACATGGAACCCCCGTCACCCCTAAACCAATGCCTGCATATGCTGCTGAGCTTCTCCTGGACCATACTAATAAGATATTTGGGATTGTTTATATTACTCTCATGGGAGTAATAGATACTATTGTTCCTGCCACTGGACTGTGGTCATGGGTGGGCAAGTCAATGTCCTATCTCATTAAGTCAATGCCAATCCTTTGATGGGCCCTGCCCACCCAGTCCGCAGCCTGCCAGTTCCCAAACACTAGCAAGCCAGCAGATCAGGGTTGGTTCCTTGACACAAACCCCCTGAGGTCTTAAAAAGTGGATTTTTAGGAATTTTCTTGGTATATCTGGGAGGTGAGCTTGGTATCAACCAAATTTTGCCTTGAATATTAGTAGGTGCAAGTCACTTTGAACTTTTCTGGATCTGCATAATCTTATTATGTTGTGATGCATTGATTTGGGGATGGGCTTTTGTGTCAACTTTCTTGAAAAGATAAGTGCTGTTGAGTCTTATTTTTTTGACAATATCAGGTCCTCTTAGACCAATCTCAAGCTTTTGTTGATCATTATTACTATACAGATTTCATCTCCTACCTGGAATCTCTAAATTTTGAGTAAGATGGATTTTTGACTCTTTTATTTTCTTTTTTAAATTTGTAAAGTTACTCCTCCCCCTTGGGCCTCTGCTTCAATTCTCACCAAATGCTTGGGGATCTCTGCCAAATTACGCCTGGATATTTATCCAAAGAATTACTGAAAAAAAACAAAGAAAGGTTGTTGTACTATTGCCTTCAGAATTAGTTTGAAGATGCCCCTATTTAACCCACCCAAGAGACAACTCTGGTTAAATATCATGTGCAAGAGCAGCCAGGAGCAGTGGTAATTGCATCCAAGACAAGTTTCTCAATTTTAGTTGAGTCAGTTTCCCTTTGATTTTGTCAGTTGAATTTTTCCAGAATTTTCTGCCTCAATAGATGCATCCATATTCCCTCATATCATTGGTCAATCAATTTGGATATTCAACTTCCCATCCAAATCCCCTCCCCTTAAAATGAATGCAAGAGTTGTAAAAAACCTTGCTTCATCATTCTCTAACCTAATAAAGTTCAAAATTTGTTAGTAGTTCTGGTCATTTGGTTTTGTCTGTTGCTTTTGGTGTTCAGTCAATTCCTTTCCCCCATTGGCCTCCCAGAATTTTTAGTGACAAACTTCTTAGTTGTTGCTGAACTGTGATTATATTGCAGTTGAGAGTTAGGTTTGCTTCTTATAACCTGTCCCATCAATACTCACAAAAATGGTCTTGTTGTGTTCTTTATATGCCTGGATTTTTTCTTTTAGCACCTTCTTTAGTAGAGGCAGGTTTGGTGCCATGTTAGTACTAATTATGATTGACTTATATCTAATATCAGTTTTTATGGGCTTTTTACTGTTTTGGTTTACTTGAGTGCATCAGGTCCTTAGGGCAGATAAGAGGATTCCTTTCAAAAAAGAGGGTTATTGACATATAGCTTGCTGAGCGCTTTTAATGATGATCCATTTAAACTTTTAAATATATCAATTTTTAGGGTGGTGAAGACAGCTAATTGTGTTGGTAATGTTATTTTTAAAGATAAGGAATTTGTTTTCATCTGACTTAAGTCTTTTCTATTTATTTGAAATGAGATGATCAGGTTTCTCAAACTTGATGATTATTTCCTTGGCAATGAATTATCTCACATCATCACCTTTGTGTTATTTAGTGGCTTGTGCAACTGAACATCTTGTTGCATAATTGATGGCTATGATGATATACTTTTTTTAGCACCAAGCATGGGCCCTAAAATTTCTAATGTATATACCTTGAATGATTGGATTATGAATATTAAATCCACATTCTTGGGAGGTGCTTTAGATTGGATATATCTTTTACATATTCTGAATTTTTTAGTGCTTCTTTGATATTATATAATATTTTTAGCCACCAGTAGCAAGTCTTGTGGTACAGCAGTTCTATAACATGTTGAGATAAAAAAATTAACTCAGTATGAAAATGAAATGAAAAATCAAGGAATTTTTATCATAATAGATTTAGACTTACTTCAATTTTTTTAGACTGAGTTGATTTTTTTATCTCAACAGGCTATAAAACTAATACACTCATACAAGTTTTTGCTGTGTGTGTCTTAAGTCTCTATGATGACAAAGGATGGTGACAATCTTGTGTATTACGGGACATATGATGCAGTGCCATGACTCAGAAGTATATGGTGGAGCTTATTATAAATTTTTTTGAATATGTGTATGTTCTTGAGGACCTTTTTTGAATGTTTATTGTGGTGATAGAGAAGAAGTTCTATTGGATATATCCCATTATTAACATTAACCAATCAGGGTTTTGTTGTTGAAACTGAGTAAATGCTTTTGGTATAACCTTGATAGGGTGTCTGCAGTGAACAACTCTTTTCCTGGATTGTATTTAAAAAAATTAAATATCTTTGTGCGAGACTCATTAATTTAGCTTGCCTTCTTGAGAGGTGATGTTATGTTTTTGAAAAAACTAGTTATTTGTGATAAGTTAACACTTTGTTGCAACATCTTTGATTACTCCTTCTTGGGGAATTAACGCCCCAAATATATCACCAAATGTGTCACTGAATGACTCACCAACCAACCACTAGGTTGGTGGTACTATTATCAATCAGCCATATATTACAGTAGTTTTAAAGGCTTTGGTAACAAGCAAAAATAATTCAGATTTAAACAAAATGAACTCAGATTTAAATGAAATTGGAATGAACCTAAATCTATTGTAAACTAATATAAATTTTTTATTTTTTATTTTATTTAAATCTGAGTTCATTTTGTTTAAATCTAAATTATTTTTGCTTGTCACCATAGCTTTTAAAACTACTGTACAGGGATCACACAATCCAGATCCTAAATAGAACACAACTTAAATAAGCCTTGTGACTCAAGAGGAACATTACTCAGATAAGCCCCATGACCCCTGTGACGTACATGGACAGTATATGGCTTGTCATGATACTATATATTATTCTATATTCATATCCAATAAAGCATCATTCTCTTCTTAAATTTCCCCTTTATCTTTTTTAATATACTTCCCAGAAGTATATACACAACAACTTTTAATATATGTTCTTCTTTCAGGTAAAAATACCATTTTATTAGACAATAGATAATTGCTACCAACTCTTTACCATGTGTAAAACATCAGCATTCATTATCTAATATCCTTTGATATTTCTATACAATAGAGAGAAATTTCTTGTCTGCTGTCTGTGTGTGAAGAACACTTAAAATAGTGTTACCCAAGATTTCAGTCTCCAGTTTTTAGATTCTGTTCTGGTTAGAATACTGTAAGATGGGTGTAATTAAAATGCATTTTTGAGTTATCTGAAGGTTTTATCTCTGAGAGGGGTCCAAAGAAAACCTTTTTTCTTGTCTATAATTTAAGACAAAGGAGCATCTGACGCTTCCCAGTCTGGGATGAATCTTCTGAGATACACAATTGCTCCCAGAAAAGTGAAAAGTTCACTCTTGTTTATGAGTGGTGGTATATTATTTATGATTGTCACTCTCTCTGGATCAGGTTTTACTCTATCTTTAATTATAGTGTGGCCTAAAAAGGCCACTCTTTAGAGAAGAATTTGCATTTAAATGACTTAAAAATTAAATAGTTGTACTGTAAAATTGTGAGTAGCTTACAAACATCTTTATTATGACATTCCTTGTTTGGATTGTAGATGATTATACCATCTAAATGCACTATGGCCATATAACTTATATATTCTTTAGAGAATTTTTTGTAATACTGTCAGAGTTAATTGATGATTTTTCATGCCAAAGCTTAAAGCTCCACATTTAAAAACTATTTGGTTTTAGATGCTTTTTTAGAAATATTCTCAGGTTTGACTTGGGTTAATAGTATCCTGCAGCCAGGTCAACCTTTTTAAAAAAATTGAAAACCTTCTAGGGCATCCAAAAGGTCATTGATCAGAGTCCAGAGATAACGTTTCTTAATTATAACCTCATCAAGAGCTCTGCAATTGGTGACAAGGTATAAGTAAACATTTTTCTTGATCACAAAGAAGACTGTCACACCAAATGAGGACTTAGGTGGTCAGATGAGCTCTTTTTAATTGCTTTGCTGAATTATTCCTTTGTGGTGTCATATTTTATGGTTTCAATTATTATATGTTTATTGCCTTGGAATATACTCTCTTTGAGTCCAATTTTGTGTTAGATGTCTTTATCAGGAGAGAGGCCTGGTAATTTCTCTTATATGATGAAAGAAACCTCTTGGATCAGCCTTTGCTGTATGAGACCTTGCTCTTGTAAAGTTCCTAAATTCTTGAAATGAATTATCTAATAGGTACAAGTTTTACAACTAAGATTTCTGGAGTTCTTTTTTTCTTTGGTCTAAGTAGTCTTGACAAAAATGTGGCCCCTAATAAGTGTGTTGAGATGTATGAGGTAGATGTGATGATGAGCTTCTCCCTATTAGATGGTAAGTATAGAGCTTTTTCAACCGAAATATGATTTTGTTGTTCTCATCCAGTCTAAACCTAGTATCACATTCTATTTGAGTATGAGTATATTTAGTTCATATAGAGTGATCAGGATGTCTTTTATTCAAGCTAGATTTTTTGAATTCTTTGGATACTGATACACTTCTGTTGTCTGCATGATTACACATTTCACATTAATTCTGGAAGTAGGTAGCTTAACAAGATTGGTAATCCTTTCAATTAGGGACCTATCTTCTCCAGTATCAAAATAAAACTGTACAATGGTAATTTCAAAAGCAAAAATAATAAGTTATAATTTTATTTCCAGTCTAAGCAGCAAACAGCTTATATTTTCAGAGGGTAATTGAAGTATGATGATTGAATTCATAATCTGGTTTCTGTAAAAATTCTTGTTGTGTGAGGTTAAAGCGGCTTGTCTAAGCACCCTACTGCTCTTTTCCTGTGTCAGGGATATTCTTAGTGCTCTGCATATGCTTATATTAAGCGCTATGAGTTCCTTATCTATTGTCAGGGATCCACTCATTGGGAAGTCTTTCCCCAATTGAATGGAGAAGAGCTCACAAGTTGAATTTGATCAGAGTGGAACCTACTGGAATCCCTATCATTAACATGTGTAAAAGGTGACCAAATAGACAGAATCTTCCCAAGAAGGGAGTGAAGTGATTGAGAATATAATAGACACTGGTGTACCCCAAGATCAACCAGGGGGCCTTGGGGTGGATGATAGGTGGCAATTGAGCTGTTTTAAATAAGGGGCATGTCTTTGCGCGGACCAAAACAATACCAAATTGAGTCTTCAGATTTGTCAGTAGGAGTTGGTTCAGAGTTTTCAAAGTTTACATTTGCCTTTCCATAATGGATTAACACACACAAAGTCCATAAAGGAAGATGAACTTCATGTTGTTGGGGGAACCTTTATAATCTTAATCAAGTGTTTAGAACTGAAAATATAGATTTATTTGGTTGATAGGAAATAAAGAAATTGTTGAAGCAATTTATATGGGAGGAATTTGTCAGTTTAAATACTGAATTCATGTGAGAAAGGGAACATTGTGGTTACCAGGTGGATCTGAAGGTGATTTGAGAAGTATTGTTTGAGGACTGAGAGGCTTCAGCCTGCAATGAAGAAGAGGAAGGTTGGGATATTGCATTGTAGTATTGTACCTGGTTTGGTTGGGAATGAAATCTGGGGTAGATGAGAAGTATTACTTTGGTTGGGTGGTTCATGGGTTTGATTGGATATTAGGTCCCTGATCTCTGGTTTGGATATCCTTTTCATTTAATTTTGGATTGATTGGTTGTTTTATATTTATTGGTGTCCAAATTTAATGCCAAATCTTTGTTTTTGTGTTGGCCTTAATTTTTGTTTTTTAAATAGATTTATATTTTGGCCTTGGTTTTATGTTTGATTTTGTTTTTGCTTTTGGTTGATATAATACATTGATTCATCAATTTCAAATGTGTTTTCAAATGATTTCATTTAGAGATTTGGTTTTGACCTTTGTTGTGTGTGATTTATAAATACACTTTTTTTTAATGATTGCAAAACATTAATTTGTTTCATTTGTGTTGGGATGGACCTTACATCTATAATTAGAGATGTTGTTAAGAGAGACTGCCTGTTGAGGTAAACATCCTTTATAAGTGTTGCACTTTCTTTGTATTTCATAGTTTGGTAAAGACTGCATGCTTTCTGTCCAATGTTTCTCTTTCAAGAAGGGTTTCTGAAGATTGCTGCAGTTTATCAGCTCAAATTTTCACATAATATAGGTCAGAAAGCCATCATAGAAGTTCATACAAATAAAAGGATAATCAAAATTTATTTGGCTAGATGCTCTGTCTGGGATGTCTTCATATAAGACCCACAATAAAAACTGGAGAGCCTTATTCTTATAAAATAAAAAATATACTATCAGGATAAAACTTTAATGATAGTGTAAACCATAATGTAAGGTCTGAAAACTTTGGGTAGATTATTGTAAACTAAGGCCTTTAAGACAAGAATATTTATATTTGTTAAGTATGAAAAGGTAGGCAAGGTTTGCAACAATAACTGCAATAAGGCTCCTAAAAGCTTATATGAAGTGAAGTAGGGACTAAGGAAATTTATTAAACCTAAGAAAAAAATAAAGACCCATCTTAATGACTGAAGATTTGGTTAAAAAGTCAATTTTCAAGTCTGGGAAGTGATCAGTACTAGCAGGGGGATTGAAACTATCAACAGTTAAATTGTGAGTACTACTATAAAAATTGCCTAACTGGTGAAAGATATATTCAAATGGAATTATAAAACTAAGATGGGAAAGGTACAAGAATAAAATTCAAAGAGAAAACACAAGCCACAAAACCTAACAAGTACCTTTTTGGGGTGCAAGTCAAACAATCTCAACTTATTGTTGAGACTGGAGAACCAAACCTTTTATTCTGTTTGGATGTGAGGTGCAAATTTGAGGTAAAAAGTTCTAACCAAAGTTGGTTAGGAGTCATAATTGATAAAATAGGCTTTGGTAATTCTGAATGGCAAGTTAACTTCAAAAAGTTAGTTAAGAACCAAGGAAGCCAAAAGGAGGTGAAAGACAGTTACAGCAATGCTCAGGTGTTGTTAGAGCAAGCAAAAAGATGTAAAAAACTAAGTCACAAGGCCTGGGATGCGTAAGCAGGTATAAAGTGAAAGGTAAGGTATTCAGAGGTAAAATTACTAACTTGAGCATATAGATCAAGTGTTTGAATCCCATATAAAGAAGGTAAGGTGGTTTTGAAAAAGTGTTTTGACTGTTAAGTTATTAAAAAGGCTAGGGAACTGATTTAAAGCCCAAAATAAATGGTTAAGGCAGGGAAAAGAAGGTGTAGTGAAAGTTGTGAGGATAAAATAACCATGAACCAATTTTGGAGAATTGGCCCAAAATAAAGGTAACTAAAAGACTAGCAGCTAAAAAGAGAGGTGAATCCTGACAAATAATACAGGAATATAGCTGCATTCATAGTGTTTTTAATTGGTAAAGCAGAAAAAATGATTTCATGGGTGACATAAGTTGAAGCCTAAGGCAAAACTTTAGCACATTGTTTTGTAGAGCACCAGGTTAAACTCAAGATTTCTTTTGATTGGGGATCTCAACAAGCTGTCATGTTTAAGAAAGGTTTTCAGGCTTGGTGATACCTTTTGAATGCAATTTCAAGCATTAATTTTTTTCTGTACTTGAATAATTACGCTTGCATGAATATAAATATTCATGTATGATACTACTCATGCATCTTGACAAAATCAATATTCATATTGAGTGATTCAAAAAATTTTAACTTGGCCAGGATTAAGGACAATCAATTTTTTTCTAATGGACAAGTATTCTATAGTTTCTTGTAAAAGAATCCTGACCCCTTGTAGGCAGCAATATACTCATCAACAGCCTAGTTAACTTGAGTTTCTCAAGCTCCAGGGCAATTATTATGCCAGTATCTTTGGGTGCAAACTTATCAAAAAGGTTCTTTTGAAGATGTCACAGCTCTTATACAAGTTAGGTTGGCCTCAAACCATCCCCCTACAAACTTAGTGGCAATTTCTATGATGCAGATCAAGATTTTGCCTGCCCATAAATTTTGAGGATAACCAGCTTGTGTGAATTTGGTTTTTGTGTTTTTAATCCAAAGGAAAGTAGTTTCCTGGTGTAAACTAGCAAGAGAGTTGATCTTGGTGGAGCAGAGGTGCTGAAATACCATGAATTTTATCTTGGGTGTGGCTGTTGCTGCTGCAGTTTAGGCCAGGACTCCACAAATGTTTAGGAGGTTGGATAGTTCAATTGGTACAAGTACACTGTTAAAAATTTTTAGTCTGTGAGGATGTCTTGTCCCTCCTTGTAGGTTCTCCAGCCAGTAGGGAGTGCTATTTCTTGTGTTTTTTGGAGGAAGTTTTCCTTGGGTGAAGTAGGTATAAATAACCTACTTCTGCTACCACTGGCAAGTATATACTTCTGGGGAGAATATAAAAAATAAAAGGAAATGTTAGCAAGAGAAAGCTATTTTTATGGAATATAGAAGAAAGGTGTTAAATAGTTTGATGATAAGTCACATAATGTCCATGTACATCATGACAGTCATGGAGCTTGTCCAAGTAGTTTTCTTCATAGGACTCAAAATATCTAATTCTCATACAGCATGGGATGTTGGTGCCCCTCTTAATTGGTGATTGAGTTATTTCTTGGGGAAATGATTTCCCAAGAGGGAGTAATCAAAGATGTTGTGACAATAAATTCAATTTTATACCTGTCCTTGGACAAACCACCCTCCCAGTTGTTAATAAAGGCCTTTCTTTTAGAGAGTGATTTAAATATAAAGCTGATGTTTTTAAATGCTCTTTTTTATATTTGGTTTAATTGGCGAAAATAAATATCAGATAAGCAAGCTTTATTGAAGGCTGTCCTGCATCAATCTAGAGATAGACCTAGTAAGGAGGCTTGTTGTAGAATGGGAGCTTGGATGTGCTTTGAAAGAGGCCATGTGTGCTCAAATTGGCGGAGGCGGGTAATGACTCGCCTTGGTAGGTCGAGGGTTGCTTCGGGGGATCGGCCAAAGTATTTTAAGTGGAGCAGTGCTGATGCAATGAACGCAGTTCCGCAGAGAAAGTAGGGGTGGTGTCCAAAGGCCTCGTAATGATCCATGACACGGAGGGCTGATTTTAAGGCAGAGGTGGGACGGAGAGGGGGGTGGTGAAAACATTCGGTTAATCCTGTTACCATGGAATGTAATACTACCATCCAAGTATGCAGACGCAATGCAATATAATTGCTGGCCATTTGTGCCAGAGTGTCGCACCCTGGAGTAGTAGGGGGATAGCGAGACATGATAGCATAGATTCTCGACAAGTGCTTGACGCAAACACGCCTAAACGACTCCTCAAGCGCACATACTTCTGTAAAGGCGGATGGGCTGGGCTGCTTTGATCGGAATTTGACTAATTGGCGCTGTACCACATTGTCTTCAGACAAAAAGTCAGAAATCACCCCAATAACTTCAGTGTCGTTATCAAGCAAGGCCGCTTGCAGGAAATGCGGGTTAAGCTTCTCGCCGTGAGTATCAAGAAATGCCTTGTGGAGAAGAGACTGAAAAACAGCTCTCAAAGACTTGCAATACATCGTCTCATCCGATGTCAGTGGGTGAGACTTTAGGCCATACGTTGAATTTGAATCAAGAGCAACCAGCAGCCTGTAGGTTAAACAACGCTCAAGGAAAAGCAAATCAGAACGGGCATCCCCTTGCCCAAGTTTGGGTGGGGTAAGGTGCAAGCCTAAAGAGTGCGCCATGACCGAAGCGAGATTTAAACAGGTGAATACAAGCGGATTAAGCATATACCCGATATAGGCCCGGTATAGAATAAGTAGCGACTGAATAGTATCGAGGCAAGGTTTTTTTGCAAGCAGTACTGCTTGAGTTGCTCGGTGGTTAGAGTGATAAGCTCCAAAGCAAGTGATTTATCCACCCCAGGAATATATTGTAGTCCAGAAAGGAAGACAGAAAGATGTAGAAGCTGTGAGCGGAACATACACTCAAATCCCTTACGACCCAGGAATAGCATGAAGAGGGAGTTCTCATACCGGAAGTGTGCATCATATGCTGCATTTCTCAACGCAAGCAGCGCAGGGGTCATTCTGGACTGCTCATCCAGCCTAACCAGGATCTGGTTCTTGTCACCGAGTTTTTCTCCGCGTAAGCAGCGAATGAAAAAAGTGTTGTTTCGGCCCTGCGAAAGATGTGCCAGCGGTGCTTTTATATTCTTAGTAAATCGAGCACCGATTAAAACAAAGAACATCTTTTGAAGTGAGGTTGAGTGCATCAAAGAGCCTTGATTAGAAACGAGCTTGATCATGGCTCTTTGCTTGAAATTTTTGCTTGGGGAGAGAGCTCTCGATGTGCAACCCTTGGATACCCTTCTGTCCATCCTTCCAACCCTAGGCGAAGCCTTGCAACTGCCTTGCGCGGGGTCCAACTCAAGCCGCTGCTCAGGTTTTTCCTGGGTGGGAACATCGACCCATTTAAGGACAAGTGGTCTGGAGGAAAGCTCCTCCTCGGGGGGAGGGAGGAAAGCGCGATAGGTGTGAAGCGTGGACTCGTATTGGTTTGTTTTACGCACCTTGGCCTCTCGCTTCAGCTGGTGCTGGTAAGTGCATGTGTTTTTGGCAAGGCGGCATCTTCCGCATTGAGGAAGTTCGCGATCACAGCCCACCCGAAGACGGCGACAGTTGTCGCACGCCTTGGAATGAACCATGACCATGTTTGCTGGGTTTTGTGTCATGCGAATAGAAAGTCCAGCACTTGTTCATCTTATTCTTGATGCGACCAGCAACTTCTGTCTCCTGTCCTCGACCCTTTTGCTGCCCTCTGATTGGTTAAATTTAGCAAGGTCTGGTCGGATATAGGAGCTCCTGAATTATAGAACAGAGTTTCCTTTTATAGGCATGCATTAATTCGCAATAACATGACTCAATTATTCCGCCATAAAACGGCTGCTTCTATCAGAAATTGGTGCGGGGTAACCTTTCGAGATATCCCGAACACCTTGGGGATGGCGTTCATCTGGGCTGCTTTCCCACTTTACGTCATTTGTAGCGGCGATCCCTCCCCAACTATGCAGCTACATTGTCTAGCTTCCTGAAACATATAATCAGTAAATTACAAATACCATATCAACCAGCGGATTTAAAAGAAGTATTAAAGTTGACAGAAAAGCCATTCAGAATTATACTGATTCAAGGTGAAATAAGAGCCCATATGCAGTATGCCATGAACAAACATGCTCCATCAACATCACTTCATAACTGAAGAAGCTATTCCAAGAGACTATTCCGAATGCCGACGGATACTCTTTTCCAAGACATCTCCTACGCTGGATTGCTGGCTAAACAATACCTTGGTTTATAAACCAATCTAAGCTTTGTGTACTTCCATTACAAAACATACTACCTATGCTATTTATTAAACCAAGCCTCCATTAGGCCACATCCTGCCAAGAATCCAAACCCTGGGGCTGCCACTACAACCCGTCAAATAGAGTCGGAATTGAAATCTATTTATAAACTTCCAAACCTACATTTCCTTCACAAAACACTCATCTGACACCAAGCCATCCTAAACAGCCACTCGAACTGAGAAACCATTCTGCCAAGCATTTAAACATTGAACTCAGCTGCTCGATTTCAACATGAAACCCAAATTTACCGCAGAAGTCACCAAAGCGAAAACACATATTACTAAGTTAGGACTATCCCATAAAAGCATTTCTCAAAAACAAAGTTACGTCACAATTATGCTTCAGCTCACCAAGGTAATCTCATATCTTTCCCCCCGTTAAAGATCACAAGGCTTGCTGATCCACATCATGGATATCAATCAGACAATCCTTATATAATTAGGAAATCATCGCACCAAGTGGATTCACCAATCTCTTCTACTGATCAACTAGTTTATAAAACCACTATGGCATAACAACAAACAAAATTAGATATAATATCTTATTTCTACTACTCAGAACATCATATATTATAGTTTAGATAGAGTCTAAGTAATATTAATATCTTTCAGAAACTATAGAGCACTAGAAAGGGGACGAGGCTTGTAGGTCAGCAATAAACTATTAAGAAATGATCAGCTTCATCTAAATATCAACAAGCTCATACATCACAAGCCAATTTTCATAGGTTCTTATAGAATGAGCATAATCCAAAAGCTTATCTAAAAATAACTCATCTTATAGAATCCTACATCTGGCCTCAACTAGAGGGCACCCATCAAAGCAGCTCAGATATCAGTATCTATAAGTAAATCCAATATCAAAACAGCACAATTAAACATGGTAAAAAATATATCGCTGCTATAAAGTAGTTTTTACAGTTGCAAGTACAAGAAAAAGTGAGTCATCTGTGTCAGGGCCCAAAAATGAGCCTAATAAAATGCTCTTGTACGCTGGATTAAGGCCCACAAATATGTGATTGAGTGCTTGATTCACTTGTTAATTAAAGCTTCTGGAATTAAAATGGAATGCTCTAAAATCATAGGGACTACTTTGGTAGCATGGGTAAGTGTTGTAACATAGACTATGGTGTGTGATATTTGCTTAACTTGGATTACAACAGTTATACTTTACCCTAAACTAAGCTCTTAATAAAAAACTATCCTAGTATGAGTATGTGTATATTGTATAAAATTTATCTTTTATTTAATATAATAAGGGAAGAGTTTTATAGGGGAATTGGAATTATCTTAAGCCACTGATGCTCTGTTTAGGCTTCAATCTAAGATCATATTAGCATTCAGCCCATCAATTGGTATGATTGTTTGATAGGCTAAATGACCCTCAATGTCAGGGACCCACTTCACCAGATTAAGGTCTCTGTACTTCATCCAGTATTCCATATTGATTTCAGGCAAGGTGGCCTTTTTCATCAACCCGGCAGTAGCGCTCACATTCTTCATAGCAGGAATCACAACCAAGAGGACCAAATCAGTGTTGTAGGAGATCAAGAAGAGAGTCATACATAGTAGCAAAGCTAATACACCCAAGCCACCACCAATATTAGTAGTAAGCATTCTAGGCACTAGCTAGGTTTCCTATTTCAAACTATTGTAGCAAGCAGTAAATCTGGTAATTGGGAACAGGATAAAGGTTTTATTAAACAAACAAGAATCAAAGAAGGGCACTATTCACTTAAATAACCATAAGGACTAACATCACGAGATCTCAATCACATCTATTACGTATCAGGAGATAGGAGTTGAGCTCAGTTGATCACAAGTGTGAAACATTACAGTTGGGTGTTGTTAATGAATAATATAGAGTTTCACAATATCCTGGAGGTGAAACAATCATCAGGGAAATAGGTGAGATGTTCTTAGGAAATCCTAAACCATAATTGTGAACAATTTAACAATCCCTTGAGGATAACTAATGATGTCAGGAATTGGTTCCTGACACTCAAGGTTATGACCCATTGATTGACTGGACTAGTATCTCATCTGTGCTGCGCGTTTACTCGGAACTTTGAGCTCAAGCCTAATTAATGGGAGGTGTATTGACATCAGTAATGGCTAGTTTTCACTAACCACATTACAACAGTGAGTAGGTCAGATAGTTGAAAGCCTGTCAAGGCTCTGAAAATGCAACATATTTTCATAAACCAACATGAGGCTTTTGTGTGGACATTGAATCAACCAAAAATTCTTGGAAAAGTATACCAGGAGATATTGCACATTGCTCTACACAGCCAGAGCAATGATTGACCTAGGAGACACTAGATAGGACCAGTTATAATTGTTTGAAGAATTTAGTTGTGCTGGTTCATCAAAATACAAGATTTTAGTGTCTCCAAGCATCAGCCTGAACTGAGCAAAGGTTCTTATAGTCTACTAATCCCAAGGCACACTGTAACAGCAACAGAGAAGATGAGAAGATTAAGCTTAGTTTTGGGTAGAGGGTTGTGGCGCTCCTGCTCCTGGGAGGTGGCCATTGGATGTCCTGGATCAAAGCCAGGGACCAACTGGGTTGGGGTACCATTTTTTAAGTGACTGAGTTATAATCACAGAGCATTATAATTTGCTTGTAGTCCTGAAAAACTTCTCTAAAACTTTCTCTATCAAAATTATAGCAATTTCTCACAATATTATAACATTTGCTTGGGTTTGTTCTTTTGGGGTGTATAGCACCTGAAAGAGAGTCCCAAACTATTTTTCTAGAAAGTATTTTCCTCTTTGTGTGAGCTTAAGTCCTCTCAATAGCCTATTTCATTCATTGCCAGGAGTTTAGCTCCTGGTAAACCTTTTTCACTGATGCCTACACTGTTTCTCTTTCTCAGAATTTATATAGAAAATATGAGAAAGGAATTCATGCTCTTATCACTCAAAAATAGATAGGGTTTTTACAAGTATTTATTAACAGAAAAAAGATTCTCTTAAAAATCTTTTAAAAATGCAATCATTTCAGACTTTGGGGGCCAATTATCTCTTTGGGAGAGACCAGCTCCTGCTTCACTTCTTTAGGGATGAAGGTTTCAATTTTGAAACTCAGGACATTTTCAAACCAAAGATCTTCTAATGATATCCTGCCTCTGGAATCTGTTCAGCAAACCATCCTTATATAGCTTTACTTGTCTTAGGCTAAATTATCTTTAGGATGGTTATTTCAAAATCTTAAACTATCTGCACTCTTACTTTTCTATAATAAAAGTCTTCCAAACTTACTGTAACTAATCCTATTGCATTTTCATGCTCTTTATGAGTAAATTTAGTATGCTTTAGGCTATTCTATCATTGAAAAATCATCAGTAAAATAAGCTTCAAACTCAACCAATAACATCAAGATTTCTTATCTCCAAACATCTGAAGCATTTTGCTTTACAAGCTTCCCAAAACCCAAATAGGCAGCAAACATTTCACCAGAATTTTAACAATTTGCACCTTGTGCTTCAAACAACTTCCCTGGTTCTTCAGCATTTTGTTGTGTTTGAACTCGGCTGTTCTTTCATAGTAAAAGCTAGTAAACTTTTTTGCTCTTCATTCTTAAACATTTTTCTTTGATTTTGTTTCTGCAGTGAATATGAAGCCAAAGATTTCCCTAAAATGCTTGGCCTTTTACCCCTTCAGCAACTCAACCTTGGAGAAATCCTAAAACACCCTCTCTTGACATTTTGCTGTACTGTTCTTTTTCTTCCTGGAAAACAACCCACTTCAGAGAATTTCTGAACTGCCTATGTCAACATTTACCAAAATTTTCTAGCTTCTTCCTTCTCTACTCACTCACTTTGGAGAAGTGTTGAAACATTACCCCAACCCATTCCAAACTTCACCTAATAGTTTCAGAGATCCAACCTTTGGCAGCCGGCCCATTGTTTTCAGGGAACACATGGGCCACAGGTTTAGCAGGCAGGGCCCATGTCAGGATTCTCCTTTTATTTTATTCCTGCTGCTAGTATTCACTTTACTACAATTGGTTCTTTTCAATATCCTTTAGTTAAGAACTTCAATATTTTTAATTCCCCATGCATCCCTTTTCATTTTCCTTACTTGCCAGGTCAAATTAACCTAAAGATTAACAGTTAGTTTTAATTTCAAACTTACCTTCCCTTTGCAAACAAGTTTTGAACCCAGTAACTATGCGCTGGGTTAGTTTAAACCAGTCCAAGATTAATTACCTTTTGCTTTTGCTCTGCTTCCCTTCCCACTTAAACTAGCAGCCTTGGACCAATTTTTCCCGTTCTTCTGCCTCTGCTTTTCTTGGTTTAAGCAAACAATTAACCACCGGCTTCCTTGTTATTCCCTTTACCTTGTTTTAACCATTTTAAGTTAGGATAAATGTAAACATGTGTCTGTGGTTGGTCTTCATTCCTTAAAACCAACTAACTATTCTTGGTTAGTCCCCACACCCTTTACTTTTACCTCAAAACCCAGACTTGAATAAAAGCCTGAGTTTTAATCAGTCTCAACTTAAGTTGAGATTGTTTGACTTGCACCCCAAAAAGGTACTTGTTAGGTTTTGTGGCTTGTGTTTCCTCTTTCAATTTTTTAATCTTAGCTCAATCTTAGTCCATGACTCCTTTTGATTTTATCCTTCACCAGTTAGGCAGCTTTTATAGGGCAACTGCCAGAATTAACTCATTCTGCAAGTTGACATTCAGTAAGTCAACATTAATTTAGTATTTATCTGCCAGAATTGGGCATTTCCAAAACTAAGCTAATTTTTCATAGTGAATTATTAAGTCAGAATTGCAAAATTAAAAAGGAACATACATAATGTCAACACCATTTAAACAAAGGCTTAATTTTAAGCCAAAAAACTAATGTAATTTACTATGAAAATGTAAGTTTCTTTGTACTTTTACATTAAGGTCAACTACGGTAAGTAATATCTGGATGTCGACCCCAAATAAGAATACATGAGTTTCTTAATAAATTATACAATATTCTAAAAATAACTATTTTTTATATTTTATACTGCTGTTTTTATTAAATATATATTAAGATAAGCATTGAACAAAGACATATGCCAACTTTCAGAGCATTCTTTGTATTATTTAGATATTTACTGTTATTTTAAACTCACTGGATAAACTATAGCTTATTTCTGGAAGTCCACTTAAGCCAGAACACATATGTTAAAACTAGAAATTATATATGTAATTATAATGTTGACTTTGTGTCAAATTGACACATCACCTAAATTTCAACAAAGGGGTTTGGCTAAGCAAACAAAGTGGCATAATTTAAGCAAGATTTAATAGGAGAGTTGCTATAAAAGAACGCTGACTGCCTGAATGTTGACACCTTCACTTGTTTATTAGTAAAACACTGCCGCTTAACAAAAAGCACACATACAATGGTATTTCAGGCCAAAGTATCCAGGGCTGTACTTTAGACTTCCCTCTACAATCCCTATTATTTAGTTTTCATAAGTTACATATGCAAATCTTTAAATTTTTTAAGTTTAAAAATAATCTATTTTGGACTTAAAAAACCAACTCTGGAAAATATTAACCAAGCTTTATAAGTGATTTACATAGTTTTTTTCCACTTTAATGCTGACTGTCAGTATGTTGACACCAAAATTAAAGCATTTTTTTATGCTGACAAACTAAATTAAATATTTTTGACTATTGTGACTACCAGAAAGTCAACTTTTTATTTAACCATAGTTTTTTCTATTCTTTACTAATGAACTAGCTCTAAAATTACTTTCCATACTTTTATAAAATATTTAATTAATAATAAAATTTAAAACAAGTGATTGTTATTTAATTTTATTCATATTTCACATGATTATTCTTACTTTATGAACTCTACTCTAATTATTGTAGGACAAATCTTCCAAGAAGCCACAAAATAACCCCAAGCCAACCAAGAAAGTGCCCAAAGCCTCTGGAAAGGCCCAAAGTCCCTACCCTAACAAAAAACCAGCCAAAGAGCCCTCAAAGAAACAGAAGACAAAGGAGAAGACCCCAGACCATGAAAGCAAAGAGCCCTCCCCTGCCCCCTCCTCTTCTCTAAGCTGGTACCAATCAGAAGGAGATGAGGTTTCACTAAACAAGCAAGGAAGAACAAAGATACCCAAGAGTCCAGAACCCCAGTCAAGCCCAGATGAATCAAGCTCAAAGGAATCAAGCCCCAAGGAATTAAGCTCATCCCAGTCCAAGAAGTGCAAGAATCCAAATCCAGATAATTCCCCTCCACCGCCCAACAAACTTGCACCTCCATCCTCCTCATCAAGGATAAATAAAGAAGATCCTGATGATTACCTGTCTGACTATTATCAAGCACCAATTGGCCCATGGAATTCCCTAAAGGTTCACAATATATGTAACGTCAAAGGAGAGTTTAAGCTCCCAAAGAAGTTCTCTTGAGTTTTCCCTCTAATGTCTGTCAAAGGAGGTGCAAGTTTAGTCTGTGATGACTATGTTTTTAATTGAAGCAATCAAAAGAGAGCAGGAAGAAGCAAGCATTATGTGTGAAGATAGAAGCTGCGCTGCCAGGATCAACACAGAAGGATGGGATAAAGTCACTAGTGAAAAAGAAGAGCACACATGCAATGCTCCAATCAATCTTATTGAAAAGCGTTTAAAGTGGTACCTCTACCAAATGCTCCCAGTCTCCAAAGATGTCAAGGCTTCTGATCTGGAAGTTAAGGCCACCACACACCTAAGTAATGAGAACCTGAAGCTCATCCCTGACCATGACCAGTTAGTGAAGTACATATGTGACAAACACCGTGATTTATTCCCCCATAAGAAATCTGCCATGGTCCAAGGAGAGTTAGTATTGACAGAGGAGTTAAAGATGTTCAATGATGATGAGGTATTCCTTTTAAATGATGATGGGCCTATAGCAGAGGCAAGAATTATATGCTATGCTACACAACAGAACCTGGATGTGACGGATCCAGGGAATTCATGCTTGCTTTTTCATTATCCTGGTCTGACTCTTTTACGGTTTGACAGGGAATCCTTTATGTAAGCTTTGATGAGCTTGGATTACAGGCAAGCAATCTTGGCGTTAAACTTGTTGCCATCTGGTGATCACTTTCACGGTTTTGCTTCCCATAGTCTTAGCTGCAGACCATCTCTTTCATTCCATTGTAGTCTTATTTCAGTTAAAAGCCAAAAACACAAAGCATAAAAAGATTGAGGGAAAAGCAACCATTGTCACACATAAGCATCATTTTTATTAATTATTATCATGTTTCCATTATATACCAATCAGGGTACATTTGGCTGAAAACCTCTCTGCTTCTGGAATCACACCTGGATTCCTATCACGTTGTTTATGACATAACAGCGTCATTCAATCCAGATCTTTACCAAAAAGATCTTCATACTCTTAACCTATAAGAATGTGCCCTAATACATTTCAGAACCACCTGATTCCTTCTGTGGAAATGTATTGATTCAGCATGGAACTTCCTAAGCTCCCGGAGCCAAATCCCGGTGGAGTCTACGTATTCCAGATCCAGATCTTTACCTAAAAGATATTCACACTTCCCAACCTATGAGAAGGTTTCTAAATCATTCCAGAATCACCTGACTCTTTACAGTGGAATGTCTTGTTTTGGATTGAAGAATTTCAAGCTTCTGGTGCCAAAACCCTGTGGAATCACATATTCCAGATCCAAGCTATTGGTGTTTCAACTGGGAACCAGCTTATCAATTCTAAATACCCAGGCATCATTACCTGTATTTAGACAATTTCCTTCTGTTAGTTGAACCTATCAATTAACTTAATTAACCTTTGCAGTTAATTAATTCACACCAAAGACCATGTGTCATTGTGAATTAATCAGACTAATTGCACGCCATATAATCACTTTTATAAACTTATACACCGTATAAGTGCCTATTATATGCTGTATTATTACTAGTCCACATAGTAATAATCATATGTTATACAGCGGATAGCCTTAGATTTGATACTGGATTGAGTCAGCTATTATAGGGCGTATAAATTACTAACTCAAACCACCATATTTGTAACTTGACTTGGTGTACTCAATAAGCTTGACACAAACTTATTGCTCAATTAAATAAGGTCACGGTTTGAATCTCTATCAGGGTTTTCCTTCTTTTTTACCCTAAGGATTAATCAACCTCCATGGTTAATTGGTCAGTTTGAGACACCTAGTCTCAATATTCTGAATTGTTCAGAATATTCCTTTTGGCCCTCAATTAGTACAGCCCAATTGATTCCTGGGTATCAATTAACCTCCATGGTTAATTAGACAGTTTGAGACACCTAGTCTCATAATCTGAATTGCTCAGATTATTCATTCCGGCCCTCAATTAGTACAGCCTAATTGATTACTGGGTATTATTGCTACACTGGAAAGTCTCTCCAAGGCCAATCCTATTGTTTTGAATTTCAACCTATGAAATTCATCACAATTCAACCTCTTTGTGAAACCACAGCCCAATGTGACTGTAGTAAGGTCACACTGGAGCAGTTAAGAGATTCATAGATCTGGTTATGTGACAGTACCTTTGCAGTATGCCCCCACCTTTTTTTAACAACTATGGGTTAACTATTCCCTTATTGAAGGCAAGGTGCTCCCATTTGCCTACTTTCTGCTTCCTGGGGCAACAGAAGAGATCTACACAAGGGCCTTTAAAATCCTTCAGGAGGGCATCAACGCCCTACCCAATAATAGAAAGAGTCACCCTGGCCATAACACTAGAGCCAATCCAGATGATGATGAAAAGGATGAAGCCACCCTTGCTGCAGAAAAAAAGCTCAAGATAAAGCACTTGGGCCCTTAACTATAATAATGGACTATGAAACTGCCCAGTATAGCACTTTTGTAAATACCTTTGATGGAGAGGTCCAGGGGTGTTTTTTCCATTATTGAAAGGCTGTCAACAGGCAACTAAAGGGTCTACCTGAGCTCAGCAAGCTCCACCGTCTAGATACATCAGGAAAGTGCAAGTTCTTAATTCAGCAGTTTGTAGCACTAGCCTTTGTAAATCCAGAGCATGCTGGACAAGCCTTTGAGCTCTTATGCCAGGATCCATATGCCAAGAAAAATGATGCTGCCTTCTACTCTTTCATTGAATGTTAAGAACCACAGTGGATTGGACATAAGTTCACTAAGCACTGGAGCAAGCCCAGAGCCAAAGCCAACTGGAACTGCTACCAGGAAGTTCTTAAGGATGAGATGAAGACTACTTTATCTTTGGAGGGCTGGCACAAGCATATCAAGTCCTCCTTTGGAATCAAGCCCAGATAAAACATCTTCTACAAGCACCTCAAAGTCCAAGAGGGGAAGACTGCTGCATCCATCAGAGATATTGAGAACCACACATCCAAGAAGAAGAGAACCACCAAAGAGAAATAATATCAAGAGAATATCAAAGACGTTGTTAAGGCCAAATATAAGCTTTCAGAGATTGGGGAATACATCAAGAAGATTGCCACAGTTCTTAATGGCAATCAGGTGATCACAGTCTAGCTTTCAATTAAATTTATTGAGATTTGCCCAATTTTTTATATAGTTCTTATATATTAAGTATAATATTTTTAAATAAATAGTTGTTCTAAATAACTCATTAATAATTTATGATACTGTTTTTATAAAATCATTGATTTTCTATCAATAGTTTGATGCTTTAGACTGTATTACATGGCCTATATTGGTATTTTACTAGTAAATTATATGTTTTTTGTAGTTTTCAATATAGAAAAAACTTTATATTACTGTTTCTGATTGTTATATTTTGCTATAATATGTAACTTTTTATTTAATATCTTTTTGTATATTAGTTTTTTTTGTTTTTTATAAGTTGGAAAAAATTTATTATAGTAAAGATAGCTAATTTAATAGTAAAATAAAATAAAAGTGTATTTTTATGAAATTTTTTAATTGTCATGTATAACTTTTTATGGACTTTTTAAAATCTATGTTGTCACATTACCCTAAAAAGTATCTTGAAACTTAATTTTTATTAAGAAAATGTTCAGGAAACAGGTTTCCGCTTATTAAAAAAGTGCCAACATTTAATAGTATGCATGAGTTAAAACTTAATTCTGACTTTTCAATGCTGTCAAAATTAAAGTATTTTTAATTCTGATTGTCAACATATAGTAAATCAACTTGTGTAATGAGTTAATTCTGGAGGTTGCCTTTTATAGTAGCACCCACAATTTAATTATTGATAGCTTCAATCCCCCTGCTAGTGTAGACCGTTTTCCAGACTTAGAAATTGACTTTTTAACCAAATTGTCAGTCATTAAGACTGGTCTCTATTTTATTTTCTTAGGATTAATAAATTGTCTTAGTCCTTATTTTACTTCATATAAGCTATTAGGAGCCTTAGTTCAGTTACTATTGCAGACCTTGCTTACCTTTCTATATTTGATAAATATAAACATTCTTGGTTTAAAGGCTTTAGTTTACAATAATTTTCCCCAAGCCTTCAGACCTTACATTATCTCAACTTCTCATGGCAATATGCCAGAATTAAACTTTTCTTTCTCAACCATTCTTTTGTTTGTGTTAGCAGTTGCATTATTTTACACTTAAGCTTTGTCCTTTTTATTATATCTTATTTTTCTTCTGTTCTTTAAGAACAAGCTACCCCTTGATGAAGATAATACAGAGAACGTTTCCACTTCTCATATTCATACTGTTATACTAAATAACATTTCTAAGCTTAAGCAATTATCTAATTCTTCAGATAGCACCTTCAATTTATTAGCTTTCACACAAGCCCACTTCCTAGCATATCCTTTGGAGTTCAACTCAGACTCTCAAAAGGTGATCTACCTTGCCAAGCAACTTGTGGGCCCCATGCGCAGTTGGTTCTGTGAGTTGTCTGTTTGTGATCCTTCCATCCTTGAGAGCTACAACCAATTTATATCTGAACTGGTTGCATACGCCACTGAGAAAGGAACTGAGGAGGAGTCTGCTGCCACCCCAAATACGCGCTTCTCAAACTGCACCCAAGGAATAGGCCCTTTGTGTGAGACAGGGGGGCTAAACTAACTAAGTTTGGCTCCCATCCCAATGAGATGAACCACAAGGATGCTGCCCAGTGTAGTACTGGGATGACCGCTTGGAGAGGGGAATAAAGGGGGGACACAGGGGACAACTTTGGGAAGTAGGCATTCAGCCCCATCAGCGCTAGCCTGGCAAGCAACCAGGGTGTACAAGTGGGGGCAGAAGACAGCTTCACAGTTGCTTGGGGAGGTACCAAGTTGTTCACCTCTAAACTAGGAGGGTAGACACCAGCACTGCCTCCAATGTGGGATCAGGCACAGTATGGTTGTCTGCATAGAGATACAAGTCATTGTAGGCTAAGTTCTTGACTACAGCCTCCCCAGAGATGAGAAGTTTACCAGGGAGGAGCAGGAGACTAGAAGGGTTATCCCCTACAAGACAGACTGAAGAAGAGATAAATGACCATAAGGTTGGAGAGGTGGCCCAGAGTAGAATCACAAACAGAGTCAAAGTAAATACTGCAAATCTAAGAATGGGGAGGATCATAGCTGCAACCGGCATAAAATTCTAAACTTTTTGGTAAGTTTTTTTTGCCAGAAACTAATTGGATTTAGTGCTGTATGGGCAGCTGAAAGAAGCAAACTGCTGAGAGCAGCAGGAAGCGTCTTAAAGGCTTGGGGATTATATTGGATGGCTTTGCCGGGTGTAAAAGCAAAAGCAGTCTCAAATATAGCAAAATCAAATAAAAACTCAAGGTAACAATAGTATTTATAAGGAATATTAAATTAAATTTTAGAGTTTGAACTGCAGTTTTGAAAGCGCAAGTAAAAATTACAACAACTAAGTACTAACTCTCTATTTAGGAGTTTTGAAGCAGCTGCTGGGTTCAGGAAGGGTGTTATAAAGGTAAGGTATGAAACAACAACAACTAACACTTTGGTTAAATTAAAAGGGGGCTCCAGTTTAGAGCCAAGAATTTTAAAATGAACAGAGTTTAAGCAACTGTAACTATGTTTTAATAATTTTGGAAAATTGACACACAGGAGACTCAAAGTCCCCTGTCATTTTTAAAAAGGGGAGAGTTGCCAGAAGGGAATCACATGACCTCAAGCTACCACATCTGATTGGCCAAGAGATAAAATTTAATGGCCAGAGCCAGGGGTGCTGGAGGGTTCCAGGGTAATTTCTGCGGCTCCACCTGGTTGGCTGGAAGGTACCTCAACCAGTCCAGATTCAATTGACTTTCTGGTTGTTGATGTGGCGTTGTTTGATTGAGTGTTCCTGATAGTTTTTAAGAGAGGGCAATACCATGCCAACAAATAGTCCAAATTGATCAGTGTTTCTTCCCAGGCCAGAAAAACCAGAGCTGGGGGATCTGCAGGGTAGGCCAGGACAAATCTCTCATCAACAGTATGTGCTAAATCTCCTAGAGAATTAAGTGGATTGGCTGTTATTTTTGGGCCCTTTTTGGTGCAGCGGGGAAAACAGTTTGATCCAAGGCCAAAGGTGGCAGTGAATTTACACTTTGACCAACTAAAACAAGCGCTTCTGTGAAATACAATCTCAATTAAATGCTACTCACTCTGAAGCTTGTGACTTTTATATGCTTGGCTTAAACCCTGATATCAAGGCATTCCTAATCTACCACAACCTCTCTGAAGAGTTGAAACCACTCATGAAAACGGTCTTCAAGTGGGAAAATAAGTTCAGAACTATATCAAAGCCATTTATGTGAGAGAGGGGGGCTAAACTAACTGAGTTTGGCTCCCATCCCGGTGAAACAAACCACCAGGATGCCGCCCAGTGAAGGACTGGGATAGCCGCTCAAAGAGGGGACCACAGAGAGGACACATGGGACAGTTGAGGGAAGTACACATTCAAACCCATCAACATCAGACTGGCAAGCGACCAGGGGGTACAGGTGGGAGCAAGAGGGGACACCTCAGGGACCTCAAGAGGCACCAAATTGCTCTTTTCCAGGCTGGGGAGGGAAGGTATTGCCTTTTTCTCTCCCTCCAAGGAGGGCAATATATAATCAACAATATCCAGATCCAGGTCATTGCACATCAAACTCTTTACCACGGCCTCTCCAGAGAGGAGGAGACCACTAGGAAGATTCAAGAGACTGGAAGGATCTTCACCCACAAGCCAGGTAGAGGAAGAGATTTTTGCCCACAAGTCTGGCAAGGTAGACCACAAAAGCAGTAGAGATGGCGCCAGGGAAAATACCACAAATTTCAGGATAGGGAGTATTGTGATAGGAAACTCCACAAAATTTGGGGGGAGGTTGGTAGGTTTTTTAAACCTGCAAACAATAAAATTGGGGCTAATTGAGGAACCTACAAGTATGGCCAGGTAAATGGCAGCAGAACAGGCTCAGGGAGCTTGGTAGTGAGCTTGGGTGGCTTGGGCAGGTGAGAAAATAGAAAGCGGGTCCAAAAACAAAGAGAGAATAGGAAAATCTAAAGTGAAAGTAACTTTTTATATTGAAAATTACTAAAATCTTGAGTTCAAAAGATGTTTTCAAAAGGTCAAGCGTAAATGTACAACAACTATATGCCAAAGCCTTCTGTAATAGTTCCAGAAGAGATGCCAGGTTTGAGGCTGGTTGACACAAGGTAAAGTTTGATATAATAACTAACACTTTAATTTTTAGATTGAGGGAACTCTGAAACAGGGGTTCCAACCAAGTAAAATTTAAACTTTAAGTGCAACAGTTCAAGAACTTTAATAAATTTGAAAATAGACAAGCAGGGGACTGGTGGTCCCCTTGCTGTGTTAAAAGGGGTGGGTTGCAGGGGAGGATAATCACATGACTCCAGGGCTTGAATCCAATTGGCTGGTGGAGAAAGTTTGCTGATCAGAACCAAGAGGACAGGAAAGTTTCCCATTAATTTCTGTGGTCCCATCTGATTGGCCAGAGGGAACTCCAGGCATCTGAAATTCACTTGAGTTTTTGGGCATTGAAGTGGCATCACCTGATTGGTTGGATCTGATAGTTTTCAAAAGTGGGCAACACCATGTCAGCAAATAGTCCAAATTAACCAACATTTCTTCCCGGGGGGCAACCAGAGGCAATGGGTCTGCAGGGTAGGCCAGCACAAATATTTAATCAACTGTGTGTGCTAAATCTCCTAAAGAATTAAGGGGTTTGGCTGATATTTTTGGGCCTTTCCTAGTACATCTGGGGAAAATAGTGAGATCTAATGCCAAGGGTGGCAGTAAATTTACAATTTCAGCCTCGACCACTCCCAACCATCAACCAGCCTAACACACAACTGACAACCTCCTTGCGCTCCTTCCCTACTGTAAGCCCATCCAACACTTCACCAGTCTTTGACTATGAACCAAAGGAGGGTGGCAGGTACCGTCTAACTGCCTCCAAAGCTCTTTGCAGACAACTAAACAAGTTGTGCTCTTACTGTGGACAGGCTGACCATTTGGTGGCAAACTGCCCAGATTCTAGAAAAACCCCTTGCCCAAACCCAGAACTAGAGCCTACTATGGACAAAACAACATCAGATTTCATAAGCACTTCCAACCATACCCAGATCAATAACATCCAAACCTCTGGAAAGTCTTTTCTGCCCTTCATTCAGATTGTGATTCATGGCCCTGTCTCCAACATTGAGACTTTTGCCTTGTTGGATACGGGTGCCAATGTAAACTATATTGACTCTAGACTAGCCAAAGCTCTGAAGCTCACTCCTGGCTCCAAGACCAATGCCTGTGGTCCCAACAATTTGCCTGTAACAGCCTTTAAGATTAAGCCACCCATTCTATTCCGCCTGGGGAAGTACGCTTTCCACTATCACTTTGTCAGCTCTGAGTCACTAAACTTCCCTGTTTACCTTGGCATGAATTGATGTGAGGAGATTGGCCTCATTGTCAGATTTCAAGAGCACAAAGCTGATTTCTATGCACATGACATTCTCTGCTCCCTAGACCTCTTAAGAAAACAACAGCTGCCCAATAGTTTTTGCAACTTCAATATGCTAAACTCCTGCACTATCCTACCTTCATCAGAGACAGCCCTGGCTGACAATGGAATCCCTCTCTGCATAAGTGACTACAAATATGTATTCAGCAACATGTAATGCCGCAACCTACCTCCCCACAGACCATAAAACATCCAGATAAACCTGACCAAAGGAGCAAACCCACCCTGGGGTAGAATCATTCTGTTATCTGATGCCAAAAATAAGTTGCTCTTGGAATACATCAACAAAAAGCTCAGTAAGGGCTTCATCACTTGCTCTATGTTGCCCTTCTTCTTGCCAATCTTCTTTGTTGCCAAATCTGATGGTTCCAAGCAACCATGCATCAACTATTGTGCTCTGAATGCTGTAACAATCAAAGATTGCTGTCCCATTCCATCCGCCAAAGACATCACAGACTGCCTCTTGGGCAGTCAAATCTTCTCCAAGGTTGATCTCTGTGCAGCTTTCAACCAGATCCGTGTTGCCAAAGGACACAAATGGAAGACTGCTTTCCGCACTCCCTTTGGCCTCTAAAAGTACAAGGTTATGCTCTTTGGCTTGTGCAATGCACCCTCATTGTTCCAAGCCCTCATAAACAAGGTCCTCCTTCCCTTCCTGAACAAATTTGTGGTGGTGTACTTTGACAATATCTTAAACTATTCCAAGAATACTTCCAACCATATCAACCATCTGAGAAAAGTCATGGCTAGGCTCCAAGAGTACCATCTTTACTGCAAGCTCTCTAAGTGTTGCTTTTTCTAAACAAGCGTGGAATTCCTTGGATATATTGTAACTAAGGAGGGATTTGCCATTGCCCCAAGAAAACTCAAAGCCATCCTCTCTTGGCCAGTACCAAAGAGCCGCAAGGAACTCTGTGGTTTTCTTGGCCTTGCTAATTACTGTTGCAAGTTTGTCCCCAGATTCAGCAGCATTGTCCTTCCACTAACAAATATAACCTCCAAGGCTGAGTTCAAATGGTCTGCTGAAGCAAGGACTCCTTTGAGCAGATCCGCCACCTGTTTGCCACTCCTCTGGTCCTGCTTATGCCCAATAGCAACAAACTATTCTTCCTGGAGACCAACACCAGCAACTATACTGTTGGTGTCAGGATTGACAATTCTTTCTCTCTGGAAACCCAGGCCCAGGAGCAGGAATTGAACCCAAACCCTGGACCCCCCTGGGCTGCCGGGCCTGTGGACCACAGGACTGCCCGCCCATGTTTTTCTGGGATTGAGCCCCTACAAACTGATACCAAGAATGTTGACCCATGCAGTAAAACAAGCCAAACCAAGGAAATTATTGCACCAAATGGAAGACTAATCACAGCGCCTAATGGAGGTACTGATTTGGAAACTATTAGCTTCATGAACTTGAAGGCTATACCAGCAACCAATCAAGAGCTGACCCAGGAAAGAGGCACAGGACTGCGGCCTGGTACCATGACCACAACACTAAAGCAAGTAATCAGGTAGCCAAATTGAGATTCTTGACCAATGAAAGAACTCCTGGGCCAAGTGCCATTTTGCTGCCTTTGGACCCAAGCACCCAAGCACCCAGTTCCCCCAGCCCTGCCCTTCCCAATGCCCTGATAAACCCCCCCATGGAAAATGTTAAGTTTGGAGGTGGGGTACTATATAGGCCAAAGGACCCCACACTCCAAACTTATTGCCATTTTTGAATAAAGGTTATGTTATTTTGGCTCACGCAGCTATTGCCTTATTTTGTATTTGCTGTCTACCAATTCAGTTCAAGATCTCCTGGCCTGCCTGCCCACTGCCTGCTGTTTTCTGTCCTCCTGGTGTACCCTTTGGACCCATCCATTTTACCAACTACCCTCTGAAATCTGAATACAAGGAATACACCCCAGAAAAGATACTTGAACTTGGTCCTTTGGCCTGCATACAATCTGCAATTAGATACAACTGACAAGGCCTGTGGATATTTTCAACACCCAAGTTGTTCAGAGGGAAATTCAACTATCTCCCTGCTTACAACCTGCCCATGGAACCACCTATGACCCCAAAACCTATGCCCGCTTCCTCACCCAACCTCCTAACCAACCATCCTGGCAAGCTGTTTGGGATTGTGTACATCACCCTCACAGGGGTGATTAGCACTATAATCCCGGGCGCCGGCCCTTGGTCTTGGGTGGGGAAGTTTGCCTCCTACCTTTTAAAGCTAGCTCTCCTCTTGTGGTGGGCATTACCCATAAAAAACCTGGCCCAAGTTACCCCTGAAAACAACGGGCCAGCTGCCCAAGACTGGATCCCTGACATTATGGCAATCTTTATTAAACCTGGTACCCTGAGCCCCAAGATGTTGTTATTTCTTGGGGCATCTTGTATGCTTTTGCTATTAATAATCACTTATTATACCTATAAGATGACCACAAACCTGATCTCTTCCATGTGGAAGAATATAAACCTGAATGACCCAAAGAGAACTAACATCAATACTGCTGATGCCAACAAAGCTCTGTCCTCCCAAGTGCAAAACGTGACTTTGAATCAGTCCCTCAAAAAGGTAGATATGCCTCAGATGGGGAAGCTCACGCTTGAGGAAGCTAGACGTGCCATGCCAGTCCTCCACCTGCATTTTCATACCAACACCCCCTCTTACGCAAGTGACACCAAGAAGATCCTTGGGGTTGCTTCAATGCTATTGGGGGACACCTTGGACTGGTTTGGCAAGGCCACAGCTGAGGACGTAGAATTCTGCTTAGACTACGCCAAGTTCAAGGCTGAGTTAATGACCACTGGGGAAGATTGTGACACTAGATACTACACCCTGAACTCCCTGCTACAAATTTGACAAGATTCCTGACCCATCCAAGCATATATTGACAAATTCCTTAAACTGAAAACCCACACCCAACTTGAGGACAAACTGGCAGCCATTATCTTCCAAAAGGGCGCCAACCTAGCAATAAAAAGCCTGTTGAAGCACCATCCCCCCACCCTCAGCCTAGACAAGCTAATTATCCTGTGCAAGGGTCTTAGCATGAACCAAGAGAACACTAGCTCCTCCCAGACCTGCCAACCCCAAACACTGACCCCCAACATAACAGGGATGACCCCTGAAGAGCTCCAACAACACTACCACAAAGGACTCTGCTTCCACTGCCACAAGGCGGGCCACTTGGCCAGTGTCTTCCCTAAGAAGAACACTGCCCCAATCTCACTGGCGCAAATAAACACTTCTTCTCAGTCTTACAAATTCATCCAAGTGACCATAGAAGTAGCAGGGAACAAGCACAAGATTGAAGCTTTTATTGATACAGGGGCGGATGAAAGTTTTATTGATGTCAGCCTAGCAGAGGAATTAGGCTTGACAGCCTCCAAGTGCAGCCTACAAGTAATCATGGGAAACAGCTCCTTGGACACCGGCTATGAGTGTGAACAAGAACTCCTGTTGACCATTGGACATAATGAATACCCGTTGTCCCTGATCCTCTTGCCAGGACTACCCCACCCCCTTATACTGGGTAACTCCTGGTCTAACAGACATGACCTGATCCTGAACTATTGTGAGAAAACCGCCACGTTAGGCCGACCAGAATCCTGTGACACTGTTTTTTTTGCATGAGCCATGACCAACCCCCTACCAACAAACTCTTGGCTATGAAGATAGAGCCTAGCGTCAGGATACTGTCTACTTCCCTACAGAGATGGAACCATGTGTTTAGTGAAGAAGCAGCCACAAAAATACCCAGCCATTCAATCTACAACCACGCCATAGACCTATTACCAGGGACTCAACTGCACCACAGCCCTATCTACAGCTGTAACCACCGCGAGCAAGTGGCCTTGAAAGCATACCTCAAGGATATGACAAAAAGGGTTCATTTGGGTGTCAAAAGCCCCCTGCTTGTTGCCCATGCTGTTTGTAGGAAAAAAGATGGTAGGATGCATCCATGCGTGAATTACCAAAAACTGAATGACATTACAGTGAAGAACCACTACCCCATCCCCAATGCCAACAACCTCTGTGATGTACTGACTGGAGCCCAGGTGTACTAAAAAATTGACCTTTGAGATGCGTTCAACCAAATCCAAATCAAGGATGGAGACAAGTACAAGACAGCCTTCAAAACACAATATGGGCTGTACAAGTACCTTGTAATGCCCTTTGGCCTCTGCAACACCCCCAGAACTTTCCAAAGGATGAGCAACACTGTCCTAGGGGAATACCTTGACTGTTTTTGTGTGGAATATCTGGACAACATTCTCATCTACAGCAAGACTCACGAGGAACACCTGTGCCACCTGGACATTATACTGGAGAAAATCTCCCAAGCAAAATTACACGCTAAGCTTAAAAAATGTGAATTCTTTCAGTCTGAAGTTGAATTCCTGGGATACGTAGTGAAGACCAGTGGCTTTGCCATGGCACAGGATAAAGTAAAAGCAATAACATCTTGGCTGGTGCCCAAAAGCAGAAAGGATGTGAGAAGTTTTTTGGGCCTGGTAAATTATTGCAGGGATTTCATTCAATTTTTTTCTCACATTATCCTCCCCCTGACCCTCCTTTGCTCTGACAAGGTCACCTTTGCCTGGACTCTGGAATGTACCACTGCCTTTGAAACTTTGAAGCTTGCCTTAACCTCTGCCCCCGTCCTGGCCATGTCAGATCCCTCCAAACCTTTTGTTCTGGAAACCAACATGTTGGACTTTGCGGTGGGTGGGGTCCTTCTTCAGGAAGGAGGGAATAGTATGCTACATCCTGTTACATATTACTCCAAGAAGATGCTACCCACAGAATGGAACTACCCAATATATGACAAGGAGATGCTAGTCATAATAAAGACCCTGAAACATTGGCGCCAATACCTATGTGGCACTGAATATCCAGTAAAGGTCCTGACAAACCACAAGAACTTGGTCTACTTCTTCAAACCATGCCAGCTTAACCAACAACAAGCAAGATGGGCCTTAGAACTGGCTGACTACACTCTGACCATAGACTATAAGTCAGGGAAGGTGAACATGATACCTGATGCCCTAAGTAGAAGAACTGACCTGGTGCCTACCCACCTAGAAACTTGCAACCACAACACCCAAGTCCTCTTGGACACAGCAAGCCTAGGCATTTACCTGGGATTGATGAAAATCAGAGCCAGCAAACCAGAAGTACTAAGGGCCCAAACACTAGACAAGTTCACCAAGATCATGATCTCTGACCTCTCCAAATCCTTGGATAGCGCCCACTACCAAAAAGGCTACTCATTGAAGGGGACAACACTAATGCTCCACAACAGGATCTTTGTACCAGAAGGGGACACCAGAACCAACGTCTTGAGAGAATACCACAATTCTGAGATGGCTGGACACCCGGGTAGGCTCAAGACCCTCTGGAGCATCAGAAAGAACTTTGCTTGGCCAAAAATGGATCAAGATATAAGCGCATACCTGAAGGCGTGTGAGACCTGTGGGCGGACCAAAACTTGCAGAAACAAACCTGAAGGACTTCTAAGACCCTTGAATATACCCCATGGACCTTGGAGATTTGTCTCCATGGACTACATTGTGGAACTGCCGCCATCCCTCTTGTACAATGCAATCCTGGTCATGGTAGACTGCTTCACCAAGATGGCATACTTTGTACCAACCACCACCAATTGCACGGCAGCAGAAACATTCCAACACTTACACAACTGCATCCTCACACAACACAGAACACCTGAGGAAATCATCACAGACAGAGGACCTCAATTCACGTCAAACTACTGGACACAGGTGATGAAAGACTTAGGAATCAAGCAATGTGTATCTACCTCCTACCACCCACAGACAGACAGCCAAATTGAACAAGTAAACCAGATCCTTGAACAATACCTTCAATGCTATGCCAATGCTGATCATGACAATTGGGCCAAAATGCTCCCCATGGCCCAGTTTGCCTACAACAGTAAGAACCACGCCTCCACAGGCATGTCTCCATTCAAAGCCAACTATGGGTTTGATCCCACCTGGGACCCCCAGATTGGCAAAAAGGAATCAAACACCACTGGCCGCTCCTGGATTGAACAGATTCACAACACACAGAAAGCATGCTTGACCAACCTGAACTGCGCAGTGCAAACATACAAAGCCTTTGCTGACTGCAAACAAACTCCAAGCCAACCTTTACAAGTTGGAGACAAGGTATACCTAGACTCCCAGAATGTACCCCTGCACGTGCCCTGCAGGAAATTAGCTCACAGAAGAAGCGGCCCCCACAAGATCACCAAACTAGTTGGTGAGGTTGCCTTCAAAATAGACCCACCCCCCTCCTGGAAGATTCATGATGTGTTCCACTGCTCCCTGTTGTTCAAAAAAGATGGGAATTTGCTCCCCCACCAACAGATTAAGACAGCTCCCCACTCATCCAAACAGGCTGCACTGAGGAATATGAAGTTGAATACATACACAGTAACCAAACCCACTACCAAAACCCCCAGTATTATGTTAGGTGAAAAGGATACCCACTAGAAGAAAGTACTTGGGAACCACTGAGCAACCTGACTAATGCCCAAGAAGTCATCCAACTCTACCTGAAAAAGAAGAATCAGAAGGGAGGGCTCTTGGGGGAAGAAGGGGATGGTGTCAGGATTGACAATTCTTCCTCTCTGGAAACCCGGGCCTGGGAGCAGTAATTGAACCCCAATCCTGGACCCCCCTGGGCTGCCAAGCCTGTGGACTGCAGGACTGCCTGCCCACGTTTTTATGGGATCAAGCCCCTACAAGCTGATACCAAGAATGTTGACCCATGCAGTAAAACAAGCCAAACCAAGAAAATTATTGCACCAAATGAAAGACTAATCACAGCGCCTAATGGAGGTACTGATTTGTAAACTATTAGCTTCATGAACTTGAAGGCTATACCAGCAACCAATCAAGAGCTGATCCAGGAAAGAGGCACAGGACTGCGGCCTGGTACCATGACCACAACACTAAAGCAAGTAATCAGGTAGCCAAATTGAGATTCTTGACCAATGAAAGAACTCCAGGGCCAAGTGCCATTTTGTTGCCTCTGGACCCAAGCACCCAGTTCCCCCAGCCCAGCCCTTCCCAATGCTCTGATAAACACCCCATGGAAAATGTTAAGTTTGGAGGTGGGGTAATATATAGGCCAAAGGACCCCACACTCCAAACTTATTGCCATTTTTGAATAAAGGTTATGTTATTTTGGCTCACACAGCTATTGCCTTATTTTGGATTTGCTGTCTACAAATTCAGTTTGAGATCTCCTGGCTTGCCTGCCCCACTGCCCGCTGTTTTCCGTCCTCCTGGTGTACCCTTTGGACCTGTCCATTTTACCGACTACCCTCTGAAATCTGAATACAATGAATACAACCCGGAAAATATACTTGAACTTGATCCTTTGGCCCACATAAAATCTGCAATTAGATACAACCAACAAGGCCTGTGGATATTTTCAACACCCAAGTTGTTCAGAGGGAAATTCAACTATCTCCCTGCTTACGGCCTGCCCATGAAACCGCCTGTGACCCCAAAACCTATGCCTGCTTCCTCGCCCAACCTCCCAACTGACCATCCTAGCAAGCTGTTTGGGATTGTGTACATCACCCTCACAGGGGTAATTGACACTATAATCCTGGCCCCTAGCCCTTGGTCTTGGGTGGGGAAGTCCGCCTCCTACCTTTTAAAGTTAGCTCCCCTCTTGTGATGGACATTGCCTGCAAAAAACCCAGCCCAAGTTACCCCTGAAAACAACGGGCCAGCTGCCCAAGACTGGATCCCTGAAAGTTGGTGCTGTCCTTCTTCAGCATGGGGGATGGTATGCTCCACCCTGTAGCTTACTACAGCCAGAGGCATCTTCCTGCTGAGAAGAACTACCCTGTTCACAAAAAGGAACTGCTTGCAATTATCAAGTCTCTCAAGCATTGGAGCTGTTACCTTGAAGGAACCTCAGACCCTGTTAGCATCTTCACAGACCACAAGAACTTGCTGTTCTTACTCAGGCACGTGGCATATCCCAACGTCATACTTGCTGGGTGACAGAACTCACCAACTTCTTATTCACCATCACTTATAAGAAGGAATCCCTCAACGTCCTTCCTGACCTACTCTCCTGCCACCCCACCACTGCCAATTCCAATCCTGAATATGAACATCTCAATACCAAAGCAGTCCTCCTGGCATCTCTCTTCATCAATCAGATCTCTTCAACTCTATCAAACTTCCCAGAAACCTGTTCCATTAAGAAGGCCCAATCAGAAGACCCCGCCTCCAACAAGACCATCCAGGACATGTTATCCAAAGCAATGTACCCCTCAGAGTATTCACTTGAGAACAACCTGCTTCTCTTCTGCAAACTGGTTATGATACCCAATAAAGACTTGCAGTTACAAATCACAATTGGATTCCATAACTCTCTCCCTGCCATACACTTAGGTTATAAGAGAACCTTGGCCCTTATAAAGTCACACTACTGGTGGCCACAAATGGCAAAGACCACCAAGGAATACATTGCCAGCTGCCTAGTATGCCTCAGAAACAAAAATTGCACTTCCAAGCCATCTGGTCTCCTCTGCCCCTTCCAATCCCTGAAGGTCCCTGGTAAAGCCTCTCTATTGATTACATCACCCAGCTATCCCTTTCCGCATGCTACAACACAATCTTAGTAGTAGTTGACTGCTTCTCCAAGGAAGCCTCCTTCTGCCCCTGCCACACAACTGTGACTGCCAAACAAACCACCAAAGTATTTGTCAAATATATCTTCCCTCATCATGGAGTTCCTTGTGACATAGTCTCTGACCGTGGTCCCCAGTTCACCTCTGCATTCTGACAAGATCTCATGGCCTCTCTTGGGGTAAACTCTCTCTACAGTACTGCATATCACCCACAAACTGACAGACAAACTGAAAGAACAAATCAAACCTTGGAACAGTACCTCCGCTGTTTCATCAATGAGCAGCAAGACAATTGGTCTGAACTTCTCCCCATTACCCAATACCTCTATAACTCAGCATAACACAGATCTATTGGCATGACTCCGTTCCAAGCAAACCTTGGTTACACTCCTTCCTTCCTCCCTGACCTGCAGGGTTACTTCTGCTCACATTCTGCAGCTGAGCTTGCTACCACAATCAAGGAAACACAGACCCAACTTGTTGCCCACCTAAAATCTGCCATCTTAGACTATAAGAAGCACTACAACAAAGAAAGAATTCCAGGCAACAAGATTCAGCCTAGAAATTTGGTACTCCTCTCAACCAAGAATATCCCGGTTATTGTTGCCTCTCACAAATTTTGTCCCTACTTCATTGGACCTTTCCAAGTAGTAGAAAAGATTGAAACTACCGCCTTCAGACTATCTCTTCCTGAGCACTTCTGCATCCACAATGTTTTTCATTGTTTACTTCTTCTGAAGCTAAGACAACCTCCTCCTAGCCACAAATCAAAGGCTCCACCCCCTCCTCTTCATCTCCAAGGATCTGAAGAATACAAGGTACAGGAAATCCTATCTCATTGCACCCTCCAGTCTGGCACCAAATACCTTATCCTATGGAAAGGCTATGAGCTTGAGGACTTCACTTGGGAACCTGAAGGAAACCTGGCCCACTGCCAACAATTACTTAAAGCCTACCAGGATCTTCATACTAGCAGCTAAGGGGGGTACTGTCAGGATTCTCCTTTTATTTTATTCCTGCTGCTAGTATTCACTTTACTACAATTGGTTCTTTTCAATATCCCTTAGTTAAGAACTTCAATATTTTTAATTCCCCATGCATCCCTCTTCATTTTCCTTACTTTCTGGGTCAAATTAACCTAAATATTAATAGCTAGTTTCAATTTCAAACTTACCTTCCCTTTGCAAACAAGTTTTGAACCCAGTAACTATGCGCTGGGTTAGTTTAAACCAGTCCAAGATTAATTACCTTTTGCTTTTGCTCTGCTTCCCTTCCCACTTACGCCAGCAGCCTTGAACCAAGTTTTCCTGTTCTTCTGCCTCTGCTTTTCTTGGTTTAAGCAAACAATCAACCCTGGCTTCCTTGTTATTCCCTTTACCTTGTTTTAACCATTTTAAGTTAGAATAACTGTAAAAATGTGCCTGTGGTTGGTCTTCATTCCTTAAAACCAACTAACTATTCTTGGTTAGTCCCCACACCCTTTGCTTTTACCTCAAAACCCAGACTTGAATAAAAGCCTGAGTTTTACTCAGTCTCAACTTAAGTTGAGATTGTTTGACTTGCACCCCAAAAAGGTACTTGTTAGGTTTTGTGGCTTGTGTTTCCTCTTTCAATTTTTTAATCTTAGCTCAATCTTAGTCCATGATTCCTTTTGATTTTATCCTTCACCAGTTAGGCAGCTTTTATAGTAGTACCCACAATTTAATTGTTGATAGCTTTAATCTCCCTGCTAGTGCAGACCGTTTTCCAGACTTAGAAATTGACTTTTTAACCAAATTGTCAGTCATTAAGACTGGTCTCTATTTTATTTTCTTAGGATTAATAAATTGTCTTAGTTTTTATTTTACTTCATATAAGCTCTTAGGAGCCTTAGTTCAGTTGCTATTGCAGACGTTGCCTGCCTTTCTATTATTGACAAATATAAACATTCTTGGTTTAAAGGCTTTAGTTTACAAAAGTTTGCCCCAAGCCTTCAGACCTTACAGCTCACCACAAGGTTGGGGCTAACTTTATGAGGTAGGACATGGACTTCCCCACCCAGGACCACAAGCCAGCAGCTGGGATTATTGTGTCAATCATCCCAGCAAGGGTGATGTACACAATTATGAGCAACTTGCTTGTGTAGTCAGTTGAGAGGTTAGGCAAAGAGGCAGGAATTGGCTTGGGAGTCACAGGGGGCTCTGTATCAAGCTGGTATGCAGGCAAGAAGTTGAACTTGCCTCTAAACAGTTTGGGCTTGGTTAGATACCAGGGACCTTGTTGGTTGTATCTAACTGCTGATTTTATGTGGGCCAAGGGATATAGTTCAAGGACCTTTTTTGTGAGAGAGGGGGGCTAAACTAACTAAGTTTGGCTCCCATACCTGAGGAAGAATCCACCAGGACACCATCTAGTTTAAGACTGGTATGGCCTCTTGAAGCGGCGTCCAAAGAGAGAAAACAGCAGATAGTGAGGAAAGTAGGAATCTAAACCCATCAAGATTATCCCGCCAAGTAACCAAGGAGTCCGCTTGGGAGCGTGCTCTTGGATATCAACCCTTCTTCTTGAACCTCAGGGCCTAATTCCACAGAGAGGGGAGAATTGGGGGATCCAAGCTTGGGGGGTTGAGAGGACTGGGTCAAGGGCAGATAGCTCAAGGACATCACGGTGAGACTTCTTACTAGGTTCTCACTGATAACAAGTATATTCTGAGAGCGCCCAGGAATGTCCTCAAACATTTGCATGAATTGAGTAGGGTTGCTTCCTACATGGTGAAATGAGTAGGAAATATGGCTCCAAAGGTCTGTAGAGGTAGTCCATATCATTACTAAAGCAGGGGCCAGGGTGAAGGCCATAAAATTCACAAAGAGGACCAGCATTTTCCAAGAAAGAAAGGCCAAAATTAAAAACCTTCCCAGGAGTAAAACTGAGTTAATCAAAGAAGCCTAGCAAACAAGGGATCTACTAAGAGACTTGGGATCAAAGGAGACAACAGCCATGAGCTATATGCTTCAGAAGCAGGCAGGAGGTGCTGCTTTGAATGTATATGAAGCAGAAGAGACAGCAAAGCAAAAGGGAGACAAAATAAAACTTAAATTAAGTAAATATATGATTTCTACTACTAAATTTAAAGTTTGAATTAGATTTCAAAAGCTAGAGTGGTAAGCAATATTTTATACTAGCTTTAACTCTAGGAGCTCCAAAAGAGGTACTGGGAACCAGGGAAGGACTGGGAAGGTAAGGAATAATGAAACCTTTACTAACAAAGCCAGAGAAAAAAGGGGACACAAGAAAAGCCCCAAAGTCAAAAAACTAAAAATAGGAAAGCTTAAAGTTTATTTGATAAAATGAGCAAGCAGGGGACTGAAAGTCCCCTGTCTTGATTTAAGGGGGGAGTTTAGAACTCAGGGTCATCTGATCCAAGGTGCAGATTTAATTGGCTTCAGGAGAAAATTTGCAAAGCTGAATTCAGTGAGCTGGAGGGTTTTACAACAATTTCTGGCTTTAACTCTGATTGGCTGGTATTAATGTAATGGTGCAAGGCAGCATTAAATTCAGTTGGATTGGAATTTGTTGATTTAACAGAAGCGCAACCTGATTGATGCACTTAATTTGTTTTAAATGTGGACAAGCCCAAGCCAACAAATAGTCTAAATCAATCAGAGATTTCTCCCAGGTGGGAACATAAATATAATTTTTAGTGGTTACCACCTGAGAAGGATACACCAGGAAAAATTTCTTATCAATTGTGTGAGCTAAATCCCCAAGAGAATTAAGGGGTTTAGCTTGGATTGGAGCAGATTTCTTGGTGCGCCAAGGGAAGATAGTTGTGGGGTTTCTGGTTGCCAGTACCCAAAGTGTGTCCTAGGTCATAGCCAGGGACCAGCTTGGAGGAGTTGTCATTCCCCAGCAGTGGTGATTGGTTTGCTAGAAGCTTGTACTTAGCCTGCATGACTGCAAACTCTTCCAGCACTTTTCTAATTACTAGACAAGCATCCCTGCCATACACATGTACTTTGGCGGATGCTAACCCCTCTGTGGGCCTGTACCAGTCTTTTAGCAACCTAGTAAACTCATTCCCAATGAACTCCTGTCCCCTATATGTCATTTCAAAGTGTCTAGTCAATCTCTCCCACTCCTCTTGGGAAGACTTACTGGTGGAAAATCTCCTACAACTTTGACAATAGGTATCTTCTTCCCCTTTAATAGGGTAAAAGATATGGGGTAACACATTCATAGGGCTTGTATTCTGATTACTGGGAAATTTGGGCAGGGGTTGTAATAGGCTTTTATTCACAGTCAGAAGGAAGATCCCCTTAGAAACCTTCTGATATATTACCTGGGTATGGGAAACAATATGGTTTTGCTAATACTTGGAGTCCTCTAACAATCTCTTGGACTCCTTGTACTTGGTCTTGGGCTCCTGCACCTTTGTATTGGTCTCCTGTGCTTTGACTTCTTTATCCTGGACTTCTGCACCTTTAACTTGGTCTTCAGTTCCTTTTGTAGTCCATGTGGCCTTTATAATCCACTTGATCCAGTCCCTGAGAAGCCTCAGATAGCTCCCCCTTTTATAGCTCCTTTTCCAAGTCCAAATTACTTCTCAGAACTCTTGTCTTCCAAAGCTTAAACTATCCAGTTTTTCTTTCCCTACAATATATTAAAATTTATAACTTACTTTATCCAATGAAAGCCCTGATTTTTCTGCTTCTGCTCCTCATTTGTTAGGCTTAAACTCTCAAGTTAAAGCCCTCAAAACACTGATTAAATAAAATCTGGCTCACAGCCAATCATAAACCTCAATTCAACTGTTTTGCCAAACAGTTTACCCAAATGACTTGCTCTTGACTATGATTTGAACTCAAAACTGTCTTTCTCCGGGTAAACAACTGCTCTGCATTCCAAACAGGTTTGCCGTGATTCCCGTCATGTTTCTCTGGCAAATCTCAAGCGCTTTTGCCTATGGTTTACATAGGAGATTTTCAAAACCTTGATTCTTTCACATTTCTCTGTATTTACCCGCATTTTATTTAACGTTTTGCATCTTAGAACTTGCCTGTTGCTTGCTTTTTATCTTTCCTAGTTATTCTTGGCAAAATTTGCTTATTTGCCCTCAGAGTTTCTCTGTTCTTTTTCCAGCCTCTTCTCAGCTCCTTTCCACTAAATCAACCTTAATAACTTTACAGTTCAAACACTGTAAGTATTTTCTTTTTTCTTTTTTTAACTGTATGATAATTAATACAATATTTTTATCATATCTTTGGCAGCATAAAATGATTATTTAACTGCTTCTTTTCTTAAAATTTCCTCTCCTAAGAAACCAAAACCAGCATTTTAGCTTCTATATCCAGTCTGGCTAGTCCTTATAAGTCATCTTTCAGTTCCATATCTATTCCTGTACTATTATCTTATGGTTCTTCTGCCAGTTCTGCAACCACAACTTTCAGCTCTTCAGTATAGCCAGCAATCAGTCCATCTTAGTCAACAAACAGCTCCTTCTGGTCTCCAACCAGCTCATTCCAATCATCAGTCCTTTAGCTACTCTTGAATCATGATCAGCTGCTCCTGCATCATGAGACTCAAGTTCAGCAGCTATCTTCTCTATGAACCACCTTGGTTCCAACTGAAGAATGAACCATCTTGGTTCCAAACTTCAACATGAACTAACAGTCCTTCAACTAGTTTTCACTATGATCATACAGTCCTTCTTACTAGTCTTCTCTGCTGATCCCATAAAATGAAACACATCATTTCTTTATCTCAGTCCCTGTTACCAGAAGCTGTAGACCCAGGCATGAATCTACATTAAACTGGCGCTTGATTGGGCCCTTGCAAGTGGCAATCCACTTTAGGCCATCCAACCATAGATCAATAAAGTCTATGCTGTTGTTTTTACTCAACCTGGTGATTAAGTCTGGGCTTTCATTTGCAAAGTAATCAGCTTTAATTCCCAGAGGCCTGATCACACCAAGTTCTGCAGCTGCTTCCCCAAGTAACTGCCTTGGTGACACCTCTGAGCAAATCCATGCCCTCCAATGCTCACTCTGGGTCCTCCACAAAAGCTCTCATAGGGACATAGACAAGGATACCCTACCAGTCTGTTAGGTAGGATTCTTGCTCACAGACATCCTGTAAGCGTATCAGGGTATTTAGAGCCCTCAGAGCTCTTCCCCTCCCTGGCAGTCTGCACTACCTGCCAGGGGTCCAAAACTTACAGCCCTGGTAGGCAAGTTACCTACCATGCTGGCACACACTTTTACCCTGGCAGCCTGCGTTAAACGCCAGGGTCTAAACATCCTCCAGCCTGAGCAGCACACACTACCCATCAGGCTGAATCACTATCCACCCCAAGCAGCTAAAGTTCCCTACTGAGCTATCTTATTCCTCACCCCTAGCAGCCACAGTTCCCTGCTGGGTGAGGACCACTAGCCCACAGCAGCCAATATTTTATGCTGGGTGGAGACAACATCTGCCACTAGTAGTCTCTACACTTACTAGCTAGGCCTTATCTCCCCTAGTAGCCATCATTCCCTACTAGGCCTCTACCTGTAACAAACCAACAACACATTGTCAATCTTCAGCATAGCGTCTTTATTTGAAGCTAAATCAACTCTTGTCTGCAAGGCTGTTTACATGTGGACCATCACAATAGTACTATCCAGGGCCAAAGGGGAAGTACTTTACTTTTTTGGGGGTACGTTCTTTATACTCAGCCTTTAATGGTAATCTGTGAAATGAATGAGGCCAAAAGGAACACCTGGTGGACAGAAATCTGCAGGCAGGAGGGCCAGAAGATCTTACACTGAATTGATAGATAGAAAAAAATAAGGCAATAGCTGTGGAAGCCAATATGAAATAAACTTTATTCAAAAATGGCACTAAGGTTGGAACATGGGGTCCTTGGATCTATATAGTACCCCACCTCCAAACTTATTATTTCTCATGGGGGGTTCATTAGGGCATCAAAAAATGTGGGGCTGAGTGATCTGGACGCTTGGTTTCAAAGGCAGTGAAATAGCCCTGGGCCAGGAGTTCTTTCATTGGTTGGAATCCCCAAATTGGTTACCTGATTCTCTAGTTCTTGGGTCATGGTCATGAGGTTGGGTCATGGGCCCGCACTTACTTCAGGTGACAATTCTGATTGGCCACTAGAGTGGTCTTCAAGCCCATGAAGCAGATGATAGGAATTTTATTGCCTTCATTAGGCATCTTGATTGCTCCTCCATTTAGTGCAATGATTCCTTTAGCTTGGCTGGCTTTACCCTTTAGAAAATCATCTCTGGCCTCAGCTTGATAGGGTTCAGTCTCAGAAGAACGTGGGCGGCTGGCCCATTGGTCCTCAGGTCTGGTGGCCTGTGGGAAATCAGGGACATGGTTCAAATCCTGTCCTTGGGCCCAGGTTTCCAGGGTAAGAAAATTGTCAATCCTGACAAACATCCTAACATAGCTATTAGGCCTACTATTGAGCCCCATCAGTGATCTCTAACTACACTTACCTTTTCTATTCCACATAAGTAAAACACTCAGACTATAGGTGCTAAGTCTTCCAAATTGCATTTCAGACTAACACTCATTAGAGCCTTCACCTAGGTTATTGGAAGAAGGCATACCTCATGCACTACAGATGTTTTTACTCAATCAATTGGTTAACTTGAGATTTTAAGGGTAAATTAATCAGCTTTAGTTTAAAGATAAGTTAAAATCATTAAGTTCAGTTGATGTATCTCTGAACAGCCACCCCAATGATGGTTATAGGCTATACATGCTTGCAAAATAGCAGTAAGGCCTCCTAAAAGCAGTCCTCAAGTAATAGAAAGATGTAATTTACCCCCTGTGACAATCCACATTGAAGCAGTTTTGCAGGCAAGGGTTGATTTGGCTTTAAATAAAGGCGCAATGTTGAAAGTTGACAGTGTGTTGTGGTTTTGAGACAGGTAGAGGCTTATTAGGGAACATTGTGTTGCAACCAAGTTCCCAGACTTGCCTGCCAACATATCTTACAATACACATGGGGCGCTCAATGAGTTGCCCCTTGAATTGTCTAACAACATGAACCAATCAAATGGCAATGTCAAACTGCAGGCACTTTCTCCTAATTAGGAGCGCCATCAATTCAACCTGCTGATCCCGCACAAGTTATTCCTTGGCTTCAAACCCTACATGGAACATGCCACTATGCCACCCCCTTGTGGCTTTCCCCATATGGTATATTAACCATAATGTTCTACAATAAACAATACCTTATTCTTATTATTCCTGTCCTTTCTATTGGACTGTTTTCTTCCCCAATTCAAATACTGAATCTCATTGTTTCAGTTGCAACAGTGGTAGCAGCAGTAGATTCACAACCTACCTAAAGAGAAAATTCCCCCAAGAAAGATCAGAGTACGGGCTGTATGGCTACTTCCTACCAATAAACCTTCCTGCCACTCCCTGAGGAGGACATTCCCAGCAGGTACATCATCTATCAAGATCAACTGGTACTTACAAGTGTGTACAACTGACTCCATCTTGGGAAGTGCAACACTAGTGTCACCCTGCCCCAGTCAGATCTGTCACAACACATGCTCAGCCTCCAGTTGGAAACCTTTGCAGGTGGCGTGAAAGGGGCTGACATTGTCAGTTGGCTCCACTCCACCAAAACCCGCCTCCATGTATGTCAGGTACCCAAGCCTATGTGGGTTGCCACTGCTTCAGGCTGCCTTACGGGTCCTGCTGCAGTTTGGTTCACTACCTGGGCTAGTCAAGAGATAGAAATCACCTGGGCGTCATTCAGGGATGCCAAAAAGTCCCGCTACAGTGAGACTTTCTCACCCATTGTGGTAGGGACTCCCCTCCTGGCTATCAAACAGACTGGGTACGTTCCTGAATATCTTGCCACCTGGCAGCAAGCTCTTGCTGTTGCCCCAGAAACTGTGACTGACAAGAACCCCATGCTCCTTACCTTGATAGTTAATGGGTTAAACCCCCATATCTGCAAGTGGGTTCCTGTAGGTTGCTGCACCTCCATTGATAACAGCTATAAAGCCATTGTGGAGGCTAATACTCAGGCTTCAATGGGTTTCTGCCACTCCAATGACGCACCACCCCAACCTTGTCCTGCACCTGACAGTGCCCACAACCAAGTAGATTGCTGCCAGCCACGCCAACAGGAAAATGGGGTTAAGTGCCCCCGCAAGGGGGAACTCCAGTTAGCACAAATAAGGACCTGGGAAAAGCCTGGGGGTTGTAGTTACAAGAGGTTCTACAACCCCACTTGACCCTCACTATAAATCCCTCCTAGCAAAGAACTCCTGTGACTACAACCTTCAAAAGTTGAAACCCTTGACGTCTTCCAAGTTCATAGCAGCAACCACATAATTCAAGCCAGTCACTCTCCAAATAAAGTAACTTGCTTGGCCTATCCTTTTTTTTCTGTGGGAACATCCACAAACTACTGGTATATACTGGGCCCATCACACTATGATTGATCAGACGTTTGCAGACGCTCAGCAACTGGACCAAGTGCCAAGTAGGTTCAAGGCAGTAGAGTGGCTGACTCCCTAAGAGTGGCAATTACCCATGAGACAGTACCCTTCTCCATGAGAATGGGGAATATCCAGGTTAAGCTCTCTGGACCAATCATGGCAGGGCTCAGCCATAATGTCATTGCTGGCCTTGACTGGCTTTGTCACAACCATCCCTACATTAACCGGGTCATATATGTAATTACCCCCAATAGAAATGGGGTGGGGTTTCAGATATATCCCGTTGAAATGAGCAAGTTGCTTCATGATACCGTATTTGTCAGAATAACAGAAACAGGCTTCTATAAGTTCAAGGAGGTGTTACTAGACTTTAATTAATGCTCAGTCAAAATTATCCGTGCAGAACCACCTGTGACCCTCCCCTTGACTACTCCACCTCCACCAGCACTTGCTGCCTTCCTCAAGGAGTATAAGGAGTTTTTCAGTGAAACACTGGACCAACTAACCCCTCCCTGGGAGATCCAGCATGCTGTACAACTGCAAGAGTTGCATTAAGGCATGTCCACTCTATTGCTTGACACCAAAAGAAGGTGAACCCCTCAACCAGCACCTTGTAGACACACTTGATAAGGGCTTGATACACCCCTTGCTTTTGCCATACAGGGCTACTGTCTTCTTTGTAGCCAAGAAGGACGTGTTGCTTTGCTTAGTCACAGATTAATGTGCCCTAAATGAGGTGACCATTAAGAATAATTACCCCTGCTGTTGATTGACAACCTGTTTGACACACTTTCAGGTGCAAAGGTCTTTAGCAAGATTGATCTCACCTCAGGGTACAACCAGGTCCACACTGCGCCAGGGGATTAGGCAAAAACTGCCTTCTGCACACACTAAAGGTTGTTTGAGTGTTGTGTCATGAACTTTGGAATAACCAACACTTCCTTCACTTTTGCCATGCTGATGAATAAAGCCTTTGAAGACCTGATTGAAAAATGTGTTGTTGAGTATCTTGAAACATTATTGTCTTCAGTCAAGACCAAACCAAACATCTCCAACACCTTTGTGCTGTAATCAACACCTTTTGTAAGCATCAGCTAAAGGCCAATTCTTCCAAATGTGAATTCCTTTGGTTGGAGCTTTTATTCCTGGGTCACACCATCTCAGACCAAGGAATAAATCCCAACTCTGCCATATAAAGGCAATCACAAGCATGCCACCCCCACCAATATGGGTCAGGTGCGCATGTTCTTGGGAATGGTTGTGTACATGAAAAATTACATCCCCAACTTTGAAGAACTAATTGCACCCCTCACCAAACTCCTAAACACCAAGCAGCGCTTCTACTGGACATCATTGTCATGTTTGGCTCCTGGGGACAACATCCAGGAGGACACAGCAGGAAATCTTTATAACAAAAGATTTGAGGTTTGAAGCTAGCCTTGGGTTAGCCTTCAGGGCAAAATCAAGGGCACATATCTTAATTTCCTGGAATAAAAGATGAGGAAGTTATTTCAATAAAAAGGACAGGAAAAAGCTTGAAGAATACTAAAGCCAACACAAATTTGGATAAGTTTGTCTTTATTAGGAGAACTGCTTCTACTTAAATAGTAGACAAGGGTCAATGATCACTCATTAGGTAGACAGAGTGGCAGAAGGGGTCACATTGGGATAAGGTCATACCAGGATCAGTCAAGGGCAGGTATGACAATCCAGAATGGGTGGATATTGAACCAGACCCATTTGCAGAAGGTGAGGAATTCCCAAAATCAAAAGCAAAACTGACCAAATCTTCACACATCATTATTTGAAGGCCAAATTGAAATAGCATTAATGGCGCAATTTCTGAAAAAAGGCAAAAACTAGGCCATAAATAAGGCAGGTAGTGGTCTCATACTTTATTGAAAAGCTGATTATCACAAATGAGCATGTCTTCAGATAGCTTGGATAGGGAAATACAAACTTCTTCTGTCTTTCTCTCCCAAGAGGAAGGATATCTAATTAGTTCATACAGTCAATCAGCTTCAGCAGGGTGTAGAGCAAGGATGGGCATTCTGGATAATCCATCAGTGTTTTGGTGTTGAATCCCGGGATGGTGTAGTACTGTGAAGTTGTAACCTTGCAGGCAAAGAGCCCATCTAGCTAGTTGTCCTTCTTGTTCCTTAAGCTGATGTAACCACTTAAGCAAAGCATGGTCAGTGACCACAGTAAAATGGGTGCCATACACATAATGGAGGAACTGCTTGACAGCATGCAACACAGCAAGGCACTCTTTATCTATGACGCTGTAATTCTTCTCATGCTTGTTCAGAATACAAGATGTATAAGTTACAGGGTGATCCACACCCTCATCATTCAGTTGAGCCAAGATAGCCCCAATAGCCAGGTCACTAGCATCAGTGTATAAGATGAATTCCTTAGTGTAGTCAGGATACACTAGGATGGGAGCCTCTTTGAGTTTTTGCTTAAGGGTCTCAAAGGCTTGTTGCTGACTAGCAGTCCATTCAAAAGGGACATTGCGTAACAGTTGGAACAAAGGCTTGCTAGTGTCTGCAAAGTCAGGGATGAACTTTCTGTAGTAGCCCATCATGCCAAGAAAGACTTATACCTCTTGTAGGTTGGTTGGCGGAAGCATTTTGTAAATGGCCTCAACTTCCTTGATCATTGGGCAAATCCCTGTCTGGGTTATCTCAAGGCCCAAGAACTCAAGGCGTTCCTTGAAAAAAGCACACTTAGATGGTTTTAACTTAAGGCCAGCCTCCCAAATCTTTATGAATACTTCTTTGAGGTGAGCCAGGTGATCTGTAAAGGTAGTGCTGAAGACTGTTATAACATCAAAGTACACTAGGACACATGAGAGATTCAAATCACAAAGGATGGAGTCCATGGCTTGTTGGAAGATAGCCAGAGCATTACAGAGTCCTTGCAACATGTGTGTAGGCTCAAATAATCCTTTGAAAGTGATGAGCGCGGCCTTCTGTCTATCCTTGGGAGAGAGATCAACTTTCCAGTGCCCAGATGCCAGATTCATTGCAGATAAGAACCTAGAGCCTCCAAGTTGGCAAAGTGCAGTATCAATACACGGCAAGGGGTAAGAATCCTTTTTGGTTAAGGAGTTCAATTGTCAATAGTCTATCACAATACAATGACCTCCATCCTTCTTCTTCAGTATAAGCAAGGGGGAGGCCCACAGACTTTGGGAAGGAGCCAGTAGCCCAGTGTCTAAAAGTTTCTTGAGTTCTTTAGACACCTGAGTGTCCTCTACGCAACTGCAGCAATATGGTTTAGTGCAGAAGAGGAGAGCATCACCAGTATCAATCTAGGGAATGAAGCCTTTGGCTAGACCATAATCAGTGCTATCTTTAGCAAAGATATCTGAAAATTGATCTAGAAAATCAAGCACCTCCTTCTGTTGTACCGGGGATAGCTGCAGGAAATCTTGTTCAGTGAACAAGGATAGAACTTGGGGCTTGTCTTCAGGTAAATTAAAATCCATGAATGTACCAAAGAGATGTAGCAATAGGACATCAGGAGCATTCAGAAACTTGTCATAGCCAACAACCTGCCCTCTAGACACATGTATGGGAAGAGCGGTTAAGTTGGCAACCAGCAATTGAACAGGGTCTTTATGAGAGACATCCAAGATTCCTGGGAAGAGGTAGGGTTTGTTGCTCCCTAGCAAGGGAGCAGAGTATAGCTCTAGAAATGTACGCTCAGGTAGCTTATAAGATATTTGTGAGTCTAGGATAGCTTGAGATCCAGGGGGGATGGTTACAGCAGAAGTGGCCAAGAGAGGAATTCCTTCAGACGCAGGGAAAGCCATAGGAGGACACTTCATGTTAGATGAGTTGATACGGTATTTTAAGAGAAAAACACCAGTGGGATATTCTAAGGCACACATCTTGAGACGTTTCCTGGGGACTTTAACAGGCTCTTCAAAGATCAGAGGGACTTTGTACCCTAATATAGAGAGGTAGCCATCTTTCAAGTTGATGATCCCATTGTATTCCCTAAGAAATTGAGTACCAATTAGGAGATTGTAACTCTTCTTTCTTCAAAACAACAGCAGGCACCACTAAGAGTAGCTTGCAAAACTGCATGGGAAGAGCAGAATAAGCACCTATAGCGTGAGTCATAGATAGCCCAGCTGTATCATACAACTGATGATAGTTAAGGTCAGGGGCAAGTATGCGCTTCTTGACAAGCTTTGAGGAGACAACATTAACAGGAGATCCAGTGTCCAAGACGGCCTTGATTTTCACCTTTTGGATGGATATTTCTACAAAAGTGGTAGTACAATCAAAGGGTGGAAGAACAGCTAGGATATCCTGGGCTTCTGCTAGCTCTTTGTCCCATTTTTAAATCATGCATCTTAAGCCTGGAAACTCCTTATAGACAGTCTGGAGAGGAAGTGAGACAGAAACATTCTTGAATACAGCATCAGCAACCTCAGCAGCTTCTTTGGATGACTCTAAAAGCACAGGTGACCTCTTAGCTTGAGTGAGGTAAGGGCAAGAGACAACCTCCTTGGCTTCTGGCAGCGGCTTGGCAGTTGTTGTAGATTTCCCAGAACACAACTTATAAGGGACCACAATGGTTTCAGGGACTGCAAGAACTGAATACCCATAGGTGTTGGGATCTTGTCATGCCCTGCCCTAAAGAGTAGGCTCTTTAAATTTATTATATTTGATGTTTACAATTAATATTAATCTTTTGGTATTTTTTAATATTGAAATTTTGAATTGGGAGTTAATATTTAAGTATTTTAAAGTTAATTACCTTGTTTTTATTGCTATTTGCGTTTGAATCATTGCTGTTGTTGTTTGCTCTGGCTTCTTCTTATCCTATATATATTTCTACTTTAAAGTTAGAATATTTTTGCCTATTTCTTACCTTTCAAACTCCTGCTTACGTCTTTGCCGCTCTCCAATTTCACGTTGCTGATCTGCAACTTCTGTTGGGATTCTCAGCTCTCCTTTCTCCAGGTTCTTCTTATGTCTTCTCCAGTTACTCCTTTTATTGGCTGTTTCCCTCCCTGCTGATCTTCATAAAACTGAGAAAGACAAGTCTATATAATAAAGAACTTGTGAAGAGTAGGCTTTAAGCCAAAACTCCAAGCAATTTCTTCCCTTCAAACTTTTATCTAATTTAAACTTGAGATCTTAATTTTTAGAAATTTATACATTTTTATTAAATTCATGTTAAAATTTAGCCTTTTCTTTCCTTAAAACAAATGGAACTTGTAAAACAACAGGCCTTTAGCTAGTTGTATCCATTATTTTCCCTTATGGAATCTTTCAATAGTTATATGTACCAATTTCCTGATGGAGAATATCCTAATATTGACATTCCCTTAGTTACAAATTGTTCACTATTAAACACTTTATTTTATCTTCTTTGCTTAGAATTCTTAAACTCAATTACTCCTTTTTTGACCCAATATAGGTTTTTAGCAGGGTTCTGTAAGATTATTTTACAGACAGTTCCTATGTTTTTATACCTTTTAAATTTGTTTCTAATGCCTTGCACGCTCTAGTTTATAACCTTGCGCCATTATGGGCAAGACCTTAAAGATCTTCCACGTCTGAATCATCCATATCTGAGTTGTCAGAGATGTTGTGGAATAACAGCAGAATGGGAGAAGCCCCAGTGTCAGCAGGCTCAGAGTCAGCAATGGAGGGGAATTGAAGGAGACAGGGAAGAATTGTCAACCAAGAGCGTCTCTGTATCTAGGTTGACTGTTCCTTTCCCATCTATTCTTTGGGATCAGCCCCTTAAACCTGAGGATTAATGCAGACTCAAGAATCATGACCTATCTGGCCACAGTTGTGGCAACTTTGACGTCTAGGAGGATTTTGCAAGTTTATTGTGAGGATGCAAGGGCCACAGGAAGACAAACCAGAATTAGAGGTGGCACAATCCTCCCACACAACTGCTTTGGAATGGGTATGGTTTATATCCTGCAAAAGTGTTTTTATGCTCTTCATAGAGGAAATCATGGCATTATGGGCTTTAAAATGAAGGCACAGAAGCTAGATCACCTTGAGGGCTTGAGCGCAAGCCATGTAAGCTTCATGAGCCGTCAATTGTCTGCTCATTATCAATTGCTGTCCTTCCATGTAGAATCTATCTGTAAAGTTGGCTAGAGTCTCTTTAGGTTTGAAAGAAATGGCATGAAGGCGTCCTTCTTCACTTCCAAACTAAGCTTGCCACCAAATTTATTGATCAGTAGTTGCTTCATTTCTTCCCAAGTCTCAATGGTAGGCAACTTGGGCACTACTATCTCCTGAAAGGTTGGGTGCAGGAAGGTTAGAATGTATTACTTCTTAAACTCATCAGAGGCCTTCTCATAGCAGTTTTGTATATATTTAGGAAAGCTGCAATGGTAGAAGTTTTGGGTTCAATAACTTGTGATAAGGAGCGCCTTTTTGGGGAAGCTTTGAATATAAAAGTAGGAAGAGAAGAAGTATATTTTATTGGATAATACTTTAGACTTATATAGCTTTAGCTGTGGCAGGTATTTAGTTGGATCAGAACAAGGGGCTGGTCATGTGCTGGATGGGTTTGAGCCACTGGATACCTAGAAAGTCATGTGATATTGGTTTGAAGCCATTTTTGGTACGTCAAATGGTATATTGGAAATGCACTAAATCAGGCAATGACTGGATGTTAGGTGTGATGGAAATAGCTGGAATACTTGTACATCCAGACCCTCAACACTTGCTTAAAGGTAGGTTTGAAGTGTGCTTTGGGAGTTAGACCACCATTGTTGCTATCAAGTACATTTATGCGTGGGGAGAATTCTGCTTCAGATTTGGAGAATAGCTGCCTGGCCCACAGCTGAAAAACACTCTCTTTGAGAGTAGTCAGGATCTCAACAGTGCGGGCACCTGTATTATCTGCTAAAGTGGTTTGTTGCTCAGTAACGTTGAGGAGTTGGCCCTGTGTAGTTACTAGCGTGGAAAGCTCAGCCAGTTAAGAGGTAAGAGATTGACCCACTGAAAGGCAGGGGGCAAACCTGTCATTCACTAAATCAATTAATTCACTTATTTCTTGCACATATTGATCAAGTTCAGAGTGGTCTTGTTTCAAGTGGCCCACCTCATCAGCTAGAGCCATCAACTTTCTAGAACAGTGAATATGAGGTCTCTTGACAGGCCAGGGCAGCAGCCATCTTTGTCAACAACCACAGTTGGACTAGCAGCAGCCACCACTATTTTGCGTAAGGAAGCAAGCTCTTGCTGTAGCTCAGTAACTTGGGTCATCAGAGCAAGCACCTGAGGATCAGGCTGAGGCGCTTCAGTAGGGCAACTTTGACTACAGGAGACGCTCAGAGCTCTTAAATACATCCAATAATCTCTACTCTCTATCCACCAAGTTGTCAGATGGGGGGAGAGGGCGGAGCATCTGGCTTGGGCGTAGATAATTCATTCACTTGAGTCTGGAGCTTGGCAATAGCAGCAGCAGTGACACCCCTTTCTTGATCAAATTCTTCACTTAGATTGCAAAGGCCTCTAGAAGCAAGGTATGATACTTGTTGTAGTTGGTCAAAGGAGTAAGCACAGAACACATTGAGCTGCTGAACCAGTTGTTTGAAATTGGTGAGATAGGCGTTCAGGGTGGAATCTACTTGGGGTTTCCTGGGCTGTTCCAACTGGTGAAACTCATGTAGATGCTCTCTGAGGTATTTGGGGATGGACTGGCACATTTTCTCAATAGAATTAACCAAGCAAGTCTGGGAAGTGAGAGAGTTGCGCTGATTATCTGACACCAAGGAAAACAGGGAGTGAATCCACTGTTGATAGGCAGCAAACTGATCCCAGTGATGACTGACGGCTGCTTTTAGAGAAGAAAAGTCTCCTGAACTTGGAGCCCTAGCACCATTTGATGGTGGACTAAAGCAGGTTGTACAAAGGATGACAAAAGGTGCTCAGCAGAGCCAGCAACTAAGAGGAAATGCTGTGGAAATTGCAGAGCCACAGTCAATTCATAGTATTCTGCTTGACTAAACTGTAGCTGAAGGCAAGGGATGGCTCCATCACAGGCTACCCCAAGGGCTACTGCCATGACTTTTTCCAAGTCAGGGGTACCCAAAGGGTAGGCCACTAGGTGGGGACCATTCCCAAGGTTCAGTACAGTAGGGAGAATAGGTGGGTCTGTGATGTCTTTCTCAATAGGAGGACTGGTGATTTCAGATGAAGTTGGCTCTTGTATAGGAGGAGGAAGAGGACCTGAAAACGTGGTTGCAAAAGGGATAACCAAGGGGCTTACAGTCCCTGTAGTGAGCACCATTTTTTTTGTGTTCTGAGGCGCATCACAGACACACAACAGAGGTCCTAACCTTAAGATTGGATTTTTACTAAGTCTCAGTTAGATGGCAGGAAAGGCTATGTAATTACCTTGTGGCCCTGATGGAGAAATATCTACTAGACATGGCTAGAGAGGCTCTGAAGTACTTGAAGACACAAAGACAAAAATGTAAATAGAACTTAATTTTTATTGATGTTAAGAAATGTAATATATAGTGGTTGACAATACCACAAAACACTACCAAGACGGTAGGATCACTTGCCACAAGCATAAGTGAGTCAAGTGAGTTGCGCAGAATCAGGAAACTGAACAATTGAATCTCCCAATTTGAATCCAGACTCATTTTGATGGGCAAAAGCAAGAGAGAGAGATTTGTCCTTAAAATAACCCTTTGAAGGCAAAATCAAACCATGGTGAATGGCAGTATTCACAAAAAACAAGATAATAGAGTTTCCTTTTGGCAAAAAGGAAAGAGAAATACTTGAAGATTATAAAAGCCAACACAAATGTGGATAAACTTGTATTTATTTATAGAGAGCATTCTACTTATATAGTCCAGTGAGAGTGGTGATCATTCAATAAGTAGATGAGGAGTTTGGCTGGGTGTGAAATGGTAACAGGATCAGAATAACCAAGGTATCAAAATCCAGAAAGTGTGGATATTAATATTGATCCATTTATAGAAAGGGGGCAACTGTGATATTCAAAAGAAAATCCAACCAGGTATTTGCAAGCATTACAATTTGCAGGCCATATCAAATAGCATTGATAGTGAAATATAAACACACAGTCATAGCCTCTGTTACTGAAGAAGTAAACTTAGTCCCCAATGTTGTAAGTACTGTAAATTCAGAACCTAAAGGTAAAAATGCGGGATTGTCAAATTGTTTTTGCGTGAACTCACCAGCTTAATGGAGTAATTTTCATCCCAAAAAAACTTACTCTTTATATAAAAAGATGAAAATTATTCCAGTAAGTTGGTGAGTTCACGCAAAAACAATTTGACAATCCTGCATTTTTACCTTTAGGTTCTGATTATACAGTAGGTAGGGCAGGGTATTTTTCTGTGGTTTGGTCAATGTCTTGGAGTTTTTGGCTCCAGTTGATAGTTTATGCCTCATATTGTAGATATATGAGGGTTTAGACTTGTTTGTTGAGGTAGGCTTCCAGGGATACAGTAAGGCTGGGCTTCAAAAGCAAGTATAGCAGAGGGCAAGCCTGGTTGTTGTCCATAAAGTAACTAAAAAATGGCTTCCCAGTAGGGTGGTGATAACCAATGTTGTAAGTAAATGTTACAGCCTGAAGGAAAGTGGCACATTCAGTCTCCTGGTGGTGGTTGAGCTTATTGAGTATCTGGTGTTGCAACTGAACTAATGATAGTTCAGTATTTGATTGGAGAAGACAAAAGTCCAATAGACAGGACAAGAATAAGAATAAGATGATGTTTATTGTAGAATATTGTTATTGATATACTATATGGGGAAAGCCACAAGGCCACAAGGGGGTGGCATAGTTGCATATTCCATGTAGGGTTTGAAGCCAAGGAATAACTTGCGCAGGAATCAGCATGTTGAATTGGCAGCACTCCTAATTAGGAGATAGTGCCTGTCATTTGACATTGTCATCATATTTGTAAAGTTACGCCTCCCCCTTAGGCCTCCACTTCAATTCCTGCCAAATGCTTGGGAATTTCTACCAAATTATGGTTGAATATTTATCTGAAAGGTTACTGAAAAAGCCCAAGAAAGGCCATCAATTTAATATTTTAGAATTATTCTGAAGATGCCCCTGCCTAACCCACCCAAGAGACACCTCTGGTTAAATGTCATGTGCAAGAGCGGCCAGGAGCAGTGGTAATTGCATCCAAAGCATATTCCTGATGTTAGTTGGTTCAGTTTTCCTTTCAACTATGTCCATTCAAAATTTTTCAAGATCTTCCTGCCTCAAGAAATGCATTTGTATCTGCTCATATCATTGGTCAATTGGTTTGTGATATTTAATCTATCACCCTAATCCTATCACATCACTTTAATGAATGCAAGTGTTGTAAAAGACCTTGCTTCATCATTCTCTACTCTAATAAAGTTCAAAATTTGTTAGTTTAATTTGGCCCTCTGGTTTTGCCTGTTGCTTTTGGTGTTCAGTTGATTCCTTCTCCCCTTTGGCCTCCCAGGAATTGTTGGCAGCAATCTTTTGGTTGTTGCTGAAACTGCACTTTTATTGTGGTTGAGAGCTTGGTTTTATTTCCTCTTAACCTGCTCCCCAATTCTCACAATATTGATCTATAACATTAGACATGTCATGGGGCAACTCATCAAGTGCCCCCTGTGTATTGTGAGATATGTTAGCAGGCAAGGATGTAATTATGGTTGCAACACTGGACCAGTATTTCATTAGTAAACTCTACCATGAGATTTGTCTGTGGGTGATAAGGGTAGATAGTGTCCTGAGGATTCCCATCAACTGGTTGAGATGCGGTAATATGGCTAGGAAAATTAGTGCAATTATTTGTCAATAGGATCTGAGGGCAGCCATGTTTATATATGATATTTTCCAAGATGAATGTGGCTGTCACAGGTGCAGATTGATTGGGGATGGCTATAGTTTCTTCACATTTTTTCAGTTTGTCTATTGCAACAATGATGAATTTATTCTTACTGTTGGTGGTTGGAAGTGGACCCACCACATCAATAGTAACTGTGTGAAAGGCAAACTCAGGATAGACTAGTTTATGCTGGAATTTGGATATCTCTGGGCATTTTATGTTACAATCATGGCAGATAGCTAACATTTCTACTACATAAGTGTACATTCCTTCCCATAAGCAGTGCTGCTGCAACATAGCCAATATAATCTGAATGCCGCCATGGTTTTTAGTCTTGTGTGCCACCACTACCAAGTTCATGCATAGCGTCAAAAATGACATTTCAATACCAGTGTTAAAAACCCAGGAATCAAACCCTAGTCCTCAGGGAATGGTCTTCACCAACCAGGATGAACAGGGATCCAATAACCTTCCAAGTAACAGACTTGAGTTGATAAACTACTCTGCAACCTGTCAGCTTAGTAAAAAAGATTCCCCAAATGAAGACCAGGTTGCTTATTGTGTTCCATCAAGAACCCAGACCTACAAAGAGGTTATTGCTTGCCAAAAGGTGATTAAGACAAGACCTGAAGTTAAACCCACCAATAAGCACCAGCTTTTGCTAGCTCCCAGGGTAAAATTAGCAATACAATTGGCTGACTTAAGCAATGTAGAGAACAGAAGCAGTCAAAAAAAGCATTACCACTTCTGTTTGTCAGAGCTAGCCAAATCAAAATTTGCCACCCTCAAAGCCTTGCCCCAATGCCCACGCCCTGCTAGCAAAGTGCCTGCGGACCTGAAGTCCGCAAAAATTGAAGAAGCAAAAAATAAAGGTATAAAACTCCAGTGTATAAAGATGGGGGTATTTTCATTCTGATAATAAAGATTAATGAGCCTTTGTTTCAAACAAATTTTACCTTATCTAGTTCTAGTAATTTTCTACTTCCACCCTAGCCCCATAGACAACAAGGCGCCTGCCCTTTCTAGCAACCATCCTGTGGCCCCACTGCCTGTGCTATAATGTCCCCCTGGAGCACCCTTTGATCCTGTGTATTTCACTGAGTATCCAACAAATCTTGCCTACTCTGAGTTTAACCCAGAGAACATACTTATTGCTAACCCCCTGACAAGAACTAGAGTCACTGAAACTCTTGGTTTTGAAGGAAAGTGGTACATAAGGCTACCCAGATTGTTATGTGACAAGTACAATTTTCTGCTAATTAACTTGTCCCAATATCCCCCCTCTGACCCCTCAACCTGATTGCACATTGATACCTGCCATCACAGCCAACACCATGTTCACCCAGCTGTCTGGAGTACTCTATATTACCCTAACAGGCTTGGTGGACTTAATGGTGCTAAACTCTGATCCCTGGTCCTTGCTTGGCAATTATTATATTGCATTATAAAGTTGAAACCCATCCTATGGTGGACATTACCCTCTGGCCTGGCAGTTCCCCCATTCAAGTCACCTAATGCCTCTACCTATGCCTGGATTTCTAAGACATAAAGAGGGGCAAATGTATGGAAGCCAGGAACCCCCACAAAGCTTCAGGAGTTGCTCCTTGGAGACCTTTGTGCCAACAGCTAGTTTTTTAAGGGCCCTCTGTATATCTACCAGCTCATCCCCCTACAAAAAAGGGCCCTCTATAAGCTTATCATAGAGTAAATCAGTCATGAGGGAGACCAAGGAAACAGTAGAGAAACATGAGAGGTAGTCTGTGTTATGATGAGCAGTCCCTGCACGGGGTACAATCTCATAGTTGTATACCTGAATTTTGATGTCCCACCAAGCTAGGTGGCCTTCCAGGTCCTTCACTGTATTCACCATTGGAGTGAGGTGTGGTCTGTTAATACCGTTAAATGTACTTCATGAAGGTACACCCTTAATTGTTGGTAAGAGTATATCCCAGCCAAAAATTCATGTCCTGTGTGTGGTAATCCACATGTGGGCTGTTTTGCAGGCGAGGGTTGATTGGGCTTCAAATAAAGACAATATGCTGAAGAGTGACAATGTATGGTTAGCTGGTGACACTGTAAACTAGTAGGTAACATAGGGCAGCTAGGGGTAAGTAGGGTGAGCCTAGTAGGTAACATGGTCTACTAGGGTAAATGAGGCCTGCCTGGTAAGTAACATAGGACTACCAGGGGCAGATGTTGCCTCCACCCAGCAGAGGAAATTGGCTGCTTTGGGCTATAATGCTTCACCCCGCAGGAAACTGTGGCTACGGAAGGGTGAAGACTGAAATAGCAAGCAGGGAACTTTGTCTGTCTGGGGGGAGTAGGTTTTGGACCCCTGGCAGGTAACGCAGGCTGCCAGGGAGGGGAAGAGCTTTGGGAGCTCAACATACCCTAATACGCTTACAAGAGGTCTGGGAGCAAGCACCCTACCTAACAGAATGGTAGGGTGTCCTTGTTTATGCCCCTATGAGAGCTTTGGAAAACCCCAAGGTGAGCATTGGAGGGTATAGAATTGCTCAGAGGTGTCACCAAGGCGGCTTGCTTAGGGAAGCAAGCTGCAGAACTTGGTGTGATCAGACCTCTGGGAAGTGGAGCTGATTACTCTGTAACTGAAAGCCTAGACTTAATCACCTGGGTGAGTAAAGACAACACATAGACATTGATCTATGGTTGAATGGCCTATGTGGATTGCCACTTGTGAGGGCCCAGTCAAACACCAGTTCAATGTAGACTCATACCTGGGTCTACAAGTTCTGGTAATGGGGACTGAGATAAAGAACTGAGGTGTTTCACAGAATTAACAGAGAAAACTAGCAGGAGAGACTGTTTGGTCACAGTGAAGGCTAGTTCTGGGACTGTTAATTCATATTGAATTATGGGAACCAATATGGTTCAGTATGTAGAAGGAACAAATGAGGTTCCTAGTGAGGATTGATGGAAGAATTGGTTGAGGATTTGTTAAAGGACCAGAAGATTATGATGCAGGACTAGATGATCATAAAGCAGGATGGCCAAAGGACCAGAAGTTGGTGCTGAAGAACTTAAGAGCTGAGAGGATGAACTAGCCAGACAAGATGCAGAGGCTGGAAGAGCTGATTTTAGTGACTTTTGAGGAGAAATACAGATAAAAAGAAGCAGTTAAAGAATAATTAAATACTGCCTGATTATGATTAAAAAAGGATTGAAAATCATATAATGAAAAAGAAAGAGAAGCAAAATAATATATAGCTTATTAGTACTATATATATTATTTTAGAAAGAAGAATTAAAGAGGAAAAGAGCTGGAAAGAAGCTAGAAATGGAATGGAGAAACTATGAGGGCAAAAGAGCAAATTTTGCCAAGAACAACTAGGAAAGGAAAAAGGAAGAGCAGCAAGCAGATTCAAAGTTGCAAAACGTTGAAAGAAACACAGAGAAACACAGGGAAATGTTGAAAAATCAAAGGGTCAAAATTTGCTTAAGTAAAACATATGTGGAAGCGCTCAAGATTTGCCAGGGAAACATGACAGGAATTACAGCGAAACCGTTTGAAACAGGGAGCAGTTGTTTACCCGGAGCAAGACAGCCTCAGGTTCAAACCAGGGTCAAGGACGGGTCATCCAGGGAAACCTTTTTGGTGGAACAGTTGAATCAAGGCGTGTGAATGGCTGTAAAACAGAGTCTATTTGATCAGTGTTTTAAGGGCTTTAACTTAAGAATTAAAGCCTAAAAATGAGGAGCAGAAGCAGAAAATTCAGGGCTTTCATTGGCTGAAGTAAGTTTAAAGGTTTAAAATATTATAGAAGAAGTAAAACAGGATAGTTTAAGCTTTGAAGAACCAGAGTTCTAAGAGAGGTTTTTGGTCTGAAACAAGGGGCTATAAAAGGGGGAGCTATCTGAGACTCTTGAGGGACTGAATCAAGTGGATTACAAAGGCCACAAGAGCTACAAAAGAAGCCAAAGAGAAAGAGGAGGAAGCCAGAGCTGGAACAGACTGCAGGAGCCCAAGACCAAGTTGCAGGAGCACAAGACCAAGAAGCAGGAGCCAAAGACCAAGTACAAGGAGTCCAAGAGATTGTTGAAGGACTCCAAGTATTGGCACAAACCCCTTATTATTCCCTATCCCAAGGCCATATATCAGAAGGTTTCTAAGGGAATCTTCCTTCTGACTGTGAATAAAGCACCTATTTTAACCCCTATCCAAATTTCCCGTGTAAAGAAAGGATATAAGTCCTATGAGTCAATTACCCCACATTTTCTATCCTAGCCCAGGGGACAAGGAATCCTATTGCCTAGGGTGTAGAAAGTTTGCCTCTAGTAAGTCTGACCAGGAGGAGTGGGAGAAGGTGCCTAGGCATCTGGAAATGATAAATAGAGGAAGAGAGTTTATTGGGGGAGAGTTTGCAAGACTATTACAGGATTGGTATCAGCCTACAGAAGGACTGGCGCCTGCTGAAACACAAGTGTATAGTGGAGACGCTTGCCTGGTAATTGGGAAGGTACTGGAGGAGTTTGCTCTTATGCAGGCCAAGTATAAGCTCCTAACCAATCATTCACCACTGTTGAAGAATGATAAATCCTCCAAGCTGGTCCCTGGCTACGACCTAGGACACACTTTGGGGACTGGTGACCAGTATTCCCACACTGTGACTGTACAGTTCCTCCCAGGGATATTGAGAGTGTGTGAGCAGTACCCTACAAGATGTTCAATATGTCTGTATCCAACTGAGATAGTACTCCACCTAAAGCCATTAGGCTGGCATCAGTGTGGACTATGAATGGCCCAGAAAAGTCTAGGCAAGAAAGTACAGGAGTGGCAGATAGGTTTTTTCAGTGTATCAGAGGCTGTCTGGCATTATGGACTTCAGCAGAACCCCATGTTAGCCCAAAAAAGCTGAAATAGTTCACCATCCAGTATGGTAAATTTGGGGATGAAGTGGCAGCAGTAGTTTATCATCCCCAGAAAGACCTGGATGTCACATTTTCTGGCTGTCACCTGCATATTTTTAATGAACTCTACCTTGAGGAGCACCAGCTGGAGTCCATTCCAACTAATGATAAAGCCAAGAAACTCCAAGTTTTCCTTGAAGAATTTACAGTTCCTCAGCTTCAGCTTTAGATTGGCAGCCAGGAGACACTTGAATACTTCCTCCAGATAAGAAAATTTTTCATTGAAAGTAAGAAGAAGATGTTAATGTCATCAAAGTAGACTAGGACACAGGAGAGTTTGAGTTCCCCCATCACAGAGTCCATAGCCCTTTGGAAGGTGGCTGGGGCATTGGAAAATCCTTAGGGCCTCCTAGTAGGCTGCAATAGGCCATAGTTTGTGATTATAGTACACTTTTTTGATTAACTGGGGGCAGGTCAATCTTCCACTATCTGGAGATCAGATCCATGGCCAAAAAGAACTTGGCACCACCCAGGTGGTCCAACATATTTTTAATGTGGGCAGGGGGTACAAATCCTTTTTTTACTGCATTTAGTGAATGATGGTCAATCATCACCCTGTTGGAGCCATCCTTCTTTTTAATAATGAGGAGTGGCAAAGACGAGACTTTTTCTGGGTACAAGCATCCCAGATCCAAGGAGTTTCTGTAGCTCTTTGTCAGCTATTGCATAGTAGCTTGGCTCTGTCTGATGGGCCTTGAGCAAATGGGCAGACTCCCTTGAGTATCTAAGATATGCTTCACGCTGATGGTCTTTACCAGGTCCATGTAATCTTTGGTAAACACCTCCTTGTATTGGGCAAAGAGATACATAGCTTGATCTTTCTGAGCTTCAGATAGTCCACCCAAAGAATCTCTGCTGATGACTGGCAGGACCAAGAAAGGCTTGCAGGGGAGGACTAACTCTGAAATTCAGCAAAACTGGCTATTTTCTTGATGTTGATGTGCTCTTTTATGTCACTGAGAGACTAATTCCTGTTATTAATATGAATGAAAAAATCCTAAAGACAGGATTTGAACCCTGAGACCCTGTGGGCTGTCATCCTGCAGGCCCAGTGCCCGTGTTTTTTGGGCTCAAATCAGAAATGAATTCAACTTTGGAGAAACCTACAAAACCCACCAGTGTAAACCCTTTTACGTCCAGACCCTGCCCTCTGAAGGATTCTCTTAGCCCATCCAATGAGAGTACCAACCCAGGAATATCCCTGTAATAACTTGGACCACTGCCAATGGATTATGTAGAAATTTCCCCAAGAACAAGGGCCGCCAAATGATGACAAATCCCATGCCTCAAAAAAGGAAATTGAGATTCCCCTCCCAGCCCAGCCAATGATGAATCATCTACATTAGATTCCAACAAGGATTTCTAAACCCTGGTAAATGATATCACCCAGCCCAAAGAACTTAGAAAAAGTTTTCCCATGACAGATTGTCATGAATGACATTTCAATACTTGTATTGAAAGCCTGAAAATTGAAACCTGGGTCTCAGGGAAAGCCAAATGTTGACCAGAGTGGGCAGTAAACTGCCCAACTGCTAGTTGGGTCAAGCCCTGGACCACCAGAGATAGACAATCCCAAACAGGGGGAACAAAAACCTGCCAAGCGTCAATACTGGAGGTTTGAAATCAACATTGGAGACCCTGGAATTGAACCCTGACCCTCCAAAGACTACTTGAGTCACACAAAGTGGACAGGAACCTTCCCACTTGTTAAATTGCAAACCCAAGTTGACAAGTTACTCCAAGACCTGCCAGTCTCCCAAGGACAATTCCTCAAATGGTCACCAGATTGATGCCAACCTTGCACCACCAAAGATTCAGACCTATGCAGAGGTTGTAGCTTGCCTTAAGTAGGTTAAAACAAAACCTACTGTTAACTCTGCCAATGACCACCAGCAACTGCCAGTCTTCTGTCCAGAATGAGTAGTACAATTAAACTACATAGGTGACATAGTGAACAGTGGCAGTGGAACAAAGCATTGCCACTTCTATTCACCAGAGCAGGAACAACCTGGATCTGCTGCCCTCAAGACTCTAAGCCAAGATCCATGCCCCGCCAATGCCTTGTCTGCAAAACTGAACCCTGAAAAAATTGAAGAAGCAAAAACCCATGGTATAAAAGCCCCGGCGGTATGGCAATGACCATATTGTCATTTTTGATAATAAATTTTTATGAACCTTTGGTTTGAAAAAATCTTACCTTATCTAGTGTTAGTGATCTTCCATCTTAACTCTGGCCAAGTAGACCATCAGGCAAATGCCCCCTCTAGAGACCAACCTGCCAATCCTCCCCAGGCACTATACTGCCCCCCCAGAGACCCCTTTAGACCTGTGCATTTTACCAAATACCCACCCAACCCTACCTACGTGGAGTAAAAATTGGAGACTATCCTCATTGCTGATCCCTTGGCAAGGACTAGAGAAACTGAATACATAGGACATGAAGGAAAGTGGTACAAGAGGCCGCCAAGACTGTTCAAAGACAAGTACAATTATCTGCCTGCCTACTTTGTTCCCATTATTCCACCCTTAACCCTGCAACCCAACTGCCCAATGAAACCCCCCACTGCAGCCAAGACTATGTCCACCCAACTGTTTGGAGTACTCTACATTAATTTGACGGGAATGGTAGACACTATGGTGCCCAATTCAGGACCCTGGTCTTTGCTTGGGTAATCTGTTTCCTATATTATCAAGTTAGCACCCATCCTATGGTGGGCATTACCCTCTGGCCCGGTTGTACTCTGTCCTGAGTCTACCAATGCCTCTATCTATGCCTGGCTTCCTGACACAGATGGGCATACTTATACACTGGGGCTGCCAGGAAGTTGCTCATTGTCATTCTTACAATAAAGTGTTATGAACCTCTGGCTCTCACAGGTCTTACCCTACATCCTTTTAGAATTTTCCATTTTCAGTTTGATCTTCCTGGGTCCATCCCCTCTTTCCACCAAGCCTAAGAAAACGCAGACCAGATACCCAGGTTATACTGTCCCCCAGGTGCACCATACAGCCCAGTACATTTTACAGAGTATTCTCACAACCCAGATTACTCAGAATTTACCTTAGATGAGATCTTGATTTACAACCCAGAAGCCTATACCAGGGAAACAGAGCTTATTGGTTGTGAAGGAACCAGGATCATAGTGCTGCCTTTGCTATTTTGTAAAAAATATAACTACCTGCCTGTGTATTTGGTACCAATTGTAACCAATTCAACTGAAAAAGTTGGATTCCAAAAACCCTCTATTGGATAACAGATTTTCCATTTTCAGTTCTTCAGCTAATCATCTCCCTCCTTTCATATTCTTTATGGACTTTTTATATTTTCCCTAAATACTTGCCATGATAGCTCCCTGAGAGTTATCTTGGTTTTCTAAAAAAATTATAAAAAGAGTAAAGACAGAAAAAAACCCAGTTTGGCATAAAAATCAACATTTTGATTTTTGATTTTTGATTTTAAATTTTAAGAAAAAATTATGCAGAATAATTTTCTCTTGTTGTTTGAGGAAATGCTTCAGCTAAGCTTTTCCCAGATTATTTTACTCACATTTGCCATTTTTCTGACCTTATGCAATAGTTACCAGAATTTGCAGTTGTCTCCTGCCTGTAACTGGTTCCTTTTGGCTATGGTCTTTGTGGTTTGGGGCCTGACCTGGTCCACCTTGCCAAATGTCTTTATGACAAGGTAGAGCACATGCCCCATTTGTCACACCAATGACCCACCCTTGACCCCATGGTCTGACCACCTGCAAGGGTCTGTTACCACTAGTGAGTCCACCTTCACCCAGATATTTGGAGTTATGTACATCATCCTTACTGGACTTATTGATTCTATGGTGCCCACCAGCAGACCCTGGGCCATCCTTGAAAAATCACTATCCTACTTTGAAAAGTTAGCTCCCATCCTGTGTGGGCCCTCCCTTCTGGGCCTGCAGACCAACTGCCCTCAAGTTTTTAGGAACCCACTTCATGATGGATCCCTGAAATTCTAGCTATATGTTAGCTAACATCTGATGCTTGGTGACTGTCATGGGGGTTGGAATCATGTTAGTAAGGTGTATCAGAATCTTCTCAATACTAGCCATTATGATTTCAAGCGCAACCCAGGGCTTCAGTCTAGAGGTGCTAGGGATACCAAAGTCCTCTTCATGGATCCCAGTAGGCAAGGCTGAAGAGAGCATGTATTGTATATTACTTGGGATCTTGGAGAAATATTCAGAGTGGAAAACACATAGACTGTAACTCCTTTGGATTTGCCAATAGAGAGAAGAAGGACCTTGGCTTTCTTGCTATGTGCTGTGTACTTGGGCGCAGCCAAGGGACACAACAGGAAATCCTAACTGTAGGATTGGTTTGTATCAAGCCAGAAGTTAGTCTTCAGGGATAAATAAGGAGTCTACCTTAAGGCCCTGGGAATGATAATTATCATAAATCTCCTATAGACTAGACTAGGGAGATGGTGCCAAATTACAAGAATAAAAACAAAACAAAAGTGTAATTAGAACTTATTTTATTGGGTAAATCAAAAAAAAATTTATATGACAAATGTTTACCACAAAACGTTGGAAGGACAGATAGATCACTAATCACTCTCATAAGTGGTTTAAGGATCACTCATGTCACCAGTCAGAATGTAAATGAGACCTTCACCTGATTTGGAGTGTTGCAACTGTGCTGTTTTAGCAGTTACACGGGGAAAAATATTTAGAAGATAGATAATAATCTTTATTGGGAGATAGTATATTATATAGTTCATGTGAATCAATGGATAACAGGAACATGATTGGTGATCACACAGTTGGATGGAAGAAGGGCGTGGCTTGATCCTGATAATGAGTCAAGCGCCAAAACAAGGTATCCACCATAAAGGATCATCATCTGTTCATGTTGTTGGATTTGGTAATTCAAGTTGACTTCCTAGTCTGACTTTGAGTGACTGGATAATTGGAATGCAGGTCACAACCCTGCTAGGTTGGAACCTTGCTGGCAGGTCAATCCTGCGGTTTCAACAGGCGTGAAACCCATTTTGAGTTGATAAAGGGAACTGAAGAATTTCACACTCAAAATGTGACTCCATTAAAGACAAAATCAATAATGCATGAATATTGGGTTTCACAACACTATGTACAGTATAAGCAACTGACATCTTGCCATCCGCATACTCCAAGTTGATATAGTGCAAACAGCAGAGGGGGGGGTCAGAAAGGCAATCACTGTTACAAAAGTAACAGCTTCAAAGCCCCAGGCAGGAATCAAACCCGTTCCTAGCCACCAGGCGGAGCTAGCAGGCGGGGGAGAGTTGCCTGCGCCTGGATTTTTGCTTTTTGAAGCAAATCCAGGTGCGGGAACCATTCCTGCCCTGGTGGCAGCTGAGGGGCCCAATTTGGGCCCCAAAAGCTATGCCCAAGCCTTGGTGGGTTTAGCTGGGCCTGGGCAGGCTATTTTTAGCTGCCCAGTAAACCCAGACCAAGCCCATCCTCCATTAAGTATTTTTTTTGGTCCAAATTAGGGACCCCTTTTTTAATCAAGTTCTTTGGGCTCAAAAGAGCATGTCAAACCAGTCCAAAAATGGTGATCTAATTGGAAAAAAACCCCAGAACCCCAGAAGCCAAACCTGCCAAAATCAATAACCAACCAAGCCAAGATGGACCATCAAAAAGCCAAACAATATGTTCATAAAAACCCCAAAAATAACCATAAAGCAGCCAACCAAACAGCAGAACCTGAAATGCCAAGCCTTGTCACACAGATAGCATCAGAAGAATACCCAGAGGCACCTGCATGTGAGTAATTATATAAATCAGAAGCACTTGAAAAAGTTCTGTATCATCATCCTTACCAAATAAAGTTGTTATGAACCTTTGGTTCACCAATTTGGTTCCATACCTATTTTTGATACTCTTCTATCTGCATACACCCAAGCGTCAGTACCCACCTACTGGGATAGATAGTCAGACTCCAGTTGATAAAGCCAAAGCCTTTGACTACTACTGTCCACCCAATGCTCTATTTGGCCCTGTGCATTTCACTGAGTATCCCTCTAATCCTGACCACAAACCCTTGACATTGGAAGACTTGCAGTGGTACACCCACCTGAACGCCCCCAAGGAACCCTACCAAATTGTCCATGACGGCAAAGCAATCACCATCTACCCTTTGATCTTCAACAGGAAGTACAACAATCCTGCCACCTACTTGGTCCCCATGGAACCGCCCCCAACACCCAAACCAACCATCTCAACCCCACACTTCTGATGCCTCTGGCCAGAGTAGTCAATTCCTGGGAGTGCTTTACCTTGCGCTCACAGGATTGATCAACTCTGCCTTGCCAGCGGCTGGACCTTGGGTTGTGGATGGGAAGGCTCTTTCCTACCTGGTAAAGTTAGGTCCCATCATCTGGTGGGCCATGCCAGTACCCGCTTCAACTCCTCCCTCACCTGCTGGAGCCCCACAGTACTCCTGGTATCCTGACAATCACCATGGTAAAAAATGGGTATGGAGTGTCCAAGTATGCCAAAAGTATGGTCTCTATGGTTGGTCACAGTCCTATATTGCTCCATGAAACTGGTGCCAATAAAGATTTATAGCTTCTGTTCTCCCATACTATTGCTGGGGAAATTATCATAAACTTGCCAAAGCAGAGAGACAAGAATAAGTAGTCTCCTTGGCTCTGATAGTTTGTGGGCCAGCAGTTCCAAATTTCTTGTAGTAGGTGTTACAAGTGACAAATTCCTGCTATCAATTAACAAGAAAAATCCCAATTTCATAATTTGAACCCTGACACCCTGTAGGCCACCAGCCTGCAGGCCCAACTGTCTGTTTTTTTTGGACATGAATCAGGAATAGGTTTCACTTCTGAGAAACCTCCAAAACCCACCAGTGTAGCACCTTCTACGCTTGAGCCCTACTCCATGAGAAAACCCTCAAGCCCAGCCAATGGGAGAAACAGCCCAAAAAACACCCCCACAAAAGCCCAGACCTCTGCCAATGAAGTGTTAGGTGAATTACCCAAGAACAAGGGCTGTCAAATGATGACAAATCTCATGTCTCAAAAAAGAATTTTGATGCTCTCCCTCCCAAGCAGCCAATGAAGAACCAACAATTATGAGCTCCCTCAGGGTTGGTCAAACCCCGGCAAACACCATCACCTGGCCCACAAAAATTGCAAAAGTTTTCATAGTTTTATGAGCATACTTATACCCAAGAGATGATGAGAAGTTGGCCATTGCCATTCTTACAATAAAGTGTTATGAATCTTTGGTTCATGAAGTTCTTACACTACATTCTTTTATTGCTTTACCATTTCAATTTGATCTTCCCAGGTTCATCCCCGCTTCTCACCAAGCCCAAGAAAATGCAGACCAACTGCCCAAATTATTCTGTCTCCCAGGAGCTCCCTGTAGCCTGGTCTATTTTACATAGTATCCTCCAAACCCAGATTATTTGGAATTTCTCTTAGAGAAGATCCTAATTTAAAATCCAGAAGCCTGTACCAGAGAAATGCAGCTTATTGGTTGTAAAGGAACAAGGATCACCAAATAACCTTTGCTATTTTGCAACAAATATCTACCTGCCTGAGTACTTGGTGCTGATGACCCCTCCTTTGACCCTGCTGCCCAACCACCCACAAGAATCTGTTGCTACTAGTGAGTTCACCTTCACCCAGATATTTGGAGTCATGTACATCACCCTCACTAGGTTAATTGATTCTATGGTGCCTCCAGCAACCCTGAGTCATCCTCAGGAAATCACTATCCTACATTGTAAAGTTAGTCCCATCCTGTGATGGGCTCTTCCTTCTGGGCCTGGGGGCCGTCTGCCCACAAGTTCTCATGAACCTACCACAGGATAGATCCTTGTCATTATGACAATCTATCTTGATCACAGTAATTTGGGTCCCAAAATGTTGTTAACTCCTGGGGCAACTTGTATGCTATTTTTGTTGATTTCAGCTTACTATACTTACAAGCTAGTTATCAACTTAATTGCTTCAGCAATTAAACCCCAAAGCAGCACAGAACCCAAGGATGACTGCTCTGCATTAAGAAAACAAAAACCCCAAACTTGCAAGTTCAGAATGTTATAGTGAATCAGACCACAACCAAGGTGGACATGCCTCAGATATAGAAACTCACCCTAGAAGAAGCCAGAAGAGCCATGCCCGTCCTCTGCCTGCATTTCCAAGCCAATGCAAACTTGTACTCTAATGGCACAGAAAAAGTCCCAGGCGTAGCCTCTATGCTTTCTGGTGACGCCTTGGACTGGTTTGGGAAAGTATGATGATCCACATGTTTGGTGGTTTTGCAGGCAGGGCTAATGTTGACCAAGCAAAAGTTTGGTTGTTTGTTGAAGGTGAGCCTAGTAGGTAACAGAGGGCTGCTAGGGGTAAGTAGGGTGAGCCTAGTAGGTAACAGAGGGCTGCTAGGGGTAAGTAGGGTGAGCCTAGTAGGTAACATGGTCTACTAGGGTAAGTAAGGCCTGCCTGGTAGGTAACATATGACTACCAGGGGCAGATGTTGCCTCCACCCAGAAGAAGAAATTGTCTGCTTTGGGCTATAGTGCTTCATCTTTCAGGAAACTGTGGCTGCAGAAGGGTGAAGACTGAGATAGCAAGCAGGGAACCTTGTCTGTCTGGGGGGGAGTAGGTTTTGGACCCCTGGCGGGTAATGCGGGCTGCCAGGGAGGGGAAGAGCTTTGAGAGCTTTATGTACCCTAATACGCTTACAGGAGGTCTGTGAGCAAGCACCCTACCTAACATACTGGTAGGGTGTCCTTGTTTATACCCCTATGGGAGCTTTGGGGGAACCCAAAGTGAGCATTGGAGGGTATAGACTTGCTCAGAGGTGTCATCAAGGCAGTTTGCTTGGGGAAGCAAGCTGCAGAACTTGGTGTGATCAGGCCTCTGGGAAGTAGAGCTGATTACTCTGAAACTGAAAGCCCAGACTTAATCACCTGGGTGAGCAAAGACAACACATAGACATTGATCTATGGTTTAATGGCCTAAGTGGACTGCCACTTGCAAGGGTCCAGTCAAACGCCAGTTCAATGTAGACTCATGCTTGGGTCTACAAGTTCTGGTAATGGGGACTGAGATAAAGAACCAAGGTGGTTCACGGAATTAGCAGAGAAAACTAGCAGGAGGGACTGTTTGGTCACAGTTAAGGCTAGTTGATGGACTGTTAATTCATATTGAATGGTAGGAACCAATATGATTCAGTATGTAGAAGGAACAAAGGAGGTTTCTGGTGAGGATTTGTGGAGAAACTGGTTGAGGATAAGTTGAAGGACAAGCAGATTATGATGCAGGACTAGCTGATCATACAGCAGGATGGCCAAAAGACCATAAGTTGGTGCTGAAGAACTGAAGAGCTGAGAGGATGAACTAGCCAGACTAGATGCAGAGGCTGGAAGAGCTGATTTTAGTGGCTTTTGAGAGGAAAATAGATAAAAAGCAGTTAAATAATAATTGAATACTGCCTGATTATGATTTAAAAAGGATTGAAAATCATATAATGAAAAAGAAAGAGGAGGAAAAATAATATATAGTTTGTTAGAACTATATATTATTTTAAGAAGAAGAATTAAAGAGGAAATGAGCCAGAAAGAAGCTGGAAGAAGAACAGAGAAACTGTAAGGGCAAAAGAGCAAATTTTGCCAAGAACAACTAGGAGAGGCAAAAGAGCAAGCAGCAAGCAGGTTCAAAGTTGCAAAACGTTGAAAGAAACGCAGAGAAACACGGAGAAAGGTTGAAAAATTGAGGGGTCAAAATTTGCCTAAGTAAAACATATGTGGAAGCGCTCAAGATTTGCCAGGGAAACGTGACAGCAATTACGGTGAAACTGTTTGAAACATGGAGCAGTTGTTTACACAGAGCAAGACAGCCTTGAGTTTGAACCCGGGTCAAGGACAGGTCATCTGGGGAAACCTTTTTGGTAAAACCGTTGAATCAAGGTGTGTGATTGGCTGCAAGCCGGAGTCTATTTGATCAGTGTTTTAGGGCTTTAACTTAAGAGTTAAAGCCTAAAAAATGAGGAGCAGAAGCAGAAAATTCAGGGCTTTCATTGGCTGAAGTAAGTTTAAAGGTTTAATATTATAGAAGAAGAAAAACAGGATAGTTTAAGCTTTGAAGAACCATAGTTCTAAGAGAGGTTTTTGGTCTGAAACAAGGGGCTATAAAAGGGAGAGCTATCTGAGACTCTTCAGGGATTGGATGAAGTGGATTGCAAAGGCCACAAGAGCTACAGAAGGAGCAAAGGATCAAGAGTAGGAAACCAGAGCTAGGAACAGACCGCAGGAGCCCAAGATGGGAACACAGGAGCTCAAGACCAAGGTGCAGGAGTACAAGACCAAAGTGCAGGGGCCCAAGGCTAAGAAGCAGGAGCCAAAGACCAAGTACAAGGGGTCCAAGATATTGTTGGAGGACAAGTATTGGTAAATCCATATTGTTTCCTAAATCCCCTGGGCCATATACCAGAAGGTTTCTAATGTGATCTCCTTCTGAGAGTGATTAAAAGCCCATTTTGACCCCTATACATATTTCTGAGATACATTTCCACTTACTAGAGAATGATAACCCCTTCCAGCTGGTCCCTGGCTACAATCCAGGACACACTTGGGGACTGGTGACCAGGAACCCCACAGAAAGCCACTGCTGAGGACGTTGAATTTTGCCTAGATTACATCAGATTTGAATACAAGCTTATGGCCACTGGCAACAATAGAGACACCTGCCACCACGCCCTCATCAACTTACTGGACATTAAACAAGGTTCCTACACCCTACAAGCCTATATCAATGAATTCCTCAAACTAAATACCAGAACCCAACTTGAGGATGAGTTGTCCACTATCATATACTACTAGCGCGCCTGCCCTTCCCAGAAAGATTTTCTCAAGCAACACCCTCCCACACTTGGCCTGGATGAGCTACTTCTCCTGTGTAGAGGGTTGAACCTGAACCAGGAAGGCACTACTTCCACCTTGCACTGCCTTAACCACACTCAGATGCCCAGCAAACAGGGCATATCTCCCAAGGAGTTACATGTCACTACTGTGATGGGTTGTGCTTTTATTGTCATGAACCCAGCTACCTCACCAAGGCCTATCCCAAGAAGAGCACCCAACTGTTTCCCTGGCACAAATAAATACCTCTCCCCAGTTCTATAAGTTTATTCAAGTCAAAGTTAAAACTCTTTTATTGACAAAAACTATAGAAGCTGTTGTAACTGTGCTGTTTTAGCAGAGTTACAAGGGGGAAATATTTAGAAGCTAGATAATAATCTTTATTGAGAGATAGTGATTATATAGTCAATATGAATCAAGGATAACAGGAACATGATTGCATTGATTACATAGCTGGATAGTGAAGGTGGTGACTTGGTCCTGGTAATGAGTCAAGCGCCAAAACAAGGTATCCACCATAAAGGATCATCATCTGTTCATGTTGTTGGATTTGGTAATTCAAGTTGACTTCCTAGTCTGGCTTCTAGTGGCCAGGTAATCAGATTGCAGGTCACAAACCCGCTTGTTTGGAACCTTGCTGGCGGGTCAAGCCTGATGTTTCAACACCCCCCCCCCCAACTGAAGGTTGGCCTTCTCTGGGGGTAGGTTGTCAGGGGGGTTGTCAGGAGCCTGGGCGCCATACTGGACTAATTGTTGTTCTGTGGCGCGCAGGGCAGTTTTGCATTGTTTTTGTCTTGCTTTGCAGTGTCTTAGGCAATCATGGTGTAGGTTCTTGTCTTGTTTGCGCTTCCTGAGTCCTTGCACAAGGTAATTATTGTTGTTTACCTTTAGAATGATTGCTAGTCCTACTTTCTTGGGTTGTAGTTTGCTTTTATCAACGTTAATGACCCAAGATTTGTTCCCAACTTCATGTCTATCTCAGATGGGGACAAAGGTTTTTTGCAGACGTTCATTTTCTTTTCTGTTTGTTTGCTGTTGGCCTCTATAACTTGAGGGTCTGAGTGCAGGGAAATTCACTTGGGATTTCCAGTTTGGGTCCTGTTAATTCTTGGACAATATTGGGCTGTGTGCTGTATACCAACTCAAAAGGGCTCTTTCTGGTGGATCTGTTCACTTGGGTTTGGCACACAAGTAGTGAAGTTGATAGCTGCTTATACCAGTCTTCAGGTCTCCCAGCGGTGAGCTTGGCTAAGGCTTGCACAAGGCTGCCATTTAGCCGCTCTACACGTCCATTGGCCTGTGGGTGGTATGGTGTTGTCACAGTGTGTTTGACCCCATTTTTAGCAAGGTATATGATGGTGTTTTCAGAGGTCAATTCTTTCCCTTCCATTGGTTATCAGGAGTTCTGGCTTTCCAAACTTGCTGATTATCTCTTTTTCAATAAATTGTTGTACGTCATTGCCAGTGTGCGCCCTTACTGCTTGGGCTACTGGCCATCTTGTAGTGAAGTCTATGGCAGTGATGATGTATTTCTTATCATTGTGTTTCCCTGACATGGGGCCAACAACGTTGAGGGCCCATACCTTGAAGGGTAATTGTGTGTGGATGGGTAGTACTGACTTTGGAGGGGTTTTGCTTTTGACAAACTTTTTGCATACCTCACATTGGTTCAGAACTTCCTTGATGTCACAATATAAGGTTGGTCACCAGGCCTTGTGCTTTAGAAACTCATATAGGTTTTGACTCTTGGTGTGTCCAAGGTCTTTGTGATAGCATAGGATGGTGTCTACTTACTGGTGTGTGGGGATATAAGGGATGGTAGTACTGTCAGACATTTTTCTGTGCAGGATCCTGTACACGTCAGCAAATAGGTGTTTGTTTTTGATAACTTTTTCCTTTGTTATGTTGGTTGTACCAGGGGGCAACCCTTGTCCTTTGTTTGTAGTACCAAGAGAGGCCATTCTGGGTCAAGCCCATTTTCCCCTCTTGTGGCACAGACATATAGGTGTGAGAGGGTGTCTACCATGGCAAGCTCAGGAACAAGTTTTTACTGTATGAGCATATTAAATTTCTCCAAGAGCTCCATCCAGCGGGCTTGGCAGCAAGATAGATTTTCTTGGGGTTTGAAATATATGGGCGACTTGTGGTTGGTTAATGCTGTGAACTCTTCCTGCTGTTCCAGATAACAACGCCATTTGACTAGACAGTGCACAATGGCCAGCAGTTCCTTGTCATGGATAGGGTATTGACACTTGTCATCTGTCAACTTTTTTGATTCATAGGCTACGGGCAGGAAGTCACCATCACTATTTTTTATTTGTAGGACTCCTCCAATGGATGCATCTGAGGCGTTGGTTTTCATTTGGTATTCCCTGTCATGTTTGGGGTATTGCAGGATAGGAGCTGTTGTGAGCTTATCCTTGAGGCATCTAAAACAGAGGTCACATTGGGGGTCCACACAAACTTTGATTTGGCGCCCGTTAAGGCAGATAAGGGGGAAGTCAAAACGCCACAGTCAGGTATGAAGCAGCATACATAGGCCACCATCCCCAAGAAGGTGCAGAGTTCTGACTTATCCTTGGGTGGCAGCATCTTGCAAATGGCCTGTATCTTTTGACTGTTGGGTTTGATGCCGTCCTTGGAGACTATGTATCCCAGGAAGGGTAATTGCTTGTGGAAGAACTGGCACTTGGAGGGCTTGGCCAACAGTTTGTATTGTGCCAAGGTAGCAAGGACTGCCTCTAGGTCTTTGTGGTGCTGTTCTATCAAGGGGCTGTAGACAATGATGTTGTCCAGGTAGACTAGGGCATGCTTGCCTATGTGTGGCACAAATACTTTGTTCATGAAGATCAAAAAGGTGGAAGGGGCGTTTGTCATGCCAAAGTTGAGCACCACATATTTGTATGAGCTGTATTTTGTGCAGAAGGCTGTTTTGGGGATGTCTTCCTCCTTAATACAAATCTGGTTGTAGCCTGCAGTCAGATCAATCTTGGAGAAGACTTTGGCTCCTCCCAAGGCGTCAAAGAGATTGTCAATCAGTGGCAGTGGATAACAATTCTTAATGGTAACTTTGTTTAGGGCTTGGTAGTCTGTGACCAGACGTAAAGTACTGTCCTTTTTGGCCACAAAGAACATGGCAGCCCCAAAAGAAGACTGTGAGGGGCGGATAAGTCCTTTCTCCAATATCTCCTTGAGATAGGTGCGTAGGATGTTGTCTTTGTTTGGGGTCAGCCTGTAGATAGGGCGTGCTTTGGGAACAGCTCCTTTTATTTGGCTGGAGTGTTGGATGTGTTTTTCAGGGGGCAGCCTGGGTAGCGCTTCCTTAAAGATTTCTGGATGGTGGGCCACAATTTTGCAATCCTGAGGAGTGAAGGTATCCTGGTGATCCTTGAAGTGTATGATCTTGTACTGGCAGGAGTCCTAGTCAATTGCCTTCAGGTTTTCCTTTTTGTCCAGGGTCTCTGTGATGCGCACAAAGACGTGGTTGCGTAGGTGTTGATCCACTGAGTCAGGGTAGATCAGGTGGTTGACACCTTCACGCTTGATGGTCAAGACTGAGGTTGCCCTGTCTACGTGAGGGTTGCTCTTTCATAACCAGTCTAACCCTAGTATAATATCAAAATTTGGGAAGTTGATGACAGGACCTTGGATGGTGGAGTGGAGGTTCTCGAGCATGACAGAGAAGGGGGTGGTTTCCCTTGTCACAGCAATGTGGTGTTCATCAGCCAGGACCACGTTCTTAATCTGTGAAGTCTTAGTGGTTAGCTTGAACTTATCTATAAAGCTGCTGTTGACTAGGGTTCAATCTGCACCCAAATCCAGGAGTGCTGAGCCTGTGTAACTGCAAAAACAGAAAGTATAAGACATCAGTTTATTGGGATGTCTGGTAATGGTGTACAGTACTGGGTCCTCTGAGGGTACTTGGATCATTGGATATTGGTCCATGTCCTTGGGTCAGTACTCATCATTGGACAAGTCAGGAGTTGTGTGAGGAGAGCTTGGCTTGCTTAATGCTCTCCCCAGGCTTTTCCCTCATCTTGATTGCCTTGTGTGGCAGTGATACAGAAATGGGTACTATTTGACTGGCCATTGTTTCCATTCCCATTGTTGTGAATACTGCTATTCACCATGTATCAATTTTGCCTTTGGTGGGCCATTTTGAAGACAAATCTCTTGCTTTTGCTTTTGCCTCTTGAAATGAGTTGATGACTAAATCAGGGAATACAATTTTTTGGTTTCTTGATCCTGCGCAACTCACTTGCCCCACTCATGCTAGTGGCAAGTGATCCTACTGTCTTGGCAGTGTTTTTTGGTATTCCCAACCACTATATATTCCATTTCTTATTCACCAATAAAGATTAAGTTCTATTCACATTTTTTTCTTTGTCTTCAGTACTTCTGCACCTCTCTCTAGCCACAACTGGTAGAGATTATTCTTTCAGGGCCGCAAGGTAATTGCATAGCCTTCCCTGTCATCTAACCAAGACTTAATACAAATCTAATCCTAAGGTTAGGATTTCCCATTGTATTTCTGTGCCGCGCCTCAGAACACCACAAAAATGGTGCTCACTACAGGGGCTTTAAGACCCATGGTTATCCCTTTTGCATCCACGTTTTCAGTTACTTTGCCTCTGCCTATACAAGAGCTAACTTCACCTGAAATTACTAACCCTCCTATTGAGGAAGATATTGTCAACCCACCTATTACCCCTACTATACTGAACCTCGGGAATGGTCCCTGCCTAGTTGCTTACCCCATGGGTACTCCTGACTTAGAACAAGTCATGGTGATAGCCCTTGGGATAGCCCGTGAAGGAGCCATCCCTTGCCTTCAGCTGCAGTTCAGTCAAGTGGAATACTATGAGTTGATTGTGGCTCCTCAAATTCCACAGCATCTCCTCTTAGCAGCTGGCACTGCTGAGCACTTACTATTGTCCTTTGTGCAGCCTGCCTTAGCCCACCATCAAATGGTGTTGGGGCTCCACGTCCAAGAAATCTTGTCTCTACAAGCAGTGGTTACTCATCACTGGGACCAGTTTGCTGCCTACCAACAGTGGATCTATTCCCTGTTTTCCTTGATATCTGACAATCAGCGCAACTCTGTTACCTCCCAGACCTGTTTGGTTAATTCTATCAAACAAATGCTCCAGTCCATCCCCAAATATGTGAGAGAGCGTCTACACAAGTTTCACCAGCTAGAACAACCCTGGAAAACTCAAGTAGATTCCACTTTAAATGCTTATCTCACCAACTTCAAACAACTTGTGCAGCAGCTCAATGCATTCAGCATGTATTCATTTGAGCAACTACAGCAGGTAGTGGACTTTGCTGCCAACAGCCTTAATGACCTCAGTACAGTGTTTGGTCAAGAGAGAGCTTCCACCGCTGCTACTATAGCCAAACTCCAGAGTCAAGTGAATGAATTATCTACGCCCAAGCCAGATGCTCCGCCCTCTCCCCCTTCTGATGACCTGGTGGATTGAGAGCAGAGAAAATGGGATGCTATTTGATAACTACATACAACTACTTGCAGTCAAGGACGTCCTAGTGAAGCTCCTCAATCTGACTCCCAGGTGCTTGAATTAACTGTCCAAGTTGCTGAGCTACGCAAGATGATGGCAACTGCTGCTATTCTAGTTGGGGCTATTGACAAGGATGGTTGTTGCCCGGGCTTACCAGGAGCCCCTTGAATCCAAAGCACTAGGGAACTAATTGTCCTAGCTAATGAGGTGAATCATTTGAAGCAAGATCATACTGAGCTGGATAGAGATGTACAAGAGATGAGTGAATTGATTGACTCTGTGAACAACAGGTTTGCCCCTTGCCTCTCAGTGGGGCCATCCCTTACTTCTCAACTGGCTGAGCTCTCCACAGTAGTGATCACCCAAGGTCAACGCCTAGATGCTACTGCAAAACAGACCACTCAAGCTGTCAACACAGGTGCCTGTGCTGTTGAGACCCTGACTACCCTCAAAGAGAGTGTTTGTCAGCTATGGGCTAGACAGCCCCCCTCTGCATCCAAAGCAGAGTTTTCCCCAAGTATAAACGTACTTGATAGCAGCAATGGTGGCCCAACTCCTGAAGCACATTTCAAGCCTACCTTTAAGCAAGTCATTGATCCCAAAACCTTGACCATTGCAGCTTTCCTAACTATCTATGAAACTTCCATGAGACAAGCATCAGATGAGGTTAAGAAGGAACACATTTTTGACCTGTCTACACCTGACTTGCCAGGAGGTGGTGGTGCCTGAACTACCCACCATTGAGACGTGGGAAGAGATGAAGCAGCTTCTGATTGACAAGTTTGGTGGTGACCTTAGCCTGGAAGTAAAAAAGGACGCTTTTATGCACATTGCTTTCAAGCCTAAAGAGACATTAGCTGAGTTCACAGACAGATTATACATGGAAGGACAGCAACTAATAACAAGCAGACAATTGACAGCCCATGAAGCTTACATGGCTTGTGCTCAAGCCCTTAAAGTTAACCAGCTTCTGTGCCTTCACTTCAAAGCCCATAAAGCTATGCTTTCCTCTATGAAGAGCATAAAGATACTGTTGCAGGACATGCACCTTACTCATTCTGGAGCAGTTATTAGGGAAAGTTGAGCTGCTTCTAACTCTGGTTTGTCTTCCTGTGGTCCTTGCATTCTTACCATGAACTTGCAAAATCCTCCTTGACGCCAAGGTTGCCACAACTGTGGTCAGATAGGTCACCATTCTTGAGTCTGCACTAACCCCTGGGTTGAAGGAGCTGATCCAAAAGAGCAGGCGGGAAAAGAACAGTCAACCTAGAGGCAGAGACACTCTTGGTTGACAATTCTTCCCAGTCTCTTTCAATCCCACCCTCTATATCTGACTCTGAGCCTGCTGACAATGAGGCTCCTCCTATCCTCCTTTTGTTCCACAATATCTCTGATGACTCTGACCTGGATGACTCTGATACTGACAACGCCAATGTGTATGGGTACTCTGTTCAGGCTGTCCCGGAAACCATTACAGCCCCCTATAAATTGCGCTCAGGAAAGACTACAACCACTGCTAAGCCTTTGTCTGAAGCCAAAGAAGCTGTCTCTTGCCCTTACCTCACTCAAGCTAAGAGGTCTCTTGTGCTAGTGGAGTTGTCAGAAGAAGCTGCCAAGGTTGCTGATGCTGTCTTCAAGAATGTATCTGTTTTGCTCCCTCTCCAAACTGTTTATAAGGAGTTCCCAGGATTAAGATGCATGATTGAGGAGTGGGACAAGGAACTAGCAGAGGCTCAAGATATCTTGGCTGTCCTTTCACCCTTTGGTCACACTACCACTTGAGTAGAGATATCCATTCAAAAAGTGAAGATCAAGGCTGTTTTAGATACTGGCTTGCCAGTCAACGTTGTCTCCTCCAAGCTTGTGAAGAAACTCTAACTTGCCCCTGACCTTAATTATCATCAGTTGTATGGCACAGCTGGACTGTCTATAACCCGCACCATAGGGTTGTACTCTGCTCTACCCATGTGATTTGGCAAGCTTCTCCTAGCTGCGCCAGCAGTTGTCCTGGAAATCAGAGTTACTATCTCTTAGTTGGCACCCAATTCCTTAGGAAATATAATGAAATAATCAACCTGAAAGATGTTTACCTCTCTATTCTGGGATACAAAGTCCCTCTGATCTTTGAAGAGCCAGTTAAAGTTCCTGGGAAACATCTCAAGACATGTGCCTTGGAATATCCCACTGGGGGTTTCAACCTCAAATATTGCACCCACTCTTCAAACATGAAATGTTCACCCATGGCTTGTCCTGTGTCTGAGGGGATCCCTCTCCTAGCCACGTCCGCTGTCACCACCCCCTGGCTCCCAGGCCATCCTAGACTCCCAGATATCATATGAACTACCTGAACAAACCTTCTTGGAGTTGTACTCTCCCCCCTCATTAGGGCGCAACAAACCTTATTTCTGTCCTGGAATCCTAGATGTCTCCCATAACCCTGTTCAATTGTTGGTAGCCAACCTGACTGCACTCCCCATGACCGTGTCCTGGGGGTAAGTTGCAGATATGGCAAGTTGTTGAGCGCTCCTGAGGTCCTGTCTCTTCATCCCTTTGACACATTCCAAGATTTAAACCTACCTGAGGATGAACCCCAACTTCTATCCTTGTTCACTGCGCAAGACTTTCCACAGCTGTCCCAGGTTCAACAGAAAGAGGTGCTAGACTTGCTAGACCAATTTTCTGACATCTTTGCTAAGGACAGTACCAACTATGGGTTAGCCAAAAGCGTTATCCATCAGATTGACACTGGCAATGCTCCTCCCTTCCGTGCTAAACCATATTGCCGCAGTTGTGTGGAGGACGCCCAGGTATCTAAAGATCTCAAATAACTGTTGGACGCTGGGCTGCTGGCACCTTCCCAAAGTCCTTAGGCATCCCTGCTACTCATCTTAAAGAAGAAAGATGGAGGACATTGCATTGTGATGTACTATTGCCAATTGAACTCTTTGACCAAGAAGGACTTGTACCCCTTGCCGCGTATCAATGATGCTCTCCAACGTCTTGGAGGCTCTAAGTTTTTCTCCGCAATGGATCTGGCATCTGGATACTGGCAAGTTAATCTATTGCCCAAGGATTGCCAAAAAGCTGCGCTCATTACATCTGAATGGCTTTTTGAGCCTACTTTCATGCCGCAGGGACTCTGCAACGCCCCAGCCACCTTCCAAAGGGCCATGGACTCCACCCTCCGCAACTTGAAGTTATTGTGCGTCCTAGTATACTTGGATGATATAACGGTTTTCAGTGCTACCTTCACCAATCACCTGGCTCACCTCAAAGAGGTGTTCATAAAGATTCAAGAAGCTGGCCTCAAACTAAAACCTTCCAAGTGCGCGTTCTTCAAAGAGCATCTTGAATTCTTGGGCCATGAAGTAACCCAGACAGGGATTTGCTCAATGACTAAGAAGGTTGAGCCCATTGACAAAATGCTTCTGTCCACCAACCTGAAAGAGGTACAAGTCTTTCTAGGGATGATGGGCTACTACAGACAGTTTATCCCTGACTTTGCCAATACTAGTGAACCTCTAGTCCAGCTGTTACATAATGTCCCTTTTGAATGGACCGCCAGTCAGCAGCAAGCCTTTGAAACCCTTAAGCAAAAACTCAAAGAGGCGCCAATCCTAGTGTATCCTGGCTATGATAAAGAGTTCATCCTATACACTGACACTAGCAATCTTGCTATTGGGGCTATTCTGGCCCAACTAGACAACAAGAGTGTAGAACATCCTGTGGCTTACACTTCCTGCATGCTAAAAAAGCATGAGAAGAATTATAGTGTCACAGAGAAGGAGTGTCTTGCCGTGTTGCATGCAGTCAAAAAGTTCTGCCACTACGTGTATGGTACCCATTTCACAGTTATCACTGACCACACTTTGCTTAAATGGTTACAACAGCTTAAGGAGCCAGAAGGACGCCTGGCTAGATGGAACCTACGTCTGCAAGGTTACAACTTCACTGTGCTCCATTGCCCTGGGATTCAACATCAGAACGCTGATGGGCTATCCAGAATGCCCATTCTTGCTTTACATCCTGCAGAGGCTGATTGGTTGTACAAACTAATTGGATATACTTCTTCTTGGGAGAGTGAAACAGAAGAGGTCTGACTGGCTTTGTCCAAGCTATCCAAAGATACCCTCATATGCAACAATCAACTCTTCAAAAAGGTACAAGATCAGTATCTGCCCTATGTACAACCCAGTCTTTGCCTCTTGTTGGTGTTGCAAGCTCATAAAGAGACTGGGCATGAAGGCATTGCTAAGACTTTTGACTGGCTTCAGAAGAATTACTTCTGGGGAAATCTTTGCCTGCTAATTCCAGACGTCATAGCTAGTTGCCCTAACTGCCAGCTGCAGAGGCCTTGAGCTGTGGCCCACAAGTTCAAATTAGTTCCCCCTCAACATGCTTTTCATACTGTCAGCATTTACGCAGTAGGTCCTCTCCCCCGCTCACGTTCTGGGTGTTGCTTTATCCTGATTGCTGTTGATCACTTCAGCAAGTGGGTAGAGGCTCAACCTACAAGGACATCACGGCTAAGACAACTGCTGCCTTCCTGTTAGAGGATATTTTCTACTGCCATGGCTGTCTGCAAGTGTTGCTCTCAGATAATGGGACTAACTTCAATGCCAAGCTGATAACCTCTGTTGTTGAAGCTTTGGGGTCTTGCCAGTCTTTCTCTGCCCCCTACAACCCTTCTACCAATGGGGCAGTCAAGTGTGCAAATTCAACACTGGTCTCCATCATGAGAAAGCTTACCTACTCTGACGCTGCTAATTGGGACCTATACTTACCTGCTGCTCTCTTTGTGTATTGTCTTGGCAAACATTGTGTCACTGGGTACTCCCCCTTTGCTATGTTGTATGGACAAGAGGCTACTACCCCATTGCTCTTGGGGGCCCCCCTGCTTTCCTCTGATAAGGCCATGAATCCTGACAACCACATCAAGGATCTAGTCAACCGCATCATTGATATACAGGCCACTGCCTACACTTCTTCATACAAGACTAAGATGCTTGAACTTTCTCCCAATAATGCTGGATACTCCCCCTTGACTGAATTTGATGTCAGCAATCATGTTCTTTACTACTAACATAGAGTAGGCGGGTGCACGCATAAGCTGGACACTCTGTGGATTAGCTCTTTGGAAGTGACCTTCAAAAAAGGGTCCAAATACACTGTGAAGCTCCTCTCCAGTGGTTGTCCTTTTGCTCAAGTGCATGCCAAGTTCCTCCGCAAGTACTACTCCCTAAGGCCAATCTAGGGGAGGGCATTGTTGTGAATACTGCTATTCACCATGTATCAATTTTGCCTTTGGTGGGCCATTTTGAAGACAAATCTCTTGCTTTTGCTTTTGCCTCTTGAAATGAGTTGATGACTAAATCAGGGAATACAATTGTTTGGTTTCTTGATCTTGCGCAACTCACTTGCCCCACTCATGCTGGTGGCAAGTGATCCTACTGTCCTGGTAGTGTTTTCTGGTATTCACAACCACTATATATTCCATTTCTTATTCATCAATAAAGTTTAAGTTCTATTCACCTTTTTGTCTTTGTGTCTCCCAGTACTTCCGCGCCTCTCTCTAGCCGCAACTAGTAGAGATTATTCTTCCAGGGCCGCAAGGTAATTGCATAGCCTTCTCTGTCATCTAACCAAGACTTAGTATGAATCCAATCCTAAGGTTAGGATTTCCTGTTGTGTGTCTGTGCTGCGCCTCAGAACATGACATCCATGTCTGTTTGAGCTTGTGGGTTTATGGTTGGTGTTATTCCTGTTGTTTCCAGGGGGTGGTTGAGTGGAGCGCCTGCCTGTGTGGGAATCCATGGGTCTCTCTTGTTTTCCTGTTTGTGCCTTATGAAGGGCGTTGGAGGTTTGTTCTGCTTTCTCTGCTTTGCAGTACAGGCTTTGTAGGTTGGTCACTTGGTCCAGGTTCACGTGTCTCATCACATGCAACTTGAGGGTGTTGTAGTACATTAGGTGTGTGGCTGGGGTGTCAAAGGCCATGTCAGATGGTGCGCAAAGTTGGAGCTCCTTGTATGCATGGGTGAGTTCCTTCACAGTGCCTGTCTGGGTTAGGTTCTTTACTTGTTGTATGATCATGAGCGCTATATCTTTAAGCATGAATTTTGCCAGGAAGTCTTGCTTAAAGGTATCCCAGTTCTTGTTGGTGTGCTCTTTGTGCCACTTGTTGCACCAGGTGCCAGCGTCATGGGTCAGGCAAATGGAGATTTCTGCAATCCAAAACCGCTGTGAGCATTCCATCTGAGCCAGCTTGCTCTGGGCGGACTGATCCATGCAGCAGTGTTGTTTTTGTTGGCCCTGGCAAAAGGTTCCAAGGCAGCGCTTTGTAGTCTTTGGGCTATGTAGGCGGGTATGGTGTTATTGTTGGTTGATCGCAGAATAGAAGAGGGAGCCAGAAAGAGCCCCTGTGCAGACATGGTGTTGAAGGCAAGTAGTGAAATTGCTGTATTCTGGTACAGGACAAAGCCATCAGGTATCTTGGCACCAGGGGTGTACGGGGTCTAGTCCAGCAGGAGGCCAGACATAATTCTGTCAAGGATTTGTTAGCCGTAGTGCGTGCAGGCAACAGGCAGAATTTTTCAAAATAAGGTAGGATGGAGAACCTACCTGTGCTATCAATGTTGTAACTGTGCTGTTTTAGCAGAGTTACAAGGGGAAAAATATTTAGAAGCTAGATAATAATCTTTATTGAGAGATAGTGGTTATATAGTCATTGTGAATCAAGGATAACAGGAACATGATTGTGTTGATCACACGGCTGGATGGTGAAGGGGGTGGCTTGATCCTGGTAATGATCCAAGCGCCAAAACGAGGTATCCACCATAAAGGATCATTATCTGTTCATGTTGTTGGATTTGGTAATTCAAGTTGACTTCCTAGTCTGGCTTCTAGTGGCCAGGTAATTGGATTGTGGGTCACAAACCCACTTGTTTTTAACCTTGCTGGCGGGTCAATCCTCCTGTTTTGACAAAGCTTTCATCAATACTGGATCTAAATAAAGCTTCATTGATGCCACACTTGAAAAAGACCTGAGACTGAAAGCTACAACAGAAGTGTTAAGGTAATCATGGGAAGTAGTTTTAATGACCATGGGTTCATGTGTGAAATAATATGCCATTAAGAATTGGCCAGAATATCCACCCTGCATCTCCCATCATTGTCAGGGATCCATCCTGTGGGGGGCTCCTAAGAACTTGTGGGCAGACAGCCCGCAGGCCCAGAGGATAGGGCCCACCAGAGGATAGGAGCTAACTTTACCATATATGATAAGGATTTGCTCAGGACAGCCCAGGGCTCATTGGAGGGGACTATAAAATCCATAAGTCCAGCAAGAGTGATGTACACTACTCTGAATAGTTGTGTTGAAGTGGAATCATTGGCTGCCACAGAATCCGGCAGGAGGTTGGGCCGCAGGGTGAGGGGCGGGGTCATTGGAACTTGGTAGGCTGGCAGGTAAGGTTGAGGTGGTGACTTTGTGGCCAATCCCAAAATCCTGAAAGAACATCAGAAGTTTCCTGGGATTGGCAAACTACTGCAGGAACTTCATAAAATTTTCTCTCATCACACTTTTGTTGACCAGAATCTGCTCAGACAAGGTCCAGTTTACCTGGACCAACAAATATATCTCCTCATTTGAGACCCTGAAGAAGGTCTTCACAACTGCTTCCGTCCTTGCCATGCCTGATCCATCCAAGCCATTTGTACTAGAAACTAACATGTCTGACTTTGCAGTGGGTGGGGTCTCTCTTCAGGAAGGAGGGGATAGTATGCTACATCCTGTAGTATATTACTCCAAGAAGATGCTGCCTGCAGAAGGAAATTATCCCATTTATCAAAATGAGATGCTTGCCATAATGAAGACCCTGAAGCACTGACGTAGATACCCGTGCAGCGCCAGGTTTTCAGTAAAGATCCTTACTGGTCACAAAAACCTGGTATATTTCTTCAAGCCAAGACAAATAAACCAGAGACAAGCCAGGTTGGCCTTGGAACTGGCAGATTAAACATTGACCATTGACTACAAGCCTGGAAAGATGAATGTGGTACCTGACGCCCTGAGTAGAAGAGCCGACCTAATTCCCTCCTCCACAGAAACCAATGACCACAATACCTATACACTTCTAGACCCCTTCAGCCTAGGAATCCAACTGAAGTACTTGAAGATTGCCGCCAGCAAACCCAACATTATAGGAGCTCAGAAACAAGACACCTATTCAACCAAACTAGTCAAACCCCTGACAAAGGACCCAGATTGCCATCACTCAAAGAAAGGATACTCCCTGAAAGGCGTTACCCTGCTGCTCCATAACAGAATCTACGTACCCAACAGCCCAACCCAAACAAACTTATTGATTAACCACCACAATTCAGAGATGGCCAGCAACCCTGGTAAACACAAATCCCTCTCAAGTATCAAGCAGAACTACTCATGGCCAGGCACAAATAAGGAAGTAGCTGCCTATATCAATGGTTGTGCAACCTGCAGAAGAACCAAGACGCGTTGCTCAAAGCCAGAAGGACCACTGAGACCTCTGGACATCCCCGCTGGACCCTGGAAGTCAGTGTCAATGGACTACATAGTAGAGCCCCCCTTTAAAATCCTTTGATGTAATCCTAGTCATGGTTGACCAATCCATAAAGATGGTATACTTCCTCTTGACCACTACCCACTGCACGGCAGCTGAGACTTTCAGACACTTCCACAACCGCATCTTGACACAACATGGCACTCCAGAAGAAATCATCACTGATTGAGGACCTCAGTTCACCTCTCACTAATGGGCCCAAGTGATGAAAGACCTTGGAATAAAACGTTCTGTGTTGACCTCCTACCACCCACAGACAGACAGACAGACAAACTGAACAGGTCAACCAAATCTTAGAACAATACCTCAGATGCTACACCAACGCAGACCAAGACAACTGGGCAGAGATTTTACCCATGGCGCAATATGCCTATAACAGCAAAGACCACATATCCACAGGCATGTCCCCTTCAAGGCCAACTACATGTTTGACCCGTCTTGGGATCCCAGCATTGACAGTAAGGAATAGAATATGGCAGGGCAAACCTGGTTTTGAAAAAATACATGTCACCCAGGAAATCTGTCTCAGGAACCTAACCCATGCTGTCAAAACCTACAAGGCTTTTGCTGATAAGAAAAGAATACCTGAAAAACCATTGGGATTAGGCAATAAAGTCTACCTTGATTCCCAAAATTTCCCCTTACATGTACTTAGTAGAAAATTAGCCCACTGTTGCTGCAGACCTTATAAGATCATTAAACAAATAGGTGAAGTGGCGTACAAATTTAACCTACTGTTGACTTGGAAAATCCACAACTTCTTCTACTGATCTTTGCTATTCAAGAAGTAAGGGACCTCTCTTTCCCACCAAAATATTAAGTACACCCCTCTGCCTATCCAGGAGGAACGCGCAAACAAATATGAGGTCAAATAAATCCATAGAGACTGATTGCATTATAAGACCCAACATTGCTATGTCAAATGGGTAGGCTATCCCCTGAAGAGAGCACCTGGGAACCTATTTCCAACTTACCAAAGCACACCAAGCCATACAGAAATAATTGAACAAGAAGGAAAGTAATGAGGAGAGCACCAGGGAGGAAGGGGATGATGTCACAAGTGACAATTTCTGCTATCAATTAGCAGGAAAAAATCCCAATTTCACAGTTTGAACCCTGGACCCCTGCAGGCCGTCAGCCCGCGTTTTTTTAGACTCAAATCAGAAATATATTTGACTTTGGATAAGCCTCCTAAACCCACCAGTATAGTACCTTCTACACACAAACTCTACTCCATGTGGAAACCCCTGAGCCCAGCCAATGGGAGCAACAGCCCAAAGGACACTGTTGCAACTGAACCAATTAGAGTTTAGTATTTGATTAGAGAAGACAACAGTCCAATAGAAAGGACAAGAATGAATAGAATAAGATGTACTTTATTGTAGAATATTGTGACTAATATACCATATGGAGAAACCCACCAGGCCACAGGGGGTGGCATAGTGGCAGGTTCCATGTAAGGTTCAAAGCCAATGAATAACTTGTGCGGGAATCAGCAGGTCAAATTGGCAGTGCTCCTAATTAGGAGAAAGTGCCTGCAATTTGATATTGCCATCAGATTGATTCATGCTGTTAGATACGTCTAGGGGCAACTCATTGAGAGCCTCCTGTGTATTATAAGATATGTTGGCAGGAAAGGAGAAAAACTTGGTTGCAACACCCCCCTTGCCCCTTGCTTATTACCAGACATCAGGATCAGAGTCTGTGGAAGATCTGGGAAAGTCCACAAAAACAACTTTTGTGTGGGGATGGCGCAGCAGGAGCACAAGCAATCATGTTAGAGATTTTTGTGTTTTCTTGGGCATATTCAAGTTGGCAGGTGTGGTTGTCATAGATTGCAGCTATTTTGAAAGGTCTCAAGTGGTTAGATTCTAATTTGGCTGAATTGGGGTTGAGGGCATAGACGGGGTCACCTACAGTGTATCTTGCCTCAAGGTGATTTGTCCCCTCCTCAATTTGCTTGTGTTTAATGTCTTGGGCTTTGGCACGCCACTGCCTCAGGGAGGAAGTAGTCAACAGGGGAGGTTTCCCGGGAACTGTGGATTGTAATTTCCCTTGTTCTACCCCCATCAAGCTGTCAGGGGTTCCAAAGGCCAATGGGCTGGGAATGAACCCAGTGCCTCTGTTAATTCTTGCTTGTAAGATGAGTAGGGCAGGTGTTCAGTCCACGCAGTATTGGGGTGCTCATGTGAGAGCTTGGCAATCAGTTGGATCAACAAACCATTTAGTTTCTCTACTTTTAATTGGATTGGGGATGGTAGGGAGTCATGACTACTTGTTGTTTAGAATTCTTGGTGCAATACACCTTCATGATGTGCCCTAAAAGCTTGGGTCCTAGTTCTGTGATAAGATGTTTGGGCTGCCCAAAGCGGGCCACAATTTCCTTGCCAATGAAGCAAGTGATGGTGGTGGTGGTATGGTTGATGGTAACCACACTAATGGCCAACAGGTGAAATAGTCAATGGATGTAATGATGTACTTCTTGCCTAGTCTGTCTTCAGGCAGGGGCCCCACAATGTTGAAGACCCATTGTTCAAAGGGCTCCATGGCCTTGATTGGTAAGATTGACTTGGGCAGGGAAGGTTTGGATGTGTCTTTTTTGCACAACACATATGTTTTAAGGAGGACCAAGATTTCTTAGCACATATGGGGCCACCAAACCTTATGCTTCATTCTTTTGAAGAGGTTACATCCTCTGATGTGACCCTAGGTGCAGTGGTAGTGTAGTATGGTATCCCCTCACTATAAGGTGAGAATGTAGAGTGTCTTCTCACCTGTTTCTGCCTGGCAGCAGACAATGCCAGCGTCAGTGATGAACTTACTCTTGTTGTTTGTTGTAAATTACGCAATTAATGCCATTTTGATATGGCCTTCAAATATTGATAGCTGCAAAGATTTGGCTAGGTTTGCTTTTGAGTTTGGAAATTCCTTGCCTTTTGCAAATGGGCCTGGTTTAACATCTACCCATTCCGGATTATTGTACCTGTCTGTGATTGATCCTGGTATGACCTCATCCAACTTGACCCCCTCAGCCACTCTGTCTTCCTAATGAGTGATCACCGTTCCTTGTCTACTATTTAAGTAGAATCATTTCTCCTAATAAAGACAAGTTTATCCACATTTGTGTTGGCTTTAATAATCTTCAAGCTTTTTCCTGTCCTTTCTGCCAAAAGGAATTCCTCATCTTGTATTCCAGGAAATTAAGGTACATGCCCTTAATTTTGCCCTAAAGGCTAACCCAAGGCTAGCTCCAAACCCCAAATCTTATGTTATAAAGATTTCCTGCTGTTTCCTCCTGGATGTTGTCCCCAGGAGCCAAACACAACAAAATGGTGCTCACTACAGGGGCTGAAAGCCCCTTGGTTACCCTGTTCCCATACGCATTCTCTGGTTCTTCTCCCTTTGTTTCTGAAGTGCCCAATCAACCTAAATTTTCTAGTCCCCCTCTAGAAGAAGACATCATCAATGCCCCCTCAAATCCTATGGTATTGGTTCTGACTCCGGGCCGGTGTGGGCCCCTTCCTGCTTTCTCTCTCAACTACAAGCAAGCTTGTGCTGCCGCCTGCTCCCTTCTCCATTCTGACACTGTGGCAATGCACTCTATCCCTGGCCTTGTCCCGGGTACGCTTCTGAAGACATGTACTCCTTCCTTTTGGACTTTGGTCTCCCCCTGTGTTGATGGAATCCATGGATATTATTGGTGTGTTGGTCAACCAGTTCATCTAACCTGCCCTAGTTCACCATTAACTTGCCTTAGGATCCCAGAATCAACTACTAGATGCTGTAGCCGCTGCTGTCTCAAATAACCATGCTCAAAATATGGCCTATTAAGAATGGTCCCACAGTCTCTTTGCGTGTATTTCTGACAACCAGTGCAACTCACTGGTGTCACAGAAGTACTTAACTGCCTCCCTGAACTCCCTTCATTCCTTGCTCCCTGGATACATAAAGAACCAACTATGTGAATTGAATGAACATCAGGAAGCGTGGCGTGAGCAAATTGAGGCCTTTCTGCTAAACCATTGTCAGGACTTTGAGACTCTGGTTAGTGAGCTTAATCAATTCAGAGAGCATGTCATCTCACAACTCAAATTGATAGGAGCTCATGTCAATACTTGGGGCCGCCATCTGCAGCATCAATACGGGCTGGATAAGGCTGCACTAGACAACAATCTATATCAGGTGCAAAATTATGTGGATGACAGGGTTGCATCTATTGAGGTGACTCCTCCTGCTCCTCCTGTCAAGAACACATCTGATTTTGAAGCCAAGGTATGGGAGGTCATTGCCAAACTCAAGGCTACCACTAGGCGTCAAGCTTCTGTGCAGAATCCCCCTCCAGTTGATCCAATTCCTGACCCTTGTATTGCCTCCCTCACTGATCAGGTGGCTACCTTACGAGGTGAAATCAAGTACTTAAGACAGCACCTCTCTAATTCTGAGGGTTCTTCATCTGAATCTGAATCTGAAGAGGAAGGTGAAGTTGTTAATACTCCTGCTCATGACAATCATGGTTGTTGCCCTGGGCTGGAAGGTCAACCCCAGGTCAACTGTGCGTGTACATTAGATCAACTTGCAGAAGTGACAAATGATGTTGCTGATAGGCAGGATGCATTGGAAAGAGAGGTACAAAACCTCTCCCACTTTACTGAGACCCTAAAGGACAAGTTGTTCCCTTGGTTGCTCAGGCCACTTCTCTGGCTACTTGTGTCAATGGGATTGCTGGCACCCTGGCAGTACAACAAATCAAGATTTTTGAATTTGAGACTGCTGCTGCCACTGCTAGGGACATTAGTGGGCAGAACAGCTCTACCTTGGACACTCTAGAGAAAAACCTTTGACTTCTCTGGGCTAGACAACCTGCTGCTGAATCCGAGTTTAAAGGAAACCCTCATATTAACGTCCTCAACCCTGGTGAAAATAGTCAGTCCTCATATTTGTCTATTGACCCAAACTACAAACCAACCTTTAAGCAGATATTCAATCCAACAACCTCTACCATTGCTGCCTTTCTAACCATTTACAAAACTGAAATGTGTAGGGCTACTGATGAGCTCAAGAAGGAACATATCCTCACCTGTCTCCATCCCACTTGCCAAGAAGTGGTAGTCCCTGAGCTCCCCTCCATTGTCACTTGGGAAGACATGAAGCGCCTCCTTATTGATGAGTTTGGGGGAGATCTCAGCTTGGAGGTCAAAAAAGATGCATTCATGCACATTTCTTTCAAGCCCAAGGAAACCCTGGCTGAGTTTGCAGATTGTTTCTACATCAAAGACCAGCAGTAAATCACCAGTCAACAGTTAACTCCTTGGGAAGCATACACGGCTTGTTCAAATGCTTTGAAGGTGAACCAGCTTCTATGCCTACACTTTAAGGAACACAAAGCTTTGCTCACCTTCATGAAGAGTATTAAGATGCTCTTACAAGACATGGATTTGACCCATGGAGGTACGGTGGTACGTGAAAATAAAGCCAGCAATACTGGTACTACCTCTTGTACGCCACACATAATGACCCTGGATGCTGGTGGACAGGATAAGAGGCAAGGCTGCCATAACTGTGGTCAAATTGGGCACCACTTTTGTACTTGCACTAATCCTCAAGTGGAAGGTTGTGATCCCAAGGAAAAGGCGGAAAAAGAGAGGTCAGCTTAGAAACAGAGACACTCTCTGCTGACCAATCTCCCCTGTCTCCCCCTGATCCTCTTTCTGATGAGGAAACTCCTTCTTCTTCTGGCCCAACTATTCTTCATCTATTTCACAATCTCTATAGTGATTCAGAGCCAGAAGATTCTGATAGTGAAGATTCTGATAGTTATGGCTATTCTGTTCTGGCTGTCCCAGAAACCATCCCTGTACCATACAAACTTTGCTCTGGGAAGACCACCACTTCCTGAGTACCTGCAAGTAAATCTAAGTCCACAGTGGCTTGCCCTTACCTAGCTCAAGCCCATCAACCTCCCGTCTTGGTTGATTCTTCCAAGGAAGCATCCAAGTTAGCCAAAGCTCTCTTCCAAAACGTAACTGTATCTCTCCTGCTACAGACTGTATATAAGGAGATTCCTGCATTAAAGTGCATGCTAGCTAAATGGGAAAAGGAGCTAGAGGCTGCGTAAGATGTGTTGGAAGTCTGGTCCCCCTTTGGGAAAGATACAACCCGTGTGAAAGTATCAATCTAAAAGGTTAAGATCAAGGCCATCTTAGACACGGGCTCTCCAGTCAACGTGGTATCTTTAAAACTAATGAAGAAACTTAAGTTTTCCCCCGACCTCAACTGCATGCAGTTGTATGGCACAGCTGGCATGGCACAGACACAGGCCATTAGTGCCTACTCTTCTCTACCCATGAGGTTTGGAAAACTCCTTATTGCTTCCCCCGCTATAGTCCTCAAGAACAAAAGCTATGACCTCTTGGTTGGTACTCAATTCCTCTGAGAATATAACGGGATTGTAAACTTACAAGATGGATAACTTTTTCTCTTAGGATATGAGGTTCCTTTGATTTTTGAGGAACCTCCACGCCTCCCAGGAAAACGTCTTAAAACTTGCGTACTTGAATACCCTACAGGTATCTTCTCTCTCAAGTATAGGACTCACTCCTCCAACATGCGCACCCCTCCTCCTTCCTGCCCTGCGGAAGAAGGGGTACCCCTGCTAGCACCTGCAGCCATCACCATCCCCCTGGGCTCTCAAGTGGTGATTGATTCCCAGATTTCTTATGAGCTACCTGAAAAGCTGTTATTGGAACTTTACTCACCTGAATCCCTAAGTTGTATAGAGCCCCACCTGTGTCCTGGGATTCTAGATTAAACCCACAAAGAGCCTGTACAATTACTGCTTGCCAACCTGACATCCCTGCCCATGCAGGTGACCCAAGGCTAGGTTGTAGGGCATGGTTGTATACTGGGGGCAGAACAAGTAGCCTACCTCTACCCTTTTGGAACTTTCAGTGCTTTTAATATACCTGAAGACAATCCTCAAGTTCTTTCTTTATTCACCGCTGCTGATTTCCCCCAACTGTCTCCTGTTCAACAAAAAGACGTGTTGGACCTGCTCAATCAGTTCAGCGGCATCTTTGTCTCTAGACCTACGGACTGTGGCCTGGCTAAAGAAGCCATCCATCAGATTGATACTGGGAATGGGCCCCCCTTTTGTGCCAAACCATACCGCTGTAGTAGGGTGAAACATGCTCAGGTGTCTAAAGAAATCAAACAACTTCTGGATGCTGGGTTACTGGCTCTTTCCCAAAGTCCTTGGGCTTCCCCACTACTGATCCTCAAGAAGAAGAATGGCGGACATTGTATTGTAATGGACTATTGCCGCCTGAACTCTCTCACTAAGAAAGACTCGTACCTATTGCCCAGAATTGACAATGCTCTCAGACGGCTGGGTGGTTCCAAGTTTTTCTCAGCCATGGATCTAGCTTCTGGATACTGGCAAGTTGACTTATATCCTGAAGATTGAGAAAAAGTTGCGCTTATCACTTCAGAAGGCCTTTTTGAACCCACTTGTATGCCCAGGGACTCTGCAATACCCCTGCCACATTTCAACAGGCTATGGACTCCATCCTACAAGACCAAAAGCTCTCCTGCGTCCTTGTGTACCTTGATGATATCACCGTTTCAGCGCTACCTTTACCAACCATTTGGAACACCTCAAGTCTGTCTTCATCAAGATTTGCAAAGCTGGCTTGAAACTCAAACCCTCCAAATGCTCCTTCTTTAAGGAACGTCTTGAATTCTTAGGTCATGAGGTCACTCAAACTGGAATCTGCCCAATGAATAACAAGGTGGAAGAATTTGAAAAAATGCTACCTCTCACAAATCTTTGATAGATTCAAGTATTCCTTGGTATGATGGGCTACTACCAACAGTTCATACCTGAATTTGCTGAACTTAGTGAACCCCCTGTCCAACTGCTTTGCAACGTCCCCTTTGAATGGACTGACAGCCAACAACAAGCATTTGAAGCGTTGAAGGCCAAGCTCAAAGAGGCTCCTATCTTATTCTATCCTGATTATGATAAAGAGTTCATCTTGTATACTGATGCTAGTGGAGTAGCTGTGAGTGCCATCCTTGCCCAACTTGACAATAAAGGTGTGGATTGACTTGTAGCCTACTTGTTGAGGGTCCTCAATAAGCACAAGAAGAACTACAGCATCACTGAGAAGGAATGTTTGGAGGTGCTGCATGCAGTGAAACAGTTTTGGCACTAAATTTATGAGACCCACTTCATGGTGGTCACAGATTTCTCCTCCTTGAAATAGCTGCAGCAGTTAAAAGAACCTGAAGGTTGACTAGCGTGTTGGGCTCTGCATCTACAAGGGTATGATTTCACTGTGATTCACTGTCCAGGGACCCAACATCAGAATGCTGATGGCCTGTCAAGAATGCCAATCCTAGCTATCCATCCCGCTGACGCTGATTGTCTGTACAAGTTAATAGGGTATCCTGACTCTTGGACCACTGAGCCAGAAGACATTTGCTTGGCATTACAGACTCTATCCAAGGACACTATAATTTGTGATAGACAGCTCTTCAAAAAAGTTAACAATGCCTACCTATTCTACGTTTGCCCTAGCATGAGGATAGCCCTTATCCTCCAAGCCCACATAGACACTGGCAATGGGGGCATAGCAAAGACTCATGACTGGTTGTGCAAAAACTTCTATTGGGAAAATATGCACCTCATGATCCCTGATGTCCTTGCCTCCTTTCATTCCTGTCAGCTCCAACACCCTCGCCTGTCTCAACACTAGTCAAACTCATCCCTCCAAAACATGCCTTCCACATGGTGAGTATTGATGCTGTTGGGCCTTTCCCTTGGTCTAGTTTGGGATGTCAGTTTATCTTGGTCGCCATAGACCACTTTAGCAAGTGGTTTGAAGCTAGAGCAACAAAAGATATAGCTGCTAAGACCACGGCTACTTTCTTGCTGCAAGACATTTTTTATTGGCATGGTTGCCCTCAAGTCCTGCTTTCTGACAATGGTACCAACTTTAATGCTTACCTCATCACTTCTATTGTTGAAGCTATGGGGACTCATCAATTGTTCTCTGCGCCATACAACCCCTCAACCAATGGAACTGTCAAACATGCAAACTCCACCCTGGTGTCTATAATGAGGAAACTCATGCTCTCTGACGCTGCCAACTGGGATCTGTTCCTCCCTGCTGCCCTCTTTGCTTACTGACTCAGTAGACATCCAGTGACTGGTCAGTCCCCTTTTGCCATGCTATATGTACGTGAGGCTGCTACCCCCTCAATCTTGGGACACCCTTGATCAAAGTTGATGCATCTGCAAATCCTGAGGCCCATGTTAAAGACTTAATCAACTGTATCATTGACATCCAAGCAACAGCCTATTCCACTGCTTATAAGGTCAAGGCTTTGGAGCTCTCCCCGTCCAATGCTGCTAGATCCCCCCTTCCTGAGTACCAAATAGGCAATCTAGTTCTCTACTACCAGAATTGTATGGGTGGTAGAGCTCATAAGCTGGATTCCCTCTGGGTTGGGCCCTGAGAGGTCACCTTTAAGAAGGGTGTTGAGTATATTGTGAAACTACTGTCTTCTGGATGTCCTTTTGCCCGCATTCACTCCAAATTTCTCCGCAAATATAAACTCCCTGTGTCCAATCTTGAGGGGGGAGATTTGTAAATTGTGCAAATAATGCTATTTTGATATGGCATTCAAATATTGGTAGGTGCAAAGATTTGGCTGGGTTTGCTTTTTAGTTCAGAAATTCCTTGCCTTCTACAAATGGGTCTGGTTCAATATCCACCCATTTTGGATTATTATACCTGTCTGTGATTGATCCTGGTATGACCTCATCCCAACATGACCCCCTCAGCCACTCTGTCTTCCTAATGAGTGATCACCATCCCTTGTCTACTATTTAAGTAGAATCATTTCTCTTAATAAAGACAAGTTTATCCACATTTGTGTTGGCTTTAATAATCTTCAAGCTTTTTCCTGTCCTTTCTGCCAAAAGGACTTTTACATCTTGTTTTCCAGGAAATTAAGGTATGTGCCCTTAATTTTGCCCTAAAGGCTAACCCAAGGCTAGCTCCAAACCTCAAATCTTTCATTATAAAGATTTTCCGCTGTGTCCTCCTGGATGTTGTCCCCAGGAGCCAAACACAACATTGTTCTTCAGCTTGGAAATAGTCAAAAAATTAAGACTTTTGTAGAAAGTGGCTTCAGGACATAGATAGAGCATGATCCAGTCTGGGTCTAAGCCGTCGTCTCCTGTGATGGACGCTATGTATAGTCTGGAGAGGGCGTTGGCTGTGACAAGTTCCTTCCTAAGCTTGTATTCAATGTGCAGTTGATAGGGAGACAGGCACTTAACCTAGCCTGCTTGGCGCTGTTTCAAGTGTGACTGTGTATTGAAGTACTGGAGCAACTTGTGGTCTGTCAGGACGCGGGGTGAAAATTTGGCCCCTTCCAGATACCAACGCCATTTCTCAATGCAGTGCACAATTGCCGCTAACTCTTTGTCATGTATGGGGTAGTTTTGCTTGGAGTCAGTGAGCTTCCTGGATTTGTAAGCCACGGGGAGAAAGACTCCTTTGTAAGTTTCCACCCTTAGCACGCTCCTTATGGCTCTGTCAGAGTTTTAGTCTTGAGTTTGTACTGGTGGTTCTGATTGGGGAACTGCAATACAGGTGCAGTTGTAAGTCTCTGTTTCAACATCTCAAAGGTTTGGTCTCTGTCAGGTGTTCAATGAAAGCGTTGTTTTGTTTTTAAAAGCTCTTTGTGGGTGTGATTAATTCTCTGCAGTTGGGGATAAACTTTTGCACATAGGCAACCATGCCCAACAAGGGTTGCACCTGATCCACATAAGTGGGGGGTGGCATGCTTGTGATTGCTTTAAATTTGGCAGGGCCAGACTTTATCCATTGGGCATAGGTGGTGTGCCTAAGGAACAAGAGCTCTGACCTGATGAATTTTCATTTGGAAGGCTTGTCCATCAGCTGGTTTTTACAAAGAGTGTCAAGGACAGCACAAAGGTGTTGGAGATGGGTGGTTTTGTTGTGTTTGGCTCCTGGGGACAAAATCCAGGAGGATATGGCAGAAAATCTTTATAACAAAATGTTTAAGGTTCTAGACTAGCCTTGGGTTAGCCTTCAGGGCAAAATTAAGGGCACATACCTTAATTTTCTGGAATACAAGATGTGAAAGTTCTTTTGGAAAAAAGGAAAGGAAAAAGCTTGAAGATTATTAAAGCCAACACAAATGTGGATAAACTTGTCTTTATTAGGAGAAATGTTTCTACTCAAATAGTAGACAAGGGTCAGTGATCACTCATTAGGTAGACAGAGTGGCAGAAGGGGTCACATTGGGATGAGGTCATACCAAGATCAGTCAAGGGCAGGTATGATATTCTGGAATGGGTGGATATTGAACCAGACCCATTTGCAGAAGGGGAGGAATTCCCAAAATTGAAAGCAAAATTGACCAAACCTTTGTAAATACTGTTATTCAAAGGCCATATCAAAATAGCATTAATGGCGCAATTTCTGATATCTCCCCCCTCAAGATTGGACACAGGGAGTTGATATTTGCGGAGAAATTTGGAGTGAACTTGAGCAAAGGGGCAGCCAGAGGACAGCAGCTTCACAGTATACTTGACACCCTTCTTGTAGGTGGCTTCATGAGGCCCAACCCAGAGGGATTCTAGCTTATGGGCATGGCCTCCAGTACAATTTTGATAATAGAGGACTAGTTCACCTACTTGGTACTCAGGGAGGGGGGCTCTGAAAGCGTTAGAGGGCAAGATTTCTAAAGCTTTGACCTTGTAAGAAGTAGAATAGGCTGTAGCTTGGATACCAATGATACAATTAGTTAAGACTTTGATATGGGCTTCAGGATTGACAGAGGCGTCAACTTTGATCAACAGGGGTCCCAAGGTTAAGGGGGTGGTGGCTTCACGCCTGTACAGCATGGCAAAGGGAGATTGGTCAGTCACTTGGTTTCTGCTGAGTTGATAAGAAAAGAGAGCAGCAGGGAGGAGCATATCCCAGTTAGCATCATCAGAGAGGGTAAGCTTCCTCATGATGAACAAAAGGGTGGAATTGGCTTGTTTCACAGTCCCGTTAGTTGACATATTATACAGCGTAGAGAAAGATTGGTGGGTACCCATAGCCTCTGCAATAGAGGTGATGAGGCAAGCATTAAAGTTGGTGCTGTTGTCAGAAAGCAGCACTTGAGGGCAACCATGACGGTAGAAGATATCTTGCAACAAGAAGTTAGCAGTGGTCTTGGCAGTTATATCCTTGATTGCTCTGGCTTTGACTCATTTACTAAAATGATCTACAGCCACCAAGATATATCAACACCCAGACCTAGAACAAGGGAGAGGTCCAACAGCGTCAATACTCACAGTGTTGAAGGCATATTTAGGGGGAATGATCTTGAATTGATGTTGTGAAGGTTGGGGTTGTTAGAGCTGACAAGAATGACAGGAGGCAAGGACATCAGGGATTAGGAGGCACATGTTTTCCCAGTAGAAGTTCTTGCACAACCAGTCATGAGTTTTTGCTGTACCTTTATGTCCGGTATCAATGTGAGCTTGGAGGATAATGGCTATCCTCATGCTAGGGCAAACGTAGGGTAGGTAGGCATTGTTAACCTTTTTGAAGAGCTGCCTATCTCAAATCACAGTGTCTTTGGATAGGATCTGTAGCGCCAAGAAAACGTCTTCTGGCTCAGTGGTCCAGAAGTCAGGGTACCCTATCAACTTGTATAGACAATTGATTCAGCAGGATAGATAGCTATTATAGGCATCCTTGACAAACCATCAGCATTCTGATGTTGTGCACCATGACAATTTACTACAGTTAAATTGTATCCTTGAAGGCATAAGGCCCAGCAGGCTAGTCAAAGTTTGGGCTCCTTTAATTGCTGCAGCCACTTAAGGGATGAGTGGTCTGTAACTACCATAAAGTGAGTCCTGTAAATGTAGTACCGGAACTGTTTTACTGCATGCAGAACAGCTAGGCATTCTTTTTCAGTGACACTATAGTTCTTCTCATGTTTGTTGAGGACTCGTGAAGAATAGGCCACAGTTTGGTTGACGCCTTCATTGTCAAGCTGGGCTAGGATGGCACCCACAGCTACTCCACTAGCATCAGTGTACAAGATAAATTCCTTATTATAATCAGGGTAGACTAGGATGGGGGCCTCTTTGAGTATGGCTTTCAGCGCTTCAAAGTCTTGCTGTTGGCTGTCAGTCCACTCAAAAGGTATGTTGCAAAGGAGCTGGACAAGGGGTTTGCTTAGTTCAGCAAAATCAGGAATAAATTTTCAATAGTACCCCATCATACCAAGAAATACTTGGACCTCCCCTAGATTTGTGGGAAGCAGCATCTTGTCAATGGCTTCCACCTTATTATTCATAGGGTGTATTCTGGTTTAGGTGACCTCATGGCCCAAGAATTTAAGCTGTTCCCTGAAGAAGGAGCATTTAGAGGGTTTGAGTTTCAGGCCTCTCTCCTGAATTTTGATGAAACATCTTTGAGATGGTCCAAATGGTTGGTGAAGGTAGAGCTAAGCACAGTAATATTGTCAAGGTATACAAGGACGCAGGAGAGTTTCAGATCTTGTAGGATGGAGTCCATAGCCCGTTGAAACATAGCTGGAGCGTTGTAGAGTCCTTGGGGCATTTGAGTGGGTTTGTAAAAACCTTCTGAAGTGATAAGCACAGCCTTCTCTCTATCTTCAGGAGACAAATTGACCTGCCAGTATCCTGATGCTAGATCTATAGCGTAGAAAAACTTTGATCTTCCTAATTGTCTGAGAGCATCATCAATTCTAGGCAAAAGATAAGAGTCCTTTTTGGTGAGTAGGTTTAGGCGGCAGTAATCCATCACAATGTGATGGCCTCCATCCTTTGTCTTTAGAATCAAAAATGGGGAGGCCCAAGGGCTCTGAGAGGGAGCTAGGAGTCCAGCATCTAAGAGCTGTTTAAGCTCCTTAGAGACCTGGGCATTCTCTACTCTGCTGCAGTGGTAAGGTTTGGCACAAAAGGGCGGGGCATCATCTGTATCTATCTGATGGATAACCCCCTTATCTAGACCATAGTTGGTGGGTCCAGAGGCAAAGATATCCTTAAACTGGTCTAGAAGTTCCAGAACATCTTTTTGTTGAATGGGCAAGTCTGTGTCAGTGAACAGGTAGAGAACCTGAAGGTCTCCTTCAGGCAAGTTGAAATCAGTAAATTTTCCAAAAGGGTAGAGGGACGCCACTTGCTCTGAACCTAATATGTGACCATACCTAACAACCTGGCCCTTGGTCACCTGCATATGCAGGGCAGTCAGGTTAGCCAACAACAGCTGTCCAGGCTCCTTATGAGTCCAATCTAAGATCCCTGGGCATAGTCAAGGCTCCTTTGGCTTAAGGAATCAGGTGAATATAGCTCCAGAAATGATTTTTCAGATAGTTTATAGGATATCTGGGAGTCTATAATCACTTTTGAGCCAGGTGAGATGGTAACAGCTGCGGGGACAAGTAGAGGCACACCTTCCTCTGCAGGACAGGAAGGAGGAGGGGAACACATATTGGAAGAATGAGTCCTGTACTTGAGTGAGAAGATGCCCATGGGATACTCAAGCACACAAGTCTTAAGGCGTTTACCCAGGAGACGCAGGGCTCTTCAAAGATTAGAGGGATCTCATACCCTAAGAGCAATAAGTATCCATCTCAAAGGTTCACAATCCCATTTTACTCTCAAAAGAATTGTGTACCAACCAGGAGATTGTAGCTTTTGTTTTCTAGGACAACAGCAGGGGACACAATAAGAAGCTTCCTGAACCTCATTAGCAGGGCAGAATAGGCATCAATGGCTCAGGTTTAGGCCATGCCAGCAGTGCCATATGACTGAGTGTAGTTAAGGTTGGGGGCCAGTTTAAGCTTCTTCATTAGCTTGGACAATACCACATTGACTGGAGAGCCCGTATCCAAGATAGCCTTGATTTTAGCCTTTTGGATCAATACTTCCACATGGTTAGTATCTTTCCCAAAGGGGGCAGGACAGCCAGAAAGTCCTGAGCAGCTTCCAATTCCTTCTCCCACTTGGCCAACATGCATTGTAAGGCAGAAATTTTCTTATACACAGTATGCAAGGGGAGATATACAGTCACATTCTGAAAGAGAGCCTCTGCTAGTTCAGCAGCCTCTTCAGAGGAATTTACCCAGACAGGGGGAAAATGGGCCTGTGCTAAGTAAAGACAAGCCACTATGGCCTTAGCTTCACTTGAAGATGGGCAAGTTTTAGTTGTGGTTTTTCCTGAATGCAGCGTTTAAGGGACAGAAACTGTCTCTAGGACTGCCAGCAAGAGTAACCATAACCATCAAACTCATCACAGTCAGACTCTTTTGGTTCAGAATCACTGGAGAGATTGTGGAAAAAATGAAGGATAGTTGGTCCAGCCAAGGGGGAAGATTCCTCATCAGAAAAGGGGATCAGGAGCAGACAGGGGAGATTGGTCAGCAGAGAGTGTCTCTGCCTCTAAGCTGACCTCTCTTTTCCCGCCTGCTTCTTTGGGTTGCAACCCTCTACCCAAGGGTTGGTGCAGGTATGTGAGTGGTGTCATATTTGATCACAGTTATGACATCCTTGTCTCTTAGACTGCCCACTTGAGCCTAGGGTCATAATGCGCGGAGTACAGGAGGTGGTTCCCGCATTGTTGGCCTTATTTTCACAAACCATGGTACCCTCATGGGTCAAATGCATGTCTTGCAAGAGAGTCTTAATGCTCTTCATGGAAGTAAGTGAAGCCTTGTGCGCCTTAAAGTGCAGGCACAGTAACCGATTCACCTTCAAAGTGTTTGAGCATGCTGTATAGGGTTCACAGGAGGTTAACTGACAACTGGTGATTAACTGTTGTCCTTCAATATAGAAGCAGTCAGAAAATTTAGCCAAGGTCTCTTTGGGCTTAAAGGCGGTGTGCATAAACGCATCCTTTTTGACTTACAAGCTGGGATCTCCTCCAAATTCCTCAATTAAGAGGCGCTTCATGTCCTCCCAAGTGATAATAGAAGAGAGTTTGGGGACCACAACTTCTTGGCATGTGGGATGTAGACAGGTAAGAATATGCTCCTTCTTAAGTTCATTGGTGGCTCTACGCATTGCAGTCTTGTAAATTGTCAGAAAAACAGCAATGGTAGAGGTTTTAGGGTTGAATATCTGTTTTAATGAAAGCTTATAATTGGGGTCAATGGACAATGAGGTGGATAAGCTGTTGTCACCTGGGTTGAGGACGTTAATGTGGGGATTGCCCTCAATCTCATAGTCAGCTTCAGGTTGTCTAGCCCAGAGGAGTCAAAGGCTCACCTCTAGGGTATCCAAGGTAGAGCTATTTTGCCCACTGATATCTCTAGTGGTAGCAGTAGCAGCTCCAAATTCATCAATCTTAATCTGTTGCACCAATAGGATGCCGGCAATCCCATTGAGGCAAGTGGTCAGGGAAGTGTTCTGAGCAACCAAAGAGATAACCTGTCCATTCATTGTCTTGGTCAAGCAAGAGAGGTTTTGTACCTCTCTTTCCAATGCGTCCTGCCTATCAGCAACATCATTTGTTACTTCCGCTATCTGATCCAAGGCAAGAGCGCAGTTGACCTGGGGTTGGCCTTCCAAGCCAGGGCAACAACCATGATTGCCATGAGCAAAAGTACTAGTGACCTCAGCTTCCCCTTCACCTTCAGACTCTGTGGACAAATCATCAGGATTAGAGAGGCATTGTCTCAAGTACTCAATTTCTCCTTGCAAGGTAGCTACTTGGTTGGTGAGCAGGGCAATGCAAGGATCAGGCATAGGTTCTACTGGAGGAGGGTTTGGACCAGAAAATTGACATTGAGTAGTAGCTTTGAGCTCAGCTATGGTTTCTCATACTTTGGCTTCAAAGTCAGACGGGACCTCCACAGGAGGAGCCAGAGGTGTCATCTCAATGGATGCTACTCTATCATCCTTGTAATTTTGTACTTGATACAGAGTGTTGCCTAGTGCAGCCTTATTGAGTCTGTATTGGCGTTGCAGGTGGTGACCCCAGGTATTAACATGAGTCCCAACCAGCTCAAACTGGGAATTAATATGCTCCCAAAATTGGTTGAGTTTGGTAACCAGAGACTCAAAATCTTGACAATGCTTTAGAAGAGAGGCCTCAATTTTTCCACGCCATGTTGCTTGATGCTCATCTAATTTGCACAGTTGATCCTTGTTATACCCAGGGAGCAAGGAGCAAAGGGAATTTAGTGATGAGGTTAGGTATTTCAGGGAGGCCAGCAAGTTGCACTGGTTATCTGAAATACACACAAAGAGGCTATGGGACCATTCTTGATATGCCATATTTTGAGCATAGTTGTTTGAGACAGCGGTGGCTACAGCATTTAGGAGCTGGTTCTGGGATCCTAATGCAAGTTGATGCTAAACCAGAACGGGTTGGATAAACTGGTTGACTAACACACCAATAGTATCCATAGACTATATCAACACGGGGCAAGACCAAAGTCCAAGAGGAAGGAGTACAGGTCTTTGGAAGCGTACCCAGGACAGAGACCAGGGATAGTGTGCATTGCCACAGTCCTGAGTGAAGGAGAGAGCAGCGGCAGCCCAAGCTTGCTTGTAGTTGAGAGAGAAAGCTGGAAGGGGGCCCATGTGGGCCCAGGAGACAGCACCAGTACATTGGGAGTTGAGGGAGTATCAGTGATGTCTTTTTCTAGAGGAGGACTAGAAACTTTAGGCTGTTTGGGTAATTCAGAAACAAAGGTAGAAGGACCAGAGAATGCATGTGGGAAAAGGGTAACCAAGGGTCTTGTAGCTCCTGTAGTGAGCACCATTTTGTTGTGTTTGGCTCCTGGGGACAACATCCAGGAGGACACAGCGGGAAATCTTTATAACATAAGATTTGGGGTTTGGAGCTAGCCTTGGGTTAGCCTTCAGGGAAAAATTAAGGGCACATACCTTAATTTCCTGGAAAACAAGATGTAAAAGTCCTTTTGGCAGAAAGGAAAGGAAAAAGCTTGAAGAATATTAAAGCCAACATAAATGTGGATAAACTTGTCTTTATTAGGAGAAATGATTCTATTTAAATAGTAGACAAGGGTCAATGATCACTCATTAGGTAGACAGAGTGGCTGAGGGAGTCATGTTGGGGTGAAGTCATACCAGGATCAGTCAAGGGCTGGTATAGTAACCCGCAATGGGTGGATATTGAACCAGACCCATTTGCAGAAGGGAGGAATCCCCAAAATTTAAAGCAAACCTGACCAAATCTTTGCAAATATTGTTATCTGAAGGCCATATCAAAATAGCATTAATGGCGCAATTTCCAACAGGTTTGATCTTGACTAAAGACAATAATGTTGTCAATATACACAACAATGCATTTTTAATTAAATCCTCAAATGCTTTGTTCATCAACATGGCAAAGGTGGAGGGAGCATTGGTCATTCCAAAGTTCATGATACAATCCTCAAACAACTTGTAGTGTGTGCAGAAGGCAGTTTTTGCCTTGTCCCCTGATGCAATGCAAGCCTGGTTGTACCCTGCAGTGAGATCAATCTTACTGAATATCTTCACACCTGCAAGTGTGTCAAACAGGTTGTCAATTAACAGTAAGGGGTATTTGTTCTTAACTATCACCTTGTTTAGAGTGTGGCAGTTTGTTACCAATTGAAGGGAACTGTCCTTCTTAGCTACAAAGAAGACTGCAGCCCTTTATGGCAAGAGGGAGGGGCAGATAAAGCCCTTTTTGAGCATGTCCACAAGGTGTTGATGGAAAGTCTTGTCTTCCTTGGTTGTCAAGCAATAAAGGGGACGTGCCTTGGGCAACAAACCTTGCAATTGAACAGCATGTTGTATTTCTCTTATAGGAGGCAAATGGTCTAACGTTTCACTGAAGATGTCCTTGTACTCCTCAAGAAGTGACACTGGTGCTGGTGGAGGTGGAGTAGTCAAGGAAGGGGTTGCTGTGGGGCCAAAGCAAATGAATTTAACTGAGCACTGGTTAAAGTCTAGTTTTCCCCCCTTGAAGTTGTATGTACTTGTCTCTGTGAGCCTGACAAACACAGTGTTGTGGAGTAATTTTCTCATCTCAACAGGTTAAATCTGGAAACCCACCCCATTTCTGTTGAGGATGATTGCAGACGTATCACAGTCAATATATGGGCGGTTGTGCCAGAGCCAGTTGTGGCCAGCAATGACGTTATGGCTGGGCCCTGCCATGATTGGCCCAGAGAGATTAACCTGGATGTTCCCCATTTTCACAGAGAAGGGTACCATCTCATGGGTGATTGCCACTCTGCAGGAGCTGGCTACATGTACTGCTTTAAAGCAACTGGGAACTCAGTCTAATTGCTGAAAATCTGCAAATTCCTGGTTGACCATGGTGTGATTGGCCCCAGTATCTACCAAAAGTCTGTGGGTGTTCCCACAGAAGCAAAAGGGATAGGCCAAGCGGGTGATTTTATTTGATGAATGACTGGCTTGGAGGAAGGGGTTGTCACTATGGACTTGGTTCTGTCTAAGGTCTCTATTTCATGCACACTGTAGTTAGGAATTCTTGGTGAGGAGAGATTGAGAGTATGGGTCAAGCGAGGTTGCAGAACCTGTCGTATCTACAACCTCCAGGCTTTTCCTGGGTCCTCAATCTGAGCTAACTGGAGCTTTCCCTTGCGTGAGCGCTTAGCCCCATTTTCCTGCTGACGGGATTGGCGGCAGTCTACTTGGTTGTGAGCGCTGCTGGGTGAAGGACAAGGTTGGGGAGGAGCATTATTAGATCTTCTGAATCCCATTGAGGCCTGATTGCTAGCTTCTAAAATGGCCTTGTAGCAGTCATTGACAGAGGTGCAGCACCCTACAGGAACCCATTTACAGATGTGGTGCTTCAGCTTATTGACAATAAGGGTGAGTAGCATTAAATTTTTGTCAGTGATGGCTTTGGAAGCGGCAACAAGTGATTTCTGCCAGGCTGCAAGGTATTCAGGGACACTGCCTGCCTGCTTGATAAAAAGTAGAGGGGTTCCTACTTTAATAGGAGAGAAGGTTTTGCTGTAGCCAGATCTGGCAGTGTCCCTGAAAGTGGTCCAGGTAACTTTGTGATTCTGACTAGCCCAGTTGATGAACCATACTGCCGCAGGCCCTGTAAGGCACCCAGATGCAGTGGCAACCCACATGGTTTCTGGTACTTGGCAAATAAAGAGGCAGTTTTCCATAGAGTGGAGACAACTGGCAATGTCAGCCCCCTTCACACCACCTACAAAGGATTCTAGTTGGAGGTTCATCATACATTGGGAAAGGTCCAACTGTGGCAGGATGATACCAGATTCAAATTGTCCCAGGGGGAGGCAGTTGTAGACACTTGTGAGTACTAACTGATCCTGATATATAATGTACCCCTTGGGGATGTCCCCATCAGAGATAGGGAGGAAGGTTTCTTGGTGTGGAGTAGCCATACAGCCCGTACTTCATCCTTTATTGGGGGAATTTTCCTTTATATAGGTTGTAAAACTACTGCAGCTACCACTGTTGCAACTGAACTAATGATAGTTCAGTATTTGTTTGGGGAAGACAAAAGTTCAATAGACAGGACAAGAATAAGACGGTGTTTATTGGTTATTATTGTGACTAATATACTATATGGGGAAGGCTACAAGGGGGTGGCACAGTGGCAAGTTCAATATAAAGTTTGGGACTGTGTAATAACTTGCGCAGGAATCAGTGTGTTGAATTGGTAGCACTCCTAATTAGGAGATAGTGTCTGTCATTTGACATTGCCATCATATTGATCCATACCATTAGACTCACCATAGGGCAACTCATCAAGTGCCCCTGTGTATTGTAAGACATGTTGGCAGGCAAGGAGTGAAGCTTGGTTTCAACAACACCCCCACAATTGCCTGGGCCGCTGTCAATGAAGCATTAGGTGGATTACCCCAATTCTAAAGCCAACAGATTGCTGACAGATCCTTTGTCTCAAAAAAATTTGAGACTCTCCCTCCTGATGCAGCCAATGAAGAACCAACAATTATGAGCTCCCTCAGGGTTGGGCAAACCCTGGCAAACACCATCACCTGGCCCACAAAAATTGCAAAAGTTTTCATAGTTTTGATGAGCATACTTATACCCAAGAGATGATGAAAATCTGCACATTGCCACTCATACAATATAGTGTTATAACCCTTTGGTTCATGAAGGCCTTACCCTACCCCCTTTTAGTACTTTACTATTTTCAATTTGTTCTCACCAGTCCCATCCCCACTTCCCACCAAGCCCAAGAAAACGCGGACCAACCGCCCAAATTATTCTGTCCCCCAGGAGCTCCCTGTAGCCTGGTCTATTTTACATAGTATCCTCCAAACCCAGACTATTTGTAATTTCTCTTAGAGGAGATTCTAATTTAAAATCCAGAAGCCTGTACCAGAGAAATGTAGCTTATTGGTTGTAAAGGAACAAGGATCACCAAAAAACTGTTGCTATTTTGCAACAAATATAACTACCTACCTGAGTACTTGGTGCTGATGACCCCTCCTTTGACCCTGCTGCCTGACCGCCTGCAAGAATCCATTGCTACTAGTGATTTCACCTCCATCCAGATATTTGGAGTCATGTAAATCACCCTCACTAGGCTAATTGATTCTATGGTGCCCTCTAGCAGACCCTGGGCCATCCTTGGGAAATCACTATCCTAGATTGTAAAGTTAGCCTGCATCCTGTAGTGGGCCCTTTCTTCTGGGCCTGTGGGCTGTCTGCCTGCAAGTTCTCAGGAACCTACCACAGGATAAATCCCTGACAGTAGGTCAGATCAGGGGCAAGTTTTAGTTTCTTGACCAAGGGTGATGAGATGATGTTTCCAGGGGCACCTGAGTCAAGGATGACGTACATATGACCTTGTTGATCACCAGGTTAATGTAAATGCAGTCCTGGCAGTCTTCCCTAATTTCCACAATCTTGGAAATCTGATATATACTTAGGCCCTTGAATTTGTCTAAGAAGATGGACATGGCAGCTCCTACAACTGAACTTGTCTCTTGGAGGGATTTCAAAGGTGCAGAGATATTCACAGTGCATAGCAGTTTGTTCAGTTGTTTAGCACCATCATTCTCATGAGTGAAATCTACCCCTGGTTGGGTAAGCTGCTCAGCATAGGGTAGGAATGTAGTTTTCCTGGAAATAGTGGGATGACCACCTCAGGACGGAGAGCCATATGTCTAGTCCTGTGGTTGACAGTGAGGACACAATGAAGAAAGTCCACTTTTATACCTTCAGAGTCAGGGGTTCCAAGATCTGAGGTAGAGATGGTCTAAGAGAGGGGGCTAAACTAATTAAGTTTGGCTCCCATCTTGGCAAGATGAACCACCAGGATGCTGCCCAGTGGAGTACTGGGATGGCCGCTCAGAGAGGGGACCAAAGAGAGGACACAGGGAACAGTTAAAGAAAATACACATTCAACCCCATCAGCACTAACCTGGTGAGCAACCAGTGCATACAACTGAGAGCAGGAGGCAACTTCAAAGGTGCTTGAAGATTTACCAAGTCATTCCCTTCCAAACTGAGAAGAGAAGGCACCAGCACCTCCTCAAATATGGGGGCAGGCAAAGAGTGATCAGCAGAAAGGTAGATCCAAATCATTGCAGGTCAAGCTCTTGACTAGAACTTCCCCAGAGAAAAGTAGTTCACTCAGGAGGTGCAAGAGGCTAGAGGGATTATCTTCCACAAGGCAAGCATAAGTGGAGATGTGAGACCATAGATCAGGGGAAGTTGTCCAGAGAAGAAGCAAAAAGGGATCCAACAAAAATACCACAAATTTCAAAACAAGGAGGATCATAATTGCAAACTCCAAGAAATTGGAAATCTAAGAGTGCAAATTTTGGGCCTCAATATTATGAAAATCACTGCAGATAGGGCAGCCACAAGAAGAAAAACCAGGTGCAACAGTAGTGAACACTTGGGAGCCTTGACAACAGTCTTGGGTAGCTTGAGTGGGTGTGAAGGCAAAAACGGGTTTAAAATCAATAAAATCAAGAAAAATCTCAAAATAGCAATAAGATTTATAAGAAATTTTAAATTGAATTTAGAGTTCAAACTCTGAAATCAAAGGCGTAAACAGTAAATGCAACAACTAAGTGTTAAACCTAGACTTAGGGGCTTTGAAGAGACAACTGGTTTCAAAAGGGACCATGTAAAGGTAAGGTTTAAAGTGAACACATCTAACACTTTGTTTAGAATTAAAGAAGACTCCAAACCAGAGTCTAAAAAAATAAGATGACAAGGTTAAAGCAACTATTTCCAGATTTTAATAAGTTAGAAAATTGACAAACAGGGGACTCAAAGTCCCCTTGCTTTGTTAAAAGGAGTGAGTTACTAAGGATTGGATCACATTACCACTTGGATTGCATCCAATTGGTTGAAAGAGAAATTTTGTTGGCCAAGGCCAGGGGTGCTGGAGAGTTCCAAGATAATTTCCACGGCTCTACCTGATTGGCTGGAAGGCATCCTAGACATTTCAGATCCATTTGACTTCCTGGACTTTGATGTGGCGTCTTTTGATTAGACATTTCTGATTGCTTTTAAAAGTGAGTGACACCATGCCAACAAATAATCCAAATTGATCTGTGTTTTTTCCCAGGGAGGAGCAACCAGAGCCAGGGGATCCACAGGGTAGGCCAGGACAAATCTCTCATCCATAGTGTGCGCCAAATCCCCTAAGGAATTAAGCAACTTGGCTGTTATTTTTAGGCCTTTCTTGGTGCAACGGGGGAAAATGGTTTGATCCAAGGCCAAAAGTGGCAGTGAATTTACAGATGGGGTCTGGAAAGAAAGGTGCAACATCAGGTCCAGAAAGGAGGAGGGCATCAAGTCTGGGGACAGTTGAGGGTTTATCAGGTGGGTGTGGAGTGGGGGGGAGAGTTGTGGTGAAGCTATAAAAGCAGCCAAGGACTCATCCTTGTCCTGGCTGCTTAAAAGTCTTTGTCCCTTCTGCTTGTGTCTCCTCCAGTTTCATCTTTTCAGGGTACCCACCCTCATTGTCTTTCATGCCTACATAGTGGACCTTCTAGTAATAGTTCTTGCATTCTCAAGAGAAGTGCACAGTCATATCACACTTGAAACAGGTGTGTGCCAGGGAAGTTTCAGGGGCAGTGCCCATCTTGCTAGTAGGTTTAGAAGCCTCATCTTTCACTCTTAGCTTATACTCTGCCTGGGGATGCTGAGAAAATTCTGGAATAGGGATTTCAAACTCTTCCTTGTAAGTACAAAAGAGGTGTATTAGGTCTGATACTGTACAGTTGTTGTGTATCCCTGACTTCAGGGCCAGTGACATTTCTCTGTTAACTCTGAACGTGTTCAAAAAGGAAAACTGAAAATCAATGAAATGTACACCATTCATAGAGGACAGAGTCTGAACTTCCAGATAGAACCTGGAGATAAAGTCCCCCAGGGTGTAAGAGAGGGGGCTAGACTAACAAAGTCTGACTCCCATCCTGGTGGGACCAACCACCAGGATGCCATCCAGTGCAAGACTGGGATAGCTGCTCAAAGGGACCTCCCAAAGGAGACCAAATGTGAAAGTGGAGGGAAGTATGCATCCAAAGCCATGACTAAGGCTCCAGTAAGTAACCACAGAGAGCAATCCCAAGTGGGAGGTACCTCTGCATCTGACTCAGGGATTTGATGCAAGGAGGGTAGGAAGGAAGCTGAAACTGCTGCGGGGGAAGGTTTGTCCAAGTCAGAAGAAGGAGTTTCAGTAGTACTGGATTCTAAAGGGGGCAACAATTCTTCAAGATAAGAAGACAACCAAGGAAACAAACCATATGATACTGAGTTGGTGGGAACCTTGGTGAGATTTCCAATTACATTTACAAACAGACTAAGAATAAACTCAGAAGATCAAGAAATCAAGGAAAGTTTGCTCCAAAAGACAGGGTTGGAGGACCAGAACAATAGAGAAATAGGCTCCAGTATCCACATAGCCACCTTGTACCAAGGAGACAACATGATTTCAACAGGGTGCCCTTTTTGCTAAAACTTCCAAGCGGACAGACCAAGTGCTTGGGTAAATATCAGGGAATGATCCAAAATCAATATTCTCAGAACAACTCCCAACAAAAAACAACAGGCAGTTGGGCAGGCAGGCCAGGAAAAGCGGAAGGTGGGGACAACAGCAGGAGTTGAGACAATTACCTTTATTATTTCAACAAACTTCAAAACTACAAAAGGATTTGCAAAGTCAGGAGTTTATTCAATAATTGGAATTGGTAAGCAAGGGACCTGACAGCCCATGCTTCCATTTTATTCAGAGGGGGGTGATAGGACTGGGGGGTTATGAGAGGGGCTATCAGAGTGCAATCTAAAGGGGAGCCTATTAAAGACCACTGGCCAATCTTCTCCTGGTTCAAGACCAATAAAAATAGGGGCCGTGGGCCCAGATGTAAGACTCAGTCCCTCAATTGGCTAGAAGCCTTCCAAGGACTCAGGGTGCACATTTCCCCTAATGCCTTCCTCTGGTCTCTCCACCGGAGAGCTCTGGAACCCAATTATTTTGGGCTGAGGGACTTCTAGGCCGGAGGAATTGGCTAGCTGGGACACCACTGATTGCGGGATTTGATACCCAATTTCCCCAGGCTGCAGGTTATGCCTTTCAGGCTCCATGCAGCCTGCCTTTTTCTGTTGGTCTGCTAGTTGTTTCAGGACTGGGCAACACCAGGACAACAAGCAATCTAGCTGAATTAATGTCTCCTCCACAGTTGGAGGGGACTCCAAAGGAGAAATGGGAACTTTGGCCGGGAAGGCCAACACAAAGTGTTCATCCACTGTGTGGGCCAAGTCCTCCAGGTTTTGGAGGGGTTTTGCCTGCATGCAGGCCACTTTTTTTAATGGTCTGGGAAATACATCCCAATCCAGGGCCAAAGGTGGGCCACAGAACTTTACATTATCCTTTCCTTCTTTGATGGGGGTGGATGCCTCCTTGGGAATGGTCAGCCAGGGAGAAGTTTTTGTGGGCCTTGGGAATCTTTAAGGCCAATAGACCATGAGGTGGACCTAGGGATTCAGGATTTTTACGGTGAAACTCCAATACCAGCTCTTGGCAATTTGCACAATCTTTGGAGCTTACCCAGCTATTGTTGTACGCTGGGTATCCTTTCCATGATACACAGTACTGGAGAGACTTCCTCACCCTACAGGAGGCTATTATTTCCTCTACCTCATATTTGGGAATTCCCTCAACCTCTGTAGGCCCTGCGTTGGAAGGTAGCAGTCCTTCAAAGGGGGATAAGCAACATGCATTGAAAGTAGTATGAATGCGGTACAAGGGTGGGAGATCCAGCACATATGCCCCATTGCCCTTGTCTTCCAATACCTTGAATGGACCTAACCGTTTTGGAGCAAACTTGCAGGCCGGAACTTTCATCTGAATGTTGGTAGCATCTAGCATAACAAGTGATCCTACAGGGTAGTTTGGGGCAGGACACCTATTCTTGTCAGACGCCCTTTTGTAAGCTTGTATGGATTTGGACAAGGAAGTTCTGTACCCTGATGTGAGTGGCCTTGAGGTGTTCAGCCATGTCTGCTGCAGCTGGAACATGAGCCTGCAAGGTGGGACCAATAACAAGGGATGGGGAGAATCCAAGGGTTGCCTGAAAGGGGGAGGTACCTGTTGAGGAGTGTACTGAGTTGTTATATGCAAACTGTGCAAGAGGCAAATTGTCTGACCAAGAGTCCATTGCCGCATTTGCATAGCATCTCAAGTGCTGCTCCATGGTCTGGTTAACTCTTTCTGTCTGTCCATCTGATTGTGGGTGATATGCTGTTGAGCGGCATGGTTTGATGTTCAGTATATGCAGTAAGTCCTCCCAGAACCTGAAGGTGAACTGAGGACCTCTGTCACTAATTATCTCCTGAGGCAACCCAAAGTTGGTAAAGATGTGCTTCACAAACAAATTGGCCATCCCCAGGGAGTTAAGAGTAGTGAGACAAGGAATGAACACAGCATAATTGGTAAAGCAATCTACCACAACCATGATGGAATCATAACCATTTGATGGAGGCAATTCTACCACAAAGTCTACTGAAATAGAGGACCACAGACCTTGTGATTGTTGCAGGGGGTGTAGAAGGCTGTTATTTCCTGAGCAATCTGGCTTGGAACAGGCACAGGTTACACATTTCTTGATCCAAGGTGTAATCTCTTTGGTGATTCCTGGCCAGCTGTAGGTGTGTTGGACCAGGTTCAACAACTTGGATGAGCCAGGGTGTCCAAACAGCGGTGGGTTGTGATGTTCTGTCAGGATATGTTCCCTCAAGGATTTAGGAACCCATACCTGGTTGTTTTGGTAAACTATCCTTTCCTTTAGAACATAAGGGCCCAATAATGGGTGTTCTGGGGAAAGTTTAGACAGTATCACCTGACCATCCGGCAATGTGTACTGGGTGGATACAACATCATGAAGGAGAGACCCCGGCAAGACTAATGGGAACTCCAGAACCAGAACCAATAGGGCCAGAAGTCCCAGTGTGGGCAACAGAACTGACAATGTGGGAATGAGAGTGATCTGGGGATTGTCCTCAGCATTGGATGGGAACATTGATGGGTTACGGCTGAGCAGATTGGGGAGAATGTTGAGAGAACCTGAGACAAACTCATACTTGAACTTATAAGCTGAGAGGGTCTGCATAACCCTAGCCTGACAAGGGAGCAACTTCTGGGGTTTTTGGAAATAGCATAATGCCTTGTGGTCTGTATGTACTACAAACTTGTGGTTGGCTCCTTGGAGATGGTGACGCCAATGGGTAATAGAGTCCACCACAGCTTGAAGTTCTTTGTCAAAGATGGCCCAGGATTGCTCATTGGATGCAAACTTCCGAGAATAGTATGCAACTGGGAGTTCATGCCCATCATGGTCCTGAAGGAGAACTGCCCCAATGGCCACATTGGAAGCATCACAAGCCACAATAAATGGCTTGGATGTGTTGGCATGGCAAAGAACTGGTGTAGACACAAAGACCCTTTTGACAGCCTCAAACGCCTGCTGACACTGGGGTGTCCAGATAAAAGGTGTGTTTTTACCAGCCAAGGGGTGAAGAGGGGCTGCCAGTTCCAAGATAGCGGGCAAGAACTTCTTGAGGAATATGACAGTACCCAAGAAGCATTGTAACTCCTTCTGGTTCTGTGGGGTGGCCCATTCACGCAAAGCAAGGGCCTTATCAGGAGACACCGCATGACCATCTTTTAGAACCAAATTCCCCAGGAAAGTGACTTCTGATTTGAAAAACTCACACTTGCTGGGTTTGATGAACAGGTTTGCTTTTTGGATAGCATTCACCACAGCAACCAGATCTCGGGCATGTGTCTTAGCATTTGGTGAATGAATCAGAATATCATCAATATATGCAACTGCACAAGAGAAGCGCAAGTCTCCCAAAGCTTCCTCAATGACCCGCTGGAAGATGGCGGGCGCGTTTTTCAACCCAAATGGCATTACTTTGAATTGGAAGCAACCACGTCAGGTTTTGATAGCTGTAAGCCACTCATCTTTTTCTGCCACCCAAACCTGATTAAAGGCGTTGACAAGATCTAACTTGGAAAAAACCCTAGACTTGGCAATGGATTGGGCAATAGAGGCTTCTAGAGGGAGGGGATAACAATCTGGAACAGTCACATTGTTCAAGAGAGTGTAATCCACACAAGGACGCAGGGTTCCGTCTGATTTTTCTGCAAACACTACTGGTGAACTCACAGATGAAGGCTTCTTTACTATCCACCCTTTGACCAGCATGTTGTCTAGCCAGACACCTAATGCTTTGTCCTCACGCTCACTGAGTGGGTACATGGGCGCATCAATCTTCACCAGGTCTACAGTAGTCCAAAAGGTCACATCATGATGAGTGTGTTGGGGGAGTGCAGTAGCAAGGGACAGATTAAAAGCATCTTGGTACAGTGCCAGGATTCCTGGGATCAACACTGGGGAAGGTACCTCTGGAGAAGCTTTTAAGGACAAGCAACTCTTAGGGGGCTCTACTCCAGGTTTTAGCAAGGACAGAACACCAGTGGAATTGTCTAAGGAGAAGTGGAGCTCATTTGCAGGTCTGTCAATGTGAACCTGATGCTGGCGCCACCAACCCACTCCAAGGATGACAGGAAATAGTAGATCATCCACGGCCAAGAATCTGCTAACAAATACATGGCTACCAGTACAGTAACTAAGGGGTTTAGAAACAGGATATGCTGTAACTGGTACCTTACTTGCGCCCAACAATTCTTTGGGGCCAAGGCAGGTGAGGTCCATAGATCTTGCTAAGGTGTGGTTCATGAAGTTACCTGCTGCACCAGTGTCTATTAGTACAGTGACTTTGGCCTTTCTGGTGTGTGTATAGAAGGTTGCATTTAAAAGGAAATATGACAAATCCTCTTTATTCTGCATACTCAAGATAGAGCCAGAAGGCTCTCCTGAGGCAACATCAGGGATGTTGGCAGACGCTGCAAATTCAGGGACTGACCCAGAAGTGGTGGGCCAATTAGGACACAAGACACTTATCCCACCCTGGGGCTTGGGCGGTTTCTGAGGGGCTTTGGCAGGGGGGTTCTTGACCACAGGAAAGGAGGCCATGATGCCTTGCTTGGGGGTGTAGGCAGGGAGGGCGCTCAGGCAGCGAGCAAGACCAAATGCTTTTTCCAATGAGCCAGGAGCGGGATCCCAAGCCCCTTTTGAGGATGAAGCAGGATCCAATGAGTGGTGGAACATAGCAACTGCTACCTCTACAGGGAGACCAAAGGAAGCTGCTTTCACAGCAAAAGCCTCAATGTGAGACTCCAGGTCTGGTGCCAACCCTTTTGATTGGAGCATCTTAAAGATAGTGGTAGACTTGGATCCCAGGGCTGCTACTGCTGCAGCCACCAAAGTAAGAAGGGAGGAGGAATCCCCAACTTCCTGACTCTGGCGTAAGAGGGTTCTTACCCAAAGACGCTCGTCTCCATCTAAGGCATTCAGGAGAGCAACTGAGTGTTGAGCATCTGTGATGGGAATATCTGAGGGGGAAAGATCTGCTGACAGTTGCAGCTGGAGCTCACCCAAAGCATCGAGGACTTTTTCCTTGGCGGCTGCTGTGGGTGGGGAGGTGCATGGACTCACCAACGTTACGTTGATGGCAGAGGCAACAGATGAAGCTATGGATGCACTTCTAGCGCGTTCTGAGGCCCACTTCTTCAAGGTGGACAGAAGGGATGCAGTGGCCAGTATGATAAGGGCCCCAGAGATCAGGGAACCCACGCTGGCACAAATCAGAGCAAGCACAAGGGAGCGCAACCAGTTGCAAAAGGCTTCAAAAGCTAAATTAATTGGCTTATCAATTATATAAGAGAGGAGGGCTAGACTAACAAAGTCTGACTCCCATGCTGGTGGGACCAACCACTAGGATGCCATCCAGTGCAAGACTGGGGTAGCTGCTCAAAGGGACCTCCCAAAGGAGACCAGATGTGAAAGGGGAGGGAAGTAAGCATCCAAAGCCATGATCAAGGCTCCAGTAAGTAACCACAGAGAGCAATCCCAAGTGGGAGGTACCTCTGCATCTGACTCAGGGATTTGATGCAAGGAGGGTAGGAAGGAAGCTGAAACTGCTGTGGTGGAAGGTTTTTCCAAGTCAGAAGAAGGAGTTTCAGTAGTACTGGGTTCTAAAGGGGGCAAAAATTCTTCAAGATAAGAAGACAACCAAGGGAACAAACCATAGGATACTGAGTTGGTGGGAACCTGGGTGAGATGTCCAATTACATTTACAAACAGACCAGGAATAAACTCAGAAGATTGAGAAATCAAGGAAAGTTTTCTCCAAAAGACAGGATTAGAGGACCAGAACAATAGAGAAATAGGCACCAGTATCCACATAGCCACCTTGTACCAAGGAGACAACATGATTTCAGCGGGGTGCCCTTTTTGCTAAAACTTACAGGCGGACAGACCAAGTGCTTGGGTAAATATCAGTGAATGATCCAAATTAATATTCTCAGAACAACTCCCAACAAAAAACAACAGGCGGGCGGGCAGTTGGGCAGGCAGGCCAGGGAAAGCGGGAGGAAGGGACAACAGTGGGAGTTGAGACAATTACCTTTATTATTTCAACAAACTTCAAAACTACAAAAGGATTTGCAAAGTCAGGAGTTTATTCAGCAATTAGAATTGATAAGCAAGGGACCTGACGGCCCATGCTTCCATTTTATTCAGAGGGGGGGGTGATAGGACTGGGGGGTTATGAGAGGTGCTATTGGAGTGCAATCTAAAGGGGAGCCTATTAAAGACTACTGGCCAATCTTCTCCTGGTTTGAGACCAATAAAAATAGGGGCTGCAGGCCCAGATGTAAGACTCAGTCCCTCACTCGGCTAGGAGCCTTCCAAGGACTCAGGGTGCGCATTTCCCCTAATGCCTTCCTCTGGCGTCTCCACCGGAGAGCTCTGGAACCCAATTATTTTGGGCTGAGGGACTTTCAGGCCAGAGGAATTGGCTAGCTGGGACACCACTGATTGTGGGATTTGATACCTGATTTCCCCAGGCTGCAGGTTAGGCCTTTCAGGCTCCATGCGGCCTGCATTTTTCCATTGGTCTGCTAGTTGTTTCAGGACTGGGCAACACCAGGACAACAAGCAATCTAGCTGAATTAATATCTCCTCCACAGTTGGAGGGGACTCTAAAGGGGAAATGGGAACTTCAGCCGGGAAGGCCAACACAAAGTGTTCATCCACTGTGTGGGCCAAGTCCTCCAGGTTTTGGAGGGGTTTTTCCTGCATGCAGGCCACTTTTTTTGATGGTCTGGGAAATACATCCCAATCCAGGGCCAAAGATGGGCCACAGAACTTTACACAGGGTCTCTTCCACCTTGAGTTTAGTGTTAGAAAAGTCCATATTTTGATTAAAAAGGGCCTCTTGACTAGCAAACTCTTCAGTTAGTGCTCTTGAGATGTTGTCAAAATTTCACCCATGTTCTGGGAGATAGGTAGTATGATGATCTGTGTCTCAGCATCTAACAATTGATGATAATAAAATCTCTCATAGCAGTGTCTGCACTGTACATGGAGTTCTGGTAGAGGCGCAGAAACATGGCAAAATTACTTTTTTGGTCAAAATTGGGTAAATTGACTGGCTTAAAGTTATTGAGGCTTTGGTTGAAGGGAGCAGGTGTGATCCTTACAGGGGAACAAGTGAGACAGGAGCAACTAAGGTTAGAGGCAGCAAACCTAGCCTCCAAGGTACGCCAACAGTTTTCTTGATGTTGGGCCTCACATTCAGCTTTCCTATTTTGAGCAACCCCAGAGGATTCAGGAGTGACCAAGAGGTTGTCCTCAAATTTTAGTACTGGCTTCAATACACATACAGCATTGAGAGCCAACCAAGCATAATTATCCTCACTTTCATGGCTGTGATAGAGCTCAAGGCTGGAGTATCTCATAGGGCTGTGTTTGCTTCTGGTGTTAAGTGACATGGTCTGAAAGTTGAAGGCCGCCAGCTTGTCATACATTATATCTAGTTGGCTCTGAAAGACATCCATGAGCATATGTTGTTCATTCAGTTCATTCTGGTAGACCTTATTTTCCTAGCAGGTGTCATGCCCTTCCCCAAAGGGCAGGCTTCTTAGATACTTATTTGTTTTTTTGGTTTGATTAATCTTTCTTTTATTTTTAATATTTGAAATTTTAAGTTAAATTGTTTATAATTAAGCACTTTAAGTTAGTTACCTTATTTTACACTATTTGCTTTGAATCATTGTTGTTGTTGTTGCTCTTTCTTCCTTATTCTATCTTACTATATATTTCTACTTTAAAGTTAGAATATTTTCATCTCTGTTACCTTTTTAAAACTCCTTCTTACGTTGTTGCCGCTTCTCCAGTTTCCATGTTGCTGATCTGCAACTTCTGTTAGGTTTTGCTGTTCCCCTTTCTCTCCAGGCTTCTTCCTGTCTTTTCTCCAGGCTGCTCCTTCTCTTAACTGTTGGTTTCTTATGCCCATCATTTCCAACTTGATGAGGTTTAAGCTATAAATAAAGAGCTTGAGAAAAGTAAGCTTTAAGCCAAAATTCTAAGTGATTTCTACCCTTCAATTCTTTATCAAATTCAAACTTGAGATCTTAATTTTTAGAAATTTATACATTTTTATTAAATCTGTTTTAAAGTTTAGCTTTTTCTTTTCTTGAACAAATGGAACTTGTAAAACAACAAGCCTTAGGCTTGTTGTATCCATTATTTTCCCTTAAGTAATCTTTCAATAGTCATATGTATCAATTTGCTGATGGAGAATATCCAAATATTGACATTCCCTTAGTTACAAATTGTTCACTATTAAACACCTTATTTTATCTTCTTTTCTTAGGGTTTGTAAACTCAATCACTCCTTTTGTAACCCAGTATAGGTTTTTAGCAGGGTTCTCTAAGATTATTTTGCAGACAGTTCCCATCTTTTTATACCTTTTAAATCTGAATCCTAATGCCTTACACATGCTAGTTTATAACCTTGCACCACTATGGGCAAGACCTTACAGCAGGTGATGCCCAAGTTTTCCTCCAGAGAGATTATGTGTTTCCCCTGTGTAGCAATCTGGGCTTGGAGGAGGGCTATGGCTTCTTTACCCTTTCTGTTTTTTTGGTTGTCAGTCCTCTCATGAGACAATTGAGGTTTTTTGATCATGTAGCTCAGACACTGTATGATATCTATCAAATAAGAAGGCAAGGTCACATTCTGTTGTATCAGTTCTGTCTGCATTTTTTTGAAGTGATCAAAGAGCTTCATAATGTCTCTACTAAACATGTGACCTAAGAGAGAGTTTCTTATAGGGTTGGATGTATGAAAAGTGAGGGACAGTGTCCAAGCAACAGGCCATTATTTTCATCTCTTGGACTAGGCTTCTGAAGTCTGGTCCAGTTTCATAGACATGGTTGACCATCACGCTGATACAATTGTCATCTAACCCTTATTGGTCAAGGTCTGGACAACGTGATTAGGAACAGGTTTGACCAGTCCATGTTCTATGGTATCTACTCACTGTATCATGTTGTTCTTGGCATTAGTTACTTCAGTCAGATGCTTATTGGCAGTGGTGAAGTTGTTTCCCAATTCAGAGTGGAGAACTTGAAAGAAGGTTTGCCGGTTGAAGACCATTTTCTCTTGGCTGTAACCCAGACTCTGGATGTGCCCTAAGTTGACCCTGTTGTGACACACACCAGGATGAGTAAAGTGATGAAGGTAATTTTTAATGTGCTTTACTGTATGGAGGTTGCAAAAAAGCTGGTCCAAGTTGACCTGACAGAAGTTATGGAACTGTACCAGTGAGGTCTCAGCAGCAGGCTGTTGAATGGCTGGGTGCTCAGAGAAAGAATCATTGCCAGCAGCACCAGTGTCTATTGCCTTGATAGCATTGTGGATGATGTCCTCAGAAAGAGAGAAATTGGCATCCATCTCTATGGGTGCAGGTGCTTTGAGTAACAGTGGTTGATTGAACACCAGAGATTGAGGATATTGATGCTCAGGCATAAAGTGGCTAAGGGTGGGCAAGCCATAGGAGGCGCCCACTCTCTCTCTAGCATGAGTGTTGGCTGTAGTAAAGATAGAACCCTGTTAAAAAGACAGAGGAGAAGACTGAGACAGGGGCTGCCCTCCCTCCTCATTGAAAGGACTGTGGGGGTGGGGACTGATGGTGTCAGGGCCTGGAATGCCCTGGATAATCAGCTGGTCTTCCTAGAGGCAAAAACAACCCATACCCTGGGAATCATTACCAACTGCCTACTAGAGTGAAACCTCCCCTTTTGAATAACAAATGGCCTGGGATTTGAGAGGCTCACGTGCCGCAAAACCCTGGCATTGAAACTAAACACAAAATTGGGTCCCTTTGCTATTGGGAAAAGATACATCAGCAGGGCAATTGTTTGATTGCACAATCAGGCACTCAATTGCTTGCAGGTTCTATAAATGGCTGTGGCACCTCAGCATGCTGCAGCTCAAGCAAGGTTCCTGTTATGCTAGCCAATAACCATACATCCCTAATCTCAAGTACGCAATCCCTGGGCAAAATTGCCAGTTTGACTGAAAATGATGCTACCAGATCCCTGGTGGCACAAAAGGCTGCACTTTCACCAGTAAGTATAAGTAGTGAGGAGGGCTTTTCCTTCTCACTGTTGACATCATAAAATAAACAACTTTATGCCCAGAAATCATTATTTTCTTGCAGGAATTATCTATTTTTGTACTAATATAATTATTCTTTTTGAATCTATTTGTGAATCATCTACTTGATATAAATTTGCCTATATGTTCCCTCCTGACACTGCTCCTGTCACTTTTATTAAGCCACCTTGCATCATTGACTTGGAGTTCTTTCATCCTCACCACCTGGATCTTCCTCCTGGCCACTCTAGAGTGACAATTCTTCCTATCATAAAGGAGATTCCTTCCCTCTCCCCCTGCCCAACACGCCTCCTGCTCAGGATTTCAGCAATTAGGGGTTTGTTTATATCACAGTATTGGGGCTGGCCAACCAGGTTGTGCCTCATATTGGGAGTTGGTGTCCCCTAGCTACTGCAGTAAACTACTTGGTCAGAATAGCGCCAATTGTGTACATGGCCTTCCAGGCCTGTCTGCCTCCCCTGTGGGAGTCCAGCTGGACTCTGGCTTGGGCTATGACAGATGGCATGGTATGACATAAGCACTAAATGCCATAAAATACTGCCTTGGGTTGCTTTAATTCTACAACAGCTAGTAAATATTCTTAATTATCAACACTATACCTGTTTTTTATAGTTACAGCTGTTTAAAAGACAGAAGAAATAAAGATATTCTGAAAAAACTTTTTTTATTGAGTATAGCTTTGGAGATTATACATGAAAGGTGGTTTGGCTAATGTTTGATGTGAGAAGAGCATGATCAGCAGGTATCCCTAATAGAAGTGGAGTGGCAGTGGGTCAGGAAATGGTAGAGCAACAGAACAACTGGCTTCACATGGCTGTGCATTTAGGGAAAGTGTTCTGAACAATTGCTATGACAACTTGAATGTCAAAAGTTCTTGTAGAATCATGTGCACAATTATTTGATGGTATGATTGTTACATTTAGAACCCTCAGAATTGCAGACTAATAGGCATAAAAATTAAACACAGTAAAACATTAGTGTGACTGTGTAATTTCTCTATTGTTTTATCTTCAGTGGGAACTCTATTTTCTTATCCAACTAGGAGCTGTGACACATTTGATTGAAAAGTGTGCTTTTTAGTATCAGATTTTGTATCCTAGAATGACCTCTACTTTGTGTTCTGTAAAAATTTTACTTGGATATGTGGGGGCGTTCTTATTAACTTATTTGAGAGAGAGGTTTCTTTCTTCTTGGACAACAGGGAACAGTGGAATATGTCATGGATTTTATATCCTGGGGGTAACTCTATTATGTACACTACCTGGCCAATGTGTTGTAGAACTTTTTTGGACACAGTTTGTTGAGAGCTCAGGCTAGCACAGGGAACTGTAGTCTTGATTTTTTTGGCACTGAATTAAACAGGATTTTCTATTTTCATTGGGGACCAGGGCTTCATTTTTTGTTGGCAAAAGTTTTGTACATTTGTACTGCCTTTCTTAAGTTCTGGGTGAATTTCTCTTGATATATGTGAATGTTGCATACCCAGTCATATCCTTCTTGTTGTCAGCTTCCTCAGTGAGAGGTTTATCACAGGTTGGGCTGAATCCATAGTTGGCCTTTAGGGGGCATGTCAGTGGAGCTGTGATCTTAGTTGTAGTACACAAATTGGGCCATAGGTAGGTGATTCGCCCAGTTGTTTTGCTCTGGATTCACATAGTGTTGCAGGTATTGTTTGAGAACCTGGCTTACTATCTTGGTTTGCCATTGCTCTGGGAGTGGTATGCAGTGGACAGGGATTTTTTATTCCCAAGTCTTTTAGTATTTGAGCCTAAAACTTGTACACAAACTGGGGTCTTTAGTCTGATAATACTTTCTAGAGAAGTCTTTGGTTTATGAAGACATGATCCCTGAATAGGATAGGGGTCTCTTTAGAAGTCACTTTGAAGGTAGTTGAGATAAAATAAGCCATCTTGGTGAAACAATTAACAATTATGAGGATGCTGTTAAGATCTTTTGAAGCAGGCAGCTCTACAATGTAGTCCATGAATACTAATTTCCAAGTATGTTCTATTATCTGGAGAGATTGAAGTAAGCATTCTGGCTTCCCATGCTTGGGTTTGGTTGTACACAAGTTTCACATCTGCTAATGTATGTCTCAATTTCTAACTTCATCTTAGGCTACATGTAAGCTCTTGTTGCAACCAAGGTTCCATCCTTGCCCACCAATGTATCTTACAATACACAGGGGCACTTGATGAGTTTCCCCATGAAGTGTCCAACAGTATGGATCAATATGATGGCAATGTCAAATGACAGGCACTATCTCCTAATTAGGAGTGCTATCAATTCAACACGCTGATTCCTGCACAAGTTATTTCACAGTCCCAACCCTTATATGGAACCTGCCACTGTGCCACCCCCTTGTGGCCTTGTTTATTTCCCCATATAGTATATTAATTAAAATATTCCTCAATAAACTGCATCTTATTTCTATTCTTGTTCTTTCTATTAGACTGTTGTCTTCCTCAATCAAATACTGAACTATTATTGGTTCAGTTGCAACACTCTCTGGATTCTTTTTAATGTCTTTGTACAGCCAGGGTGCCCTGACATGGGAGAGTTGTGGTATTCCTTCAATATCTCTAAGCATAATGATCCTTTAGGTACATAAGTCCAGCCATGTAGCTACAGGGTTTCACATGTAGGAACTAGTCTTATTTATAGTAACAGCTGTTGAAGTCTTTCTTCAAGTTCTCCATTATAGTGGTCCAATGCTTGTCTAGGGTCTGTGTAGATTGGATTTTTTCCTTTCTGCTAGCAATTTCTAATAACAGAAGTGTTGGTTTTATCACGTTAGGAGACAGTAAGAATTTGGTGTTGAATTTCTCAACTTCTTTAGCGCTAGGTACCACTGCCCACACCAGATGTTGGCTGCTCTCCAGAAGGATTAATGAGCCAGGCCTGGAAGGCCATGTAAAATATAGGTACTATCCCCACCAGGTAGTTGACAGCAGTAGCCCAGGGAAACCAAGTCCCAGTGTGAGGTACAACCTGATTAGCTAATCCCAACACTTTTATATAGACAAACCCAAGCTTGCTGAAATCCTGGGTGAAGGGAGCCTCTTGAGCAAGGAGAATGGTTAGAGATTCCTGCATAGAGTTGGAGTAACTGAACCAGGGAGGAAGATCCAAGTGGTGAGGGTGATAATACTCCTGTTCTGGGATGTATTCAGGTTTAGCCAACAAAAAGAGGAAGAAGTTCTGGAGGCTGCTGGTACAATAAGGAATATTGGCAGCAAGATTTGTTGAGCAATGCAAGTAAGAAATATATATATTTAAAATATAATAGAGTCCTACTGTTAGGGCCCAGAGTGCCCTGGAAAGTCAGCTGGCCTCCTTAGAGGTGATAAAACATGCAGTTTGGAAACTCCCACAAAGCACTTTCCAGGGCAAAATACCCCCTTTCAACTAGTGAATGGCCCGGGATTTGAGAGGCACACAAGCCTTGAATCCCTGGCATCAAGCCTGTTATCAAATTTGGGCCATCTACCTATTGGGAAATGGCACATCAGGAGTGTGATCATTCAATTGCGCAATTGGGCTATCAATTTAGTGTGGGAGCTAAAAATAACTGTAGCAACTTGCCATGCTGCAAATTCCAAAAGGTTCATGTTATAGCAGCCAATGAGATCTCACCCTCTTGGCCAAGCACACAAATTCTGGTTAAAATTGCAAATCCAACTCCAAATGATGCCATCAGTTCTCTGGTGGCACAAAAGGCCACATAATCATTAGTAAGTATAAGTAGTAAGGGGGAGAAGCTCTCTTTACTGTTGACATCTTAATAAAGCGAGTTTATGCCTAGAAATTATTATCTTATTGCAGGAATTGTCTATTTTTGCTCAAATTAATTATTCTCTTTGCATCTATTTGTGAATCTACTGCTCAATACAAACTTGCATACCCATATCCTCCCAGCCATACTCCTGTTGTCCTTGCCAAACCACCCTGCGCCCTTGACCTGGAGTATTTTCATCCCCATCACCTGGATTTACCACCAGTAATGAAGGATATTCCAACTGCCCCTCCTCTCTCTAACGCGCCTCCCACCCAGGACTTCAGCAAGCTGGGGTTTGTCTACATAACAGTATTAGGGCTGGCCAACCAAGTCGTGCCCCATACTGGGAGTTGGCACCCCCTAGCCACTGCTCTAAACTACCTGGTCCGCATAGTGCCTATTGTGTACATGGCCTTTCAGGCCCGGCCTGCCTCTCCTGTGGGAGTCCAGCCGGACTCTAGTATGGGCTGTGACACCTACAAGCCACAAGTTTCATGAATGACATTTTGCTTCTGATAATAAACAGAAGTCAAAAGCAGTAATCAACCCCTGGTCCTCACAATCTGTGGCTCACCAGCTCAGAGGGCCAAGGGCTCAGCTGCCCATGTTTTTTGGGCTCAAGTCAGCAGGTAATTTGATAAGCATCCTGAAAAACCTAAATGATTTGCTGAGACTAGAAAGAAACCCAACTGAAGATGTGTTAATGAGGGCCCAGACCTACGCAGAGGCAGTGACACCCCAAGGAGATTTCAGCAAAATCTGAAACCACACCCCCCAAATGAGTGCCAACCAGTGTCAACTCTCAGCATTTATACACCAGATTTGGCTGGATTACCTGATTTTAGGAATAGAGTTGAGAAACAGGAAGTTTCTGGCATCTATAACCAACACTCACTAATCAAGAGCTACCCAAACCTATCAGCCAATCAATGAACCAGATCCCCAATGTTAAAATGCTTGCAGACCTAAAGCCCGCAATTTCTGAAGAAATCATACATGATAGTATAAATCCCCAGCTATGTTGAATGTGGCAGCATTGTTATTCTGATAATAAAGTTAAGTTATTTTTTGGTTTGCAATGATTATACCTTATCTAATTCTAGTATTTTACCTTCTACACTTCATTTCTATAGTCTCACAGGACTCTGCCAGCCCTTCTGCTATTCTCATGGCCCCTCAGCACGCATTGTTTTGTCCAGCAGGAGTACTTTACAGCCCCGTCCATTTCACCAAACACCTACTTAATCCAGCCTATTTGGAATTTAACCTTGAGAATATACTAATTGCTGACCCCTTTGTCAGGGAACCAACCCTGATTGGCTGTCTTGCTAGTGTTTAGGAACTGGCGGGTTGCGGACTGGGTGGGCAGGGCCCACCAAAGGATTGGTGCTAACTTAATGAGGTAGGACATTGACTTGCTCACTCACAACCATGGACCGGCAACGGGGACAATAATATCTATTACTCCTGTGAGAGTAATATATATAATTCCAAAACGCTTGTTAGTATGATCCAGTGGGAGCTTGGCGGCGGAGGCAGGCATTGGTTTGGGGATGACAGGTGGCTCCATGTCTATTTGGTAGGCAGGAAGGAAGTTTTATTTATCTCTGAACAGGCTGGGTTTGGTAACATACCAAGGGCCTTCCCAGTTGTATCTGGTTAACTATGTAGTTCTGGTCAAGGGATCCCGGGCTAGTATGTTGTTGGCAGTGAAGTCCTTGTACTCAGGCTTTAAGGGGTACTCTGTGAAATGGACAGGACCAAAGGGAGCACCTGCCAGGCAGTACGTAGCTGGCAGGCTGGCAGGGGGGTCAGATGATCTTTGAGTTAACTGGCAGATGACAAGAATAAAATATGGCAATAATTGGGGAAACCAATATCTTATAACCTTTATTTAAAAATGATGATGGGGGTTGATCTCGGCCTGGCAGGTATTTATACCACACTGTCAGGCTTCACTTCCTGGTTGGGTTTTCTGGGCTTGGGCGGGTTGGCATCGGGGGTCTCAGATGGCAGTGTGGTACTCAGCACTGGTGGTTTGCCACTGGCTGCTTTGGGATGAGAAGACTTCAAATCCTTCTGTTTGTCAATTCTGGTATTGGGTGCCTTTTTGGATTCAGTGCCTTCCCCGGGGCTTTGGGAGAGTTTGGAATAACTCTCATGGAGAAAATTGTGTACTTCACCAAGAAAACTGCTGGTGTCAGTTGTTGGCCCCTAAGGGAAATTCTTGGCATCTTGCACTGGTGGTTTGCTTGCAGAATCCTGCGGGACGGCTAAGGGTTTGGGTCCTGGCGGGCTGGTAACAACTTTATCAATCAGTAGTGGGCTATTGGGTTCCCAGCCCATGGGTCCGGCGGTACACAAAGGGTTTTGTCCAGGGTTTGACTCTGGTTCCATATTTTGAGATTTAGGAGAATCCAAATTGTCATTCCTGACACCCTTGGCAAGAACCAGAAACCTTCAACAGTGAAGGACATTGGTACAGCATCCACCCTAGGCTTTTTCATGAAAAATATAACTACCAACCAGCTTATTTAGTACCAATGACCCCCCTTTGACCCCACAGCCCTATTGCCTGCAAGAATCTGTTGTTGCCCCTGAAACTATTTTCACCCATCTTTTTGGAGTATTTTTATATTACTTTGATGGGATTGGTAGATTATATGGTTCCCAGTTCAGTCCTTGGCCTTTTGTTAGTCAATCTGTATCCTACATTATCAAGTTGGCTCCTATCCTGTGGTGGGCGCTTTCTTCTGGCCTGGCAGACCCACTGCCCACATTAAATAGCGCCCCCCAGTACTTGGCATCCTGACAACAAGTGCTTTCTTTGCATATAAGATTTATTAAAAAAATGTCAACATTGAAAAATATTTCCCTTCCTCATCTATATACTTAACTAAGAGAACAGCCAATTCTTATGCCACTGTTAGTCTTGTAACATCCTCTTAAGTGACATGCTCTTTGTGTTTGGAAATTTGCATATTTTCATGAGCAGAGGCCTGCACCTGGCTTGTACTTATGCTGTGGTGTGATGTTCTTGGCTCTTGTTTGCTAAGGTGTCATGAATGACATTTTTATTCTAATATTAGACACAATCCAGATCCAAGAATTGAACCCTGATTCCCATGAAATACAGACTGCTAGCCAAGAGGGCCAAAGGGCTGACCGCCTGCATTTTTTGGGCTCAAGTCTGAAGGATGTTTGATGACCTGCCTGTTAAGCCAAGAAGTTTTCCCTAATGAAACATTGGCCACATCCAAATGCACGCCAAAGAAAACCCAGACCTATGCTGAGGTAGCTGCTTGCCAAAAGGAGGTGAAGCCTGAACCTAAAATTAAACTCTACAATTAACACCTGTCAACACCAGGCCCTGGCACCAAATCAATGATGTATGTGGCTGGGCTGTGTGAAGTAAGAAATAGAGACAGAGAAAAAACATCATAACTTTTATTCAACTACACCAGCCAACCCAGAATTAGCCGTCCATGAAGCCTCCCTCAAATGCCAAAGTTCTGTTAGAAGAATATCTGTGGACCTAAAGCCTACAAATTTTGGAGACACAGATTTTAATAGTATAAAACCCCTGCTATGTTGAGAATGGTGATATTGTCATTCTGAAAATAAAGCCAAATGAACCTTTGTTTCATGCAAATTTTACCTTATCTAGTTTTAGTATTCTATCATCTTAACTTGAGCCCCTCAGGCATACAGACTCCTGCCACTCCCACTGATCAAACCGTGGACCTCTTGCCCAAGTTATCCTGTCCCCCAGGAGCATCCTTTGGGCCTGTACAATTTATTGAGTACCCGCCAAACCCAGCCTATTCCGAGTTTACCCTGGAAATTATACTTCTCTCTGACCCCTTGGCAAGAACTAGAGCCATAGAAATAATTGGCTGTGAAGGAAAGTGATACACAGTTATTCCCAGACTATTCTGCAACAAGTATAATTATCTGCTCACATACCTGGTACCAATGACACCACCTCCAACCCTGCGGCCTGACCACTCACAAGAAATTGCCACCAATGATGCCACTTCCACCCAGATGTTTGGAGTACTCTATATAACTCTCATAGGCTTGGTGGACTCCATGGTGCCAAATTCTGGTCCTTGGTCCTTGCTTGGTTAATCATTATCCTACATTATTAAATTGGCTCCCATCCTATAGTGGGCACTACCCTCTGGCCCAGCGGCCTCTCCGCCCACGTCAAACAGTGTTTCCACCAAGAATTGGTATCCTAACACAAGGTGCCACCCCAATTACTAGGTCCTGCAGCCAAACTCTCAGGCAATTGTGCAAGCATAAAATTGCTTTTCTGATCAACCATTTCCCAATGGTCTCAATATAAAATTTTACACATAGGGTTGAACTCCAGGTTTTTGTAGCATGTGGGCCTTACAAATTCCTGGTCATTTGAAGTTATTGATGGTTGGTTTTGCATTAGGGGTTATTTTCCAAAGGCTATCATTCCTGTGGAGGTGTGATAGGCATTCTGGGTCCTGAAAATACTTGTGTTAGCCAAATATTAACCTTCAGAGATGGATAAGGTTAGTTACCTTAAGTCTCTGAGAGTTATAATTCTATAAGAAAGCTTCCTTCTAGAAAGAAATAGGTGTGAAAGTATAGAAAATATCAAAATAAGACAAATAAACTTAATATATTTATTGTTAAGTGTGAGCATATATAGAGCATTGTAAATGTATACTAATCTCTAGATAGACAGAGAAAGACTTAATCAAGACTATTACCATGATCAGTTAAGTCAGGTGAGGGATCACAATGAAGCTGAAATTAGTGTAGCATTATTTTAGGGAATGAGGCAGAATCTGATGTCAAAGGCAAAACCAGATAGATCTTCACATAAATCCCATGATTTGTAGGTAATATTGATAGGGTCTGGATATTGCTATTCATAAAAGTTTTTTACATGATAAAGAGTGCCATTTTATATGTTTTTTCTTTAGGAGTGTTGTTTCTCACATTAGGTAGGTTTAGATAACTTACCTGTGCTATCACTGTTGATTATATAATGCTTAGAAGTATATAATATAAATATAAGGCAAGATTTAGAAGTTAATTTATATTTTTATTAGAAAGAAAAATGAACACTTTTTTTAGCTTGTTGATATGTCACTGTCAGGGATTCAGTTGTTAGGGGGTTTCCTCTAACAAGTGTAATAAAGCCCCAATATTAAACTTTATCAGCAAAGCCCTTACAGGAATTCCAACCATCATCATATTGATGGCCTGACCCCAGAGTCTAAATCTCCCTAGTATGGGGTAGAATTTTTGGAGAACATAGTATACCCTCATGTATCCTACCAAGTGCCATGTCACATTTGGGTGTATAATAAAGGAATGAAATCCTTTTCAACATAAAGAATGTGCAGTCAACAAGGTTCAAATCTGTATCATACTGGTTTTCCAACAGGCTGAGTGAGAGTGAGGAAGGTTTAGGCATTCCTTCTGCAATTACCCAAGTAGTGTTACACAAGAGCAGAAGGAGCGCTCACACAAAATGAAGAGGCTTGCTCATAGCCTAATTCTAGCAATTATTTTACTAATCAATTGAAAATATAGAATCCTTTATTGAAAGCTAAAGATAGATAAAAGAAGTTGTTGGAGAAAGCTCTCAACAAAAAGGAAATTGTCTATATACAAAGTTGGTAATTAGAGAGGGATTTCATCACTTATCACACCTTGATGTGCTTTGAGAGGTAGAGCAAATGATTGCTTGCAGGTCTGTAGCCTGCAAGAGTGATTATCAAGGCTTGAAGAATTGCCTAGTTGTTTAATTCATTGCACTGGTTACTGTTCATACCTGGCTTAGATTTTGGCTGGATTATGGCTTCTGATTAGTTCTTGGTAGGCTTGGTTTTGGTGGTTCATTCTGCATATCCTCTGTCATTATTTTATTTTGATGCTATTTTTTAAATTATCATGCATGTATTTCATGTTTTGAATATTTACTGTTTTTAATTGGTAGTTCAGAAGGATATCCTCATTTCTGCAATTGATTTTACTCTTAACCATATCCAATTTGTTATTGTTCATCAATCTATTATTAACATCACTGATTCCACATCCAATTTTTGGTTTTGGACCATCTGATTGGCTTAAGTGAGGTACTTTTTTATCATCTTGTATATGTCTTGTTTTTTTAAGGATTGGTTTCTGATTGTCTGGACTTGATGTTTAAATTTAAATCTGGGTGTTTTTTACATTTGCTTTTAACATTTAGAGTTTCTGATTGTCTATCATAATAGTTTATACTAGTTTAGACTTAATTTACACATTTCTTTTTACTCATTGGGTTGTTAATCTTAGTTGTTTCTAATTTAACGTTTGTTTCAGATGTAAGAGAAATCTCTTCAATCTTAGAACCTGGTGTAGACACCCCCAATAATTGGAGGGTAAGGAATGAAGTTTTTTACAGTCATATGTGCATATTTGAATTGTGTAAGTGTGTGTTTGAAAGAGCCATATTCCAATAGAGAATCAAGAGGTTAATCCTAGTGTAATATCTGGATTGAGCCTGTCAGGAATAAAGTATGGAAATTAGATTCCATGAGTAACCAGAACTTCAAACCATTGACTACTCCAATTATCTTATAATTCATCCAAGAAAATTCAGAAGGAGACAAGACAAGATTATTTATAGGACAAAAACAGGAGTAAAGAACCATAAGATTTATTGAAGCACCATAAGAAGAATGATATATAAGGGTTGAGAGAAAATGAAATGTAATTTATACTCATTAATTCTTGAGTGAGAGGAGTCAAGAATGCTACAAGAGGGACATAGTGTTAGAAGGTGTATCAGGATATGTAACAGTTGTGATGCCAAATTCAATGATACAACATTTATCCAATTTTGAGGATACCTCCAAAGCACTATATAAGCTTCAAATTACTGAAATAAACCTTATCTTATTATTTGTTAAGTATCATATATCTGTAATTTGGCATTACAGAAAATTGGAGGTCACACCTAAAGTCAAACTTGGATTGATTATTGTTGTTGAATTAAATGCATTCCTGTCCCACCAACCGGTTATACCCAAAGCTGGCTCCTCTGTAGTGGACGCATCAGGCGCTGACTCCTCTGCGGCCATTAAGTTATGGGCTTCCCAAGCCCTAAAAACTTTTAGCAGCAAAGGGTTTAGAGCTTGTCTATATTCCTTTGAGGACTATTGTGATGCTTTTAACCTTCCTGATGTTGCAACATCTTCAATTACTCCCTCTTGGGGAATTGACTCCCCAAGTAGTTCACTGAATTGCTCACCAACTAATCATTAAGATGGTAACACCACTATCATTTGTCCATCTATTATGGGGATCACACAATCCAGATCCTAAGCAGAACACAACTTGAGTAAGCCTTGTGACCCAAGAGGAACATTACTCAGATAAGGCCTATGACCATCATGATATACATGGATGACATGTGGCTTTCCATGATACTATATATAATCATATATCCATATCCAATAAAATATCATTCTCTTCTTAATCTTCCCCTTTACCTTGTTTATTATACTTCCCAGAAGTATATACTTGACACTGACTAAAGCCATACTAAGAGAAGTTGGCTCCAAATTACATGATGATGTGCAGATTTGGCACCACACCATGCTCTTCAAAACCTGGGAGGAGTAGAAGACAGAAGCAAGAAAGTACTTTATTGGGTACAAGCCTGACCTGTGCCACCTTCTAAACCAGGTCAAAGTCAACCAATTCACTTCCCTCCAACCTTTCATCATTAAGTTTCAAGAGTATGTAAACAGGGTTTCTATCCAAAAGATCAATGACACATCTGGCAACAAGCAAAAGATCATCATCAACAACTTTCATATCCTGGTAGGCATACCCACATTTTAAAACGCCCTCATCCCTGTCTACGCCAGCCTTGTCAGTAAAGCAAACCACACACCTTTAGAAGAAACCTACAATTTAGTTCTGAAAACTACGCCATTTATGTAGAACACAAACTCAATGAGAACATAAAGACAACATCTAAATGAAACACATTTACCCTCAATGTTAAGAGGAAGGAGCTCTCAATTGCTGAAACCATTGAGGCCCAATTCAAGGATATACAATCCAGATTTGAGGCCATATACCTTGCAGACAAACAGCTCAATCAAAACCCCAGACCCATTCAAGGCCCCTATGTATTTACTGACAATTGATATAATTGCAGTGAACAGGGCCATAAATCTAAAAGATGCACCAAACCTTGCTCAATCTGTAAAGGTACTGGCCATAACTATTACAGCTGTACCCACTGCATGTGCAGCAACACCCAGTGTCTCATTACTGCCATTATGGCAGAGCAGTTCAATCAGAACAAAAAAACACCCTCTTGCCTCACCCAAGGGTGCCTCTTTGAATAAAAAAGAACAATTCTGATTATATTGTTGACCAAAATAGTCACATAATCTATTCTTTGATTAAAGCCAGAAGAGTACAATCAAGAGGCCCCTCATGTAAATTTACTCACCCCTTTGTCCCTGGATAAGACAATCTTCCCTTGACTTACAAAGAAAACTGCTCAGAATCAAGCTAAACCTCTTAATTTCCTTGATGATTTAGCTCACACAATTGACAGGAGATTTTTTCTGGCATACCCCTCCCAGACGGTATCCACTGGTGCCCTGATTTTTTTCTGACCTGGGAAGAATCCCTGATCAATTTGGACTACTTGTTGACTTGGTTTTGCCCTCATTTGAAGCAATGTCACCCCAACCAATCAGGACATACCATGTCAAATCATTTTCCCAGCTCAAAATTTCTAGATTTGAGCTCCTCTAATCCATCAGCAACCCCCAGCCAATCAGGTGGGGTTGAGAAAATTAATCTAAAACTCTCCAACCCCCCTGATTTTGGCCTGAAATTTTTTTCTGCCAGCCAACCAGGAGGCTCCCCTGCTCCAAGTGGCTCCAAAGTTTCCAATCCTACTTTTTAAATTTCAAGCAGGCCCCTCTGGAATCCCTGCTTGTCTATTTTACAAAATAAAAGTTTTATTTTTCATTTTACTGGTTTTGGACCCCACTTTCTGGAGTCTTCTTATTTAAAATATTAGTGAAAATTTTGGTTCCCTTTACCTTATTTACCTTCCTCTGGTCCTTCCTGGTGCCTCTGGCTTTCCTAGGATCAATTTTAGTATTATCAGGTGATTATTTACCTATTTTTGCTTTTTCTTTTGAGTTCAAACTTAAAATTCAGTTAGTTTTCAATATAAAAACTTACTTTATTTTAGATTTCTTGTGTTTTCACTTCTATTTGCTTCTGTCAGGATTGACAGTTTTCTTCCCCTGGAAACCCGGGCCCAGGGCTGAGATTCAAACCCTGGTTCTGATTCCCTGCGGGCTGCCAGCCCTGAAGACCAATGGGCCAACCACCTGCATTTTTCTGAGACTGAACTCCCGCAAGCCAATGCCAAGGATGATTTTCCAAAGGATAAAAGCAGGAAATCAAAGGAATCATTACACTAAATGGAAGAGCAATCAAGACGCCTAATGGAGGCAACAAAATTCCAACCATCTGCTTCATGGGCTTGAAAACCACCCTAGTGGCCAATCAGGATGTGTCACCTGAAGTAAGCGTGGGCTCATGGCCCAACCCCATGACTGCAACCCAAGAATAAGAGAATCAGGCAATCAATTTGGGGATTCTGGCCAATAAGAGAATACCCAGCCAAGGTGCCATTTTGCTGCTTCTAAACCCGGGCATCCTGGCCACCTGGCCTCACATTTCCTGATACCTTGATGAACCTCACATGAAAAATGCTAAGTTTGGAGGTGGGGTGCTATATAGACCTGTAGATCCCATACTTCAACCTGATTGTCATTTTTGAATAAATATTATGTCATATTGGCTTCCACAGCTATTGCCTTATTTTATTTTTGCCATCTATCAATTCAGTACAAGACCTTCTAGTCCTCCTGTCCTTCTTCTCATAGATTCCTGTCCACTGGGTGTTCCCTTTGTCCCCATTTATTTCACAGAGTACCCATTAAAGCCTTAGTATAAAGACTATATCCCCCAAAAGGTCCTTGAACTATATTTCTTGGCCCATGTAAAATCAAAAGTTAGCTACAACCAACAAGGTCCCAGGATCCTAACTGAGCCCAAGCTGTTTAGAGACAAGTTCAACTTCTTGCCTGCATACTAGCTTGATATGGAGCCGCCTGTAACCCCCAAGCCAATGCCTGTCTCCTCACCTGACCTCCCAACTGACCATGCAAGCAAGTTGCTTGGGATTATGTACATCACCCTCACTGGGGTGATTGACACAATAATCCCAGACACTGGCCTATGATCTTGGATGGGAAAGTCCATGACCTACCTTATAAATTTAGCCTCAATTTTGTGGCAGGTCCTGCCCTCTAAACCTGCAGCCTGTGTGTTTCCTGAAAAAAATGGGCCGCCCAAGGTTGGATCCCTGACAGCTTCTAAAAGTTGTATATATCATTGTAAAAGACTCCTCTGGCCTGTTTCAAGGCTGCCAACCCTCCCAAGCTGCTCCATATCATAAATTTTACTGTGGTGCCCCTGGTTCTGTGAATTTAAATTATAAAAATTGCTGTGTTCACTTGGGCATTCTTCAAATTTTTCTGTGAGTCCAAAAATGTTGCTCCCACTTGCAAAGTTTATAATCTTTACTCTAGCCCACACCTTGTTCCTGATCTGGTCTATCTCTCCTGAGCTATGGTCCCAGATCTTCTCTTCTGTCTACCTGGTAGGTAAGAACCCCTGTCAGCTGCTGTATTTCCTGGATAATCTCCCTGAAAAGGCCAATAGCCTTCTTTCTACAGGGGAGAATTTGGTTCAAAGTCTGACTTGTGACAACATAGAGTTTGCACTGCCCACTGAAGTGCTGGCAAGTCATCAGTATGAGGATACCCATATGCCTACCCTTGTGGAATTAAAAGACCTTTCCCCACCTTTTAGTATGCCTTTAACCCCAGGAGTGGCCCCCAAATACACTTTCTGGCGTATTGCTGGTGTCAGGTCCCAAGGGCCTCTGACTCTGAACCATTAAATTGAAGATTGGATGTATTTGATTTATTTATTTCAAGGACCAAAAATGACCACAAATGAAGGGGAGGGGAATCAGGCTCTTTTTATACCATTTGATCCAATTCTTCCAGATCATTCTCAGAGGTTCTTGGGTCTTCATCTGGGGGCTCATTCTGTGAGTCTGAGACATCAGCTGATTGTATGGCATCATATTCCTTTGAGAATCTTTGAACTTCACGCTTTGCTTTTGTTTATTGTTCAAAAATAGCTCAAATCAAAGCTCCTTCTTTGTGGCTTCAATTTGAGCGTAAGAACGTCCAAATCCAATCATTATCAGCTGAGATACACTATTATTTGTCTGCACAGAGTTGATTGTTGTCTTCATAGGCCTGATACCTAATCACATTTCTTTTTTGGGATGTATCAATGAGTTCTCCTGGGCTGAATATTCAACTCAGATTAACTTCTGAACTAGTTCACTTAGGGAGATCATCAAGGGCTCGTTTTGATGGCAAGGATCTGCTCTATCAGCCCAGGTAGTGAAAATGAAACTTTTGGAAATAACAATGTCATGGCGGTTCATGACAGCTGGTATCCTCTTAATAGGGCTGAATGCATACCTCCCCCAACTGTCCCCTGTTGAGTCCTTTTGGACTCCCGTTTGAGTGGCCATCCCAGTCCTGCACTGGATGGCATCCTGGTGGGTATCTTCCCCAGGATGGGAGCCAAACTTAGTTTAGCTCCCCTCTCACACACCTACTTTCTTGGGTTGTAACTTTCTCTTGTCTGTGTTTATTACCCAGACCTTGTCTCCCATTCCATGCCTTTTTTCAGAGGAATGAATGTATCTTGTAAATGTTTTGCTTCTCTAACTTATTGGTCAGCATTGGCACAGAGTAATTGAAGATTAAATCTGAGTAAAACTTGTTTTGGCATTATTAACTTGGGCCCTTTTAAGGCTTGAACTATATTTGTCTGTGTGCTGTAAACTAGTTCAAAGAGGCTCTTTCCAGCGGATCTGTTCACTTAGGCGTGCCACACAAGGAGGGTAGTTGGTAATTGATTTGGCCAGTCTTCAGGGTTCCCAGCTGTGATCTTGGCAAGGGCTTGCACTAGGCTGTCATTTAGCTGATCTACCCTGCTGTTAACCCAAGAATGGTAGGGCATTATTACTGTATTTTCACTCCTTGCTTTGCTGGATATACATTGGTGTCACTGGGTATTAGCTCATTGCCTCCGTCTGTGATTAGTAGTTCTGGCTTTCCAAACTTGCTGATGATTTCTCTGCCTATGAATCTTCAAACATTGTTGTCAGTGTGGGCTTTGACAGCTGTGCCACTGGCCATTATGTGGCAAAGTTGATAGTGATGATTATGTATTTTTTGTCATTACTCTTTCTAGGCATAGAGCCTATAATGTCCAGCACTCATACTTTGAAAGTTATTTGTGTCCAGATTGGCAGTACTGACTTGGAAGAGGTGTCACTCTTGGCAAATTTTTCACAAACCTCACATTGCTCAAGTACTTTTTGAATATCTCTTAAAAGGGCAGGCTACTGTTGCAACTGAACCAGTGAGGATTCAGTATTTGGAATTGGGGGAGACAACAGTCCAATAGAAAGGACAGAATAATAAGAATAAGGTATTGTTTATTGTAGAATATTGTGATTAATATACCATATGGGGAAAGCCACAAGGGGGTGGCATAGTGGGAAGTTCTATGTAAGGTTCAAAGCCAGGGAATAACTTGTGCAGGGATCAGCAAGTCAAATTGGTAGCGCTCTTAATTAGGATGAAGTACCTGCCATTTGATATTGCCATCAGATTAGTTCATGTTGTTAGATACGTCAAGGGGCAACTCATCAAGCGCCCCCTGGGTATTGTAAGATATGTTAGCAGGCAAGTCTGGAAACTCGGTTGCAACACTACTATACTTTATTCTCAGAAAGTTGTACACATTTCTTCTTTTGGTGTCTGAGGTCTCTGTGGTAGCGTAAGATGGTGTCTACTCTTTGGTGTGTGACTACATATGGGATGATCACTTCATCTGACATTTTTTTGGTGCAGTGTTCTGTAGACATCTGCAAATAAGTGTTTGATTGTAAGGATTGATAATCATTACAACTTAAATATAATTGGGACAAATACAGGAAACTCTGGTCTTCTAGGACATATTCAGGAAATCAAAACAATTCCTCAACCCTGGCTACCTCACAAGTTTAAAATATTTAAGATAAACAACAAAATTCAGATTCTGGGAATCCTGGATTTTAATTATAGCCATCTAGGTAAAGAAAAGTGTCAGGAGAGCTTGGAAACAGTTGCTTACTGCTCAGATTTGAATCTGCACCCTTTTCAAACTCAACTTTTAAAAACAAACAATCAATTAGTAGTTGAAGTACATCAGAACTTACCAAGCAGTGCAAAAACAACAGCGGGTTCTGTTACATTTCCAAAAACTAAAGAACCAACAATATCACTTCTTGGGCTTTGAAAAAAGTTTCCAACCAATCCAAAAACAACCAGAACAATAATGGTCAATAATACACTCCCAACAGAAATCAGGGTGCCAAACAATCAATCAAATTCCCAGCAGTGAAATGATGATGCAGCCAAAGTCCAAATCATAAATCTAGTTTACCCAAGCTATGCCCAGGCCAATACACCAAGCTTAATAATCCTACTCTGACTAGCAGGTTTGGCTGCTGCTAGCTGCATACTGAAGTATGCAACCAGATACTACTCAAAGGGTAAACAACACACACCAAATTTCACCTCACATTATTTCACTCTCCACAGTCAAACTCCAAGTATTTAGTAAGTAGCACTTGGGGTTTCCCCAGTGCTCTAACAACTTCAATTCCTTGATTAATAAATTTGGTTTATATATTCTTTACTTGGTAAATTAGTAGTTTTGAAATTAACCTCCCAATGATCTGGAAGCAGAAACTTCTTCTGCTTCTGTTCTGTTTAGTTCTATGGACCTCTGTGGCTGAAGTTTGTGAATTTGATTCTAATATTTGAGTCAAGGACGCAATATAATCTTTGGCTTAGAATTATCTGTATACTAAGCACCAGTTCCCTCCCACTTGTGATAAGTCAACGCCTTTGCCTTCTTTGCCTCCTCCTTTGCCTCCCCCAGTGATTTGCCTGGGAGCTCCTTGGTATGTATTAACTTATGTGGCAATATATTATGGGCTGACCCATTTTGCTCCATTCTTGGGTTCATACAAAATTTGGGGGTATCTGGTGAACACTTTAATGGTTGGCATCCCTGTAGGTTCTTTGCTGGTAGGATTCCACCCTTCTGCTCTTCTATAGATAACTTCCAGAATTAACTCATTCCACAAGTTGACTTACTGAATGTCAACAATTTGTCAGCATTCATTAAGTCAACACTATTTTAGTAATTATCTGCCGGAATTGGGCATTTCCAAAACTAAGCTAATTTTTCATAGTGAATTATTAAGTTAGAATTGCAAAATTAAAATGGAACAGGCATAATATCAACACCATTTAAACAAAGGCTTATTTTTAAGCCAAAAAACTAATGTAATTTACTATGAAAAGGTAAGTTTCTTTGTACTTTTACATTAAAGTTGACTCCAGTAAGTAATATCTGGGTGTTGAGCCCAAATAAGAATCCATGAATTTCTTAATAAAATACACAATATTCTAAAAATAACTACTTTTTATATTTTATACTAAGTTTTTATTGAATACATATTAAGATAAGCATTGAAAAAAGACATATGCCAACTTTCATAGTGTTCTTTGTACTATTAAGATATATAGTGTTATTTTAAACTCATTGGATAAACTATAGCTTATTTCCAGAAGTCCACTTAAGCCAAAACGCATATGTTAAACCTAGAATTTATATATGTATTTATAATGTTGACTTTGTGTCAAATTGACGCATCACCTAAATTGCAAGAAAGGGGTTTGGCTAAGCAAATAAAGTGGCATAATTTAAGCAAGATTTAATAGGAGAGTTACTATAAAAGAACGCTGACTGCCTCCATGTCAACGCCTTCACTGGTTTATTAGTAAAACATTGTTGCTTAACAAAAACACACATACAATGGTACAATAATTCAGTCTAAAGTACCCAGGGCTGTACTTTAGACTTCCCTCTACAATCTCTATTATTTAGTTTTCATAAGCTACATATGCAAATCTTTAAATTTTTAAATTTAAAAATAATCAATTTTGGCCTTAAAAAACCAACTCCAGAAAATATTAACCAAGCTTTATAAGTGATTTACATAGTATTTTTCTAGTTTAATGCTGACTGTCAGTATGCCAACAGTCAAAATCAAAGCGTTTTTTATGCTGACAAACTAAATCAAATATTTTTTACTATTGTGACTACTAGAATGTTGACTTTTCATTTAAAAATAGTTTTTTCTATTCTTTACTAATAAACTAGCTCTAAACTTACTTTCCATACTTCTATAAACTATTTACTTAATAATAAAATTTAAAACAAGTTATTGGTATTTAATTTCATTCATGTTTCATATGATTATTCTTACTTTATGAACTCTACTCTAATTATTGTAGGACAAATCTTCCAAGAAGCCACAAAAGAACCCCAAGTCAACCAAGAAAGTAGCCAAAGCCTCTGGAAAGACCTAAAGCCCCTACCCTAACAAAATCAGCCAAAGAGCCCTCAAAGAAACAAAAGACAAAGGAGAAGACCCCAGACCCTGAAAGCAAAGAGCCCTCCCCTGACCCCTCCTCTTCTCCAAGCTGGTACCAATCAGAAGGGGATGAGGTTTCACTAAACAAGCAAGGAAGAAAAAAGATACCCAAGAGTCCAGAACCCCAGCCAAGCTCAGATGAATCAAGCTCAAAGGAATCAAGCTCATCCCAGTCCAAGAAGCGCAAGAATCCAACTTCAGATAATTCCCCTTCACTGCCCAAGAAATCTGCACCTTCATCCTCTTCATCAAGTATCAATAAAGAAGATCCTGATGATTACCTGTCTGACTATCATCAAGCACCAATTGGCTCATGGGATCCCCTAAAGGTTCACAATATATGTAATGTCAAAGGAGAGTTTAAGCTCCCAAAGAAGTTCCCTCGGATTTTCTCTCTAATGTCTGTCAAAGGAGATGCAAGTTTAGTCTGTGATGGCTATGTTTTCAATTGCAAAAATCAGAAGACAGCAGGAAGAAGCAAGCACTATGTGTGTGAAGATAGAAGCTGCACTGCCAGGATCAACACAGAAGGATGGGATAAAGTCACTAGTAAAAAGGAGAGCACACATGCAATGCTTCAATCAATCTTATTGAAAAGCTTCTAAAGTGGTATCTCTACCAAATGGTTCCAGTCTCCAAAGACATCAATGCTTCTGATCTGGCAGTTAAGGCCACCACACACCTAAGTAATGAGAACTTGAAGCTCATCCCTGACCGCAACCAGTTAGTAAAGTACATATGTGACAAATGCTGTGATCTATTCCCCCATAACAAATCTGCCATGGTCCAAGGAGAGTTAGTCTTGACAGATGAGCTGAAGATGTTCAATGATGATGAGGTATTCCTTTTACATGATGATGGGCCTACAGCAGAGGCAAGAATTATATGCTATGCTACACAACAGAACCTGTAGCAGTTAAGAGATTCAGAAACCTGGTTATGTGATAGTACCTTTGCAGTATGCCCCTGCCTTTTTACCAACTATGGATTGTACATTCCCTTATTGAAGGCAAGGTGCTCCCATTTGCTTACTTTCTGCTTTCTGGGGCAACAAAAGATATCTACACATGGGCCTTTAAAATCCTTCAGGAGAGCATCAAAGCCCTACCCAGTAATAAAAAGAGTCCCCCTGGCCATAACACTAGAGTCAATCCAGATGATGATGAAAAGGATGAAGCCACCCTTGCTGCAAAACAAGAAGCTCATGATAAAGCACTTAGCCCTTCAACTATAATCATGGACTATGAAACTGCCCAGTATAACGCTTTTGGAAATACCTTTGATGGAGAGGTCCAGGGGCGTTTTTTCCATTATTGACAGGCTGTCAACAGGCAACTAAAGGGTCTACCTGAGCTCAGCAAACTCTAATGTCTAGATACATCAGGAAAGTGCAAGTTCTTAATTCAGCAATTTGTAGTACTAGCCTTTGTAAAGCCAGAGCATACTGGACAAGCCTTTGACCTCCTATTTCAGGATCTATATGCCAAGAAACATGAGGATGACTTCTACTCTTTCATTGAATATTATGAACCACAGTGAATTGTACGTAAGGTCACTAAGCGCCAGAGCAAGCCTAGAGCCAAAGCCAATTGGAACTGCTACCAGGCAGCTATAAGGATGAGATGAAAACTACTTCATCTTTGGAGGGCTGACATAAGCATATCAAGTCCTCCTTTGGAATCAAGCCCAGATACAACACCTACAAGCATCTCAAAGTCCAACAGGGGAAGACTGTTGCATCCATCAGAGATATTGAGAACTGCTCATCCAAGAAAAAGAGAACCACCAAAGAGAAACAATATCAAGAGAAGATCAAGGACGTTGTCAAGGCCAAATATAAGCTTTCAGAGATTGGGGAATACATCAAGAAGATTGCCACAATTCTTAATGATAACCAGGTGATCACAGTCTAGCTTTTAATTAAATTTATTGAGTATTGCCTAATTTTTTATATAGTTCTTATATGTTCAGTATAATATTTTTAAATAAATGGTTATTCTAAATAACTTATTAATAATTTATGATACTGTTTTTATAAAATCATTGATTTTTTATTGATAGTTTGATGCTTTAGACTGTATTACATGGCCTATATTGATATTTTACTAGTAAACTATATGTTTTTTGTAGTTTTCAATGTAGAAACAAACTTTATATTCCTGTTTCTGATTATTATTTTTCCTAAAATATGTAAATTTTTATGTAGTATTCTTTTGTGTATTGGTTTTTTTTTGTTTTTATAAGTGGGAAAAAATTTATTATAGTAAAGATAGCTAATTTCATAGTGAACTATATTTGAAGTGGATTTTTCTTATATTTTTAGATAGCTTTGCATTATTTTTTATTTTATTTTTGGATTTTACATAATCATATTACCCTAAAAGGTATCTTGAAGCTTAATTTTTATTAAGTAAAATGTTCAGGAAACAGGTTTCTGCTTATTAAAAAAGTGTCAACATTTAGTAGTCTGCATGAGTAGAAACTTAATTCTGACTTTCCAATGCTGTCAACATTAAAGTATTTTTAATTCTGATTGTCAACATATAGTAAGTCAACTTGCAGAATGAGTTAATTCTAATGGGTGCCCTTCTATACTACTTAGGTTCCTTCTTTTCTCAGGAATGGATCCGACATTGATTTTGATGACAGTGTTACAGGTAATGTCTGTGGTCCCCAGAGGGAATCCTTTGCCTTTTTTAAATAACACAAGGAGATGTCAATCAGGATCTAGTCCATTCTGTCTCCCTGGGGCACAAACATAGAGGTGTGATAATGTGTCTGTAGTGACTAATTCTGGCCCTGTCTTTTACTGGATGTTCATGTAAAACTGTTCAAGAAATACCATTCATCTGGCCTGTCTGTAGGAAAGGTTTGCCTGCATTTTAAAGTAAATGAGTTATTTTTTATTGATGAGGGCTGTGAACTCCTCCTGTCTTTTGAGGTAGCAAAACCATTTTACTAAGCAGTGTATGATTGTAATTAGTTGCCTGTTGTAGCTTAGATAACACCACTTGCCGCTGGTTAACTCGCAGGATTTGTATGCTTCTAGTAAGAACACTCTTGCATCAGTTTTTATGCAAAAAAAAACCCACCTATGAACACATCCAAGGCGTCATTCTCTATTTGGTAGTCTCCATTCCTTCTTGGGTATTAAAAGATAAGAGTGGGCACATATTTCTCCTTGAGCTGGCAGAAATAGAAGCCCTGCTGGGACATCCACACAAACTTGGACTTGGCACCTGTAATGGACAACAGAGGCGCAGTGAGGACATCACAGTCCAAGATGAAGTAATGTATGTAAGCTATCATACCTAGAAAAGTTCTGAGCTTGTGTTTGTCTTTTGGAGGTGGCATTTTGTAAATAGCTTGGATCTTCTTCTTGTTGGTTTTGATCCTGTCTTTGGATACTATGTGGTCTAAAAAGGGTAATTATTCTCAGAAAAACTGGCATTTGGAAGGCTTTTCTAGAATTTTTGTGCTGAGATAAGGTGGCAAACACTGCTTTCAGTTCCTTGTTGTATTGTTCTACATTTGAACTGTAAATGATGATATCATCTAGGTAAATTAGGGTGTGTTTTCTAATGTGGGGTTTAAACACTTTATTCATGAACATGACAAGAGTAGATGGTGTGTTGATCATTCCAAAGTTAAGAGCCACACACTCATAGGACTCATATTTGGTAAAAAAGGTGGTCTTTGAAATGCCCTATTCCTTAATTTGTATTTGGTTGTAGCCAGCTGTGAGATCAATCTTGGAGTTCACTGTGGTGCCTTTGAGTGCATTGAAGAGGTCTTTAGTTAGAAGTAAAGGGTACCATTTCTGTATGGTGACCTTGTTTAAGGCTCTGTAATTGGTGACTAATTATAGGGACTCATCCTTCTTAGCTATAAAGAACATGGCTACTCCAAAAGATAACTGTGAAGGTCTGATAAGTTCCTTCTCCAAGACTTCTTTAAGGTAAGCACAAAGAGTGACATCTTCCTTCAGAGTGAGGTGATAGATGAGTTGAGCTTTAGGTATAGCATTCTTTATTTGTATGTAGTGCTAGATGTTTTTTTTGGGGGAAGTCCTGACAAGGATTCCTTGAAAATATTATGGTGTTTTGCAATGATTTTCTGGCCCTGTGTGATAAGAGTCACCTGCTTGTCTTTGAAGTGGATGATCTTGTACTGGCACATGTCCCAGTCAATGGCCTTTAAGTTCTCCTTTATTTCTTGGGTTTTAGTTATACACACAAACACATGGTCTCTTAGTAGCTGGTCCACAGTGACAGGGTATATCTGGTAGTTACTTCTTTGCACTTGATGGTCAAAACTGAAGTGACCCAGTTTACGTGGGGGTTATTCCGCCTCAGCCAGTCCAAGCCAAGTACCATGTCAAATCCAGGAAAAAACAAAATGACTGGCCCTTGGATGGTGGAGTGGAGGTTTTCTAGAGCAATGGTGAAGGGGGCAGTCTCCTGGGTAGCATCAATTAAATTTTCACCAGCTAAAACTATGCTATTAATCTGCAAAGGATTAGTAGCTAGCTTGAATTTTCTCACAAAGTTGCTGTTGCCCAGGATACAATCTGCACCTGAGTCCAGGAGTGCTGAACTAGTGTAACTTTGAAAACAGAAATGATAGGACATTGGTTTATTTGGGTGATGAGAAGCAACTTTTGTGAAAGCTTAAAATGTGGATTCAAGAAGAAAAGTATATTTTATTGGATAATACTTTTGACTTATATAGTGTGCGCTTAGATAGGAACTTAAGTTGGATCAAATATGGGGGAGGTCATGTGCAAGTTGGATTTGAGTTGCTGGATACCTGGACAAGTCATGTGATATTGGTTTGTTGCAATTTCCAGAATATTGAACTGAATATTGGATTGGCACCAAACCAGGCAATGACTGAATGCTAAGTGTATTGGCAACAGCCAGAATACCAGTACATCCAGCTCCTTGACACACCCCTCCCTTAAGGGGTTACTCTGGTACATCAGGAGAGGGCTTTGTCTTGACGGCTGCCACTCGATGTTCCTGGAGTTGTTTGCTAATGGGTACTAGCTAATTCAAGTGTTTTCTTTTGCTGAGGCAAAGGCAGGATCTGTGGTATTTTTTGATGATGGGGTCTTTGTCTTTGGCGCCTTGAAACTTGACTAGGTAGGTGTTTCTGACTGGTCTGTATTTGACACCCCTTCCCAGTCCTCTGTGTACTGAATCCAATTTCTTTCTTTTTCAGCAAGGATCCAGACAAGGGAGTTGACTGGGAGTGGTTCCTCTGCAGAGGTCACCTTTTGTGCTTTAAGTCTCTTGTTTTCTGCTATCTTAGCTTTGAGGTGTATGTGTTGTAGCGCTGGGGCCTGTTTCACTGTGGGAGGGTTTCCCCAGGGAAATCTTCACATATGGTTGGTTATTGCAGGTGACTATCTCTAGTTTGTACCCATATGTTAGTTCAAATGATGAGTAACCTGTCCCTTGGTTGGTGTGTACCTGAGATACTAATAATACATGCTTCACATATAGTGGCCATGTGTCTCTGGCTTTGCCATCTATTATTTTCTCTAGGGTTCTGATGAGGCTGCTGTTTAGGCGTTCAACTCTGCTGTTGACTTGTGGCCTGTAGGGCAAGGCTGTGGAATGTTTGATATTCTTTGATTTTAATTTATCATTCACCACGTAAAATTACAGTTCTGTGGCTCCATCAGTCATGATGTAGTCTGGGGTTCTCTAGTCAGCTATAATTGCCTTGTTGATAAAGTGGTTGATTATTTATGCTTTGTGATCCTTTGTTGTCCAGCAGATAGGCCAGCATGTGGCAAAGTCAATGGCTACAATTAAGAAGCATTGTTTTGCTTTGGTTTCTGGGAAAGATCCTACTACGTCCAGGCCCCAAACCTTAAATGGTTCTGGGTCAGGTACTGGGTGACTGTAGGTTATGAAGCTTTTATGCTTGAGTATTTTTTGATACACTGTGCACTTCTTTAGGACATCAATGTCTTGTTTTATGTTAGGCCACCACACTATTTCCTTTAGGGTGAGGTATAGGTTATTGGCCTTTGTGTACCTCAGTAGGCAGTGATGTCTGAGGATGGTATCAACCCTTTGTGCCAGAGAAATATAGGGGATGTGTTTATCTTTGATGATACAATATACTATACCATTTGACACATGTAAGTGTTTCTCATTTCTCACTAGTGTGACATGAGTTAACTGATGGGTTGAAGGATTTTTGCCTTTGGTTTTATACTCAGTGTTGTATAGGTTGGGCCAATATGGATCCAGGTGGTCAGGGTGATCTTCTCTAGGTTGACATAGCCTAGAGAGGGCATCAGCTGTGGCCAGCTCTTCCCCCTTTTGTACTGGATGTCCAGGCTAAGCTGCTCAAGCAAGGACATTCATTTGGCTTGTTGACGTGCAAGTGTGTTCTGAGTTTTCAAATAGATTAAGGATTTATGGTCTGATAGTACTCAGACGTTTAAATGTCCTTCTAGGTAACATCTTCATTTCCTGCATGTATGGTATATTGTTAGAAATTTCTTATTGTTTATGGGATATCTCTTCTGAGTTATAGTTAGTTTTCTACTCTCATAACATACTGGCAGGAAGTCTTGCTGTCCTGGCTGGCAGATGCGTAGCACAGCGCCAATAGCAGTTTTGCTAGCATCTGACTCAAGCTTGTAGCACCTGTTGTTATTTGGGTATTGCAAGATTGGCGCTTCAATCAGAGCTTGCTTTAGTAGCTAGAAATTCTTGTCACATTCAGGTGTCCATATGAATTTCTTTTTAGCATTACCCTTGGTTAGGTCATTGATTGGTGTGGTTAATTTTCTGCAGTCTTTGATGTATTTCCTTAGATAAGCTACCATTCCAAGAAAGCATCTAACTTGTTTAACGCAGGTGGGGTGTTGTATGTTGTTTATGGCTTTAATTTTATCTGGGGAAGCTTTGATGTCACTATCAGAGACAATGTGGCCCAAGAACAAGAGCTCTTTTTCCTTAAATTTGCACTTGCTAGGCATTGTGTCGTAAAAGTTGCAGCAAGGGGTTGCTAGTTTCTATGAACATTTAGTCAGTGACCTTAATTATTAATACTATACCTGTTGATGGTATAGTGGCAGCCTATGAAGGACAGAAGAATAATAAGGTTTATAGACAAAACTGGTATTTATTTAGATAGTATTGCACTTATATAGTGTGAGGCAGGGGAATTGCCACCAGAGGCAGGGAGGCACAGACAGAAGAACTTTCCAAATGGAGGAGAGCGGGTTGACACAGCTAAAAGTCCTGCGCAAGAGAACAACCGCTTTCTCACGGCTTTTCTTAAGGAGGTAGATATAAATAACTTTGTCATTTTATTTATAATCCCAGAAGTGAAGCCTGTGCCTTGTGCGCGTTTGAAAGGCAAATCAAACACCTGTTTTAGGGGCGTTTTAAAAGTCTTTATCACTAGTAGAATCAGGATGCAATAGCGCAACCGTGTGATTGTTCCATTGCTTAATCCCTAGATGGACAACTTTTTGTCTAATCCGTTCAGGATCTGCAACACATTGCATAGAGCTTGTGCTTTGCAAGTTAATTGAGTGTCTTGCGGACATGTGTGGGGTGTTTCTCTTTGGTTTTTGAGAATATGATGACATTTTTGAAGTAGCATAATGTATTTGAAAGATTGTTCAGTGCTTGGTTCATCATAATGACAAATGTTGCAGGAGTGTTGGTCATCCCAAAGTTCATTACCCTACACTCAAAGGATCCAAATTGCGTTCAAAAGGCAGTTTTGGGTATGTTCTTTTCTTTTACTTCTATTTGGTTGTAAACTGGGGTGAGGTCAATTTTGGAGAAAGATTTAGCTCCAGAGAGTCTTGCAAACAGATTTTCTATAAGTGGAAGGGAATATATATTATTCACTGTACTTGCATTGAGTGCTATGTAGTATGTTACTAGACAGAGTGAGCCTTGCTTTTTTTACAAAGAAAACTGCTGCTCCTCACGAGATTCTGATGGGCAAATGAAACCTTTGGCTAGGTTATCCTCAATATGTGTTTTGAGGGTTTGTGTCCTCATGAGGGATTGTCTGTAAAGGGGTGCAAGTTTGGGCATGGCCTTGCATAGGTCAATGTCATGTTTGACCTCCTGTTTGGGGATAGGTCTGTTAGCTCTTCCTTAAATACATGAGTATATTCATTTAGGAGTGCTGCAAGCTCTGGGGATTGAATTTTGGCTGTTTGCATGTTATTTAATTTGATGTACCTCATTATGTGGAGTGTACTGTCTTTGGTTAGACTTTCTGAGATGTCCTGATTTGTGATTTGGACAAATACTGTGTCTCTCAGAATGAGATTGTTAGGTTCTTTGAGGATGTTAAAATTGACTCCATTGTGTTTGATGGTCATGGTCTTTGTTTTCCAACATACACTAGGGTTCACTTGAGTGAACCAGTCCATGCCTGCTACAATGCCATATTTTATGTTGTTTATAACAAGTCCTTTGATGAATGTTTGTATGCCTTGGAGGTCAATTCTGAAGGGAGTTGCTTTGCCTTCAAGTAGAACCTTTGATTTGTCTGCCATTCTGGAATACTTAAAGATGGATTTGACAACTGGTATTTTGTACTTGGTTAAAAATAGCTTGCTTACCATGGTGTGTTGTACACCAGAGTCAAATAAAATTTTGTGTGTATGTGATTTGAAAGTGCATGGGTAGACAAGAAGTTGTGAGCAATCTTTAATTTTTAAATTCATAAAGATAGAAGATTACAGGACATGTGGAATGCAAGCAGCAAAGTTTGTGCCTTGTGTCACAAATGACAAACTCCTGTTAGCAATACACATAGAGAACCCCCAACTACAGGATTTGAACCCTGGGACTCTGCGGGCAGCCAGCCTGCAGGCCCAGCTGCCTGTGTTTTTTGGACTCAAATCAGGAATGAATTTGACTTCAGAGAAATTCCCAAGACTCACCAGTATGAAACCTTCTACATCAAAGCCCTGTCTCCAGGGGGATTCTGTTAGTCCTGCCAATGAGAATGCTGAACCAAACAATGATTCTGAAATAACTGGGGCCACCACTAATGGGGGATTGAAGAAACTTCCCCAAGAACATGGGCCGCCAGAGCATGACAAATCCTGTGGCTCAAAGAGGGAATTTGAGTTTCCCTGCCCCAGTCCAGCCAATTAGGAATTACTTATGCAGGATGCCACCAAGCGTTTCCAAACCCTGGTAGATGTTACCACCCAGCCTGAAGGGGTTTTCAAAAGTTTTCCTATAGCAGATAGGCATACTTATACCCTGGGCTGCCAGGAAGTTGCCTATTGTCATTTTTACATTAAAGTGATATGAACTTTTGGTTCACCCAGATCATCCTGTATTTAATTTCATCACTCTTTTATTTGCAGTCTAACCCCTGTGGCACCGTCCACCACACCAGCCAATTCCAAGAAACTGCAGACAGACCGTCCAAGCTATACTGTCCTCTAGGAGCACCCTTCAGCCCAGTACATTTTACTGAATACCCCCCAACCCAACGTATTCAGAATTCACCTTAGAGAAAATCCTACTCTGCAACCCTGAAGCCATGACCAGAGAAACTGATGTTATTGGTCGTGAAGGAGCCTTTATCACTGTGCCCCCCTACTTTTCTGAGACAAATACAACTACTTGCCCACCTACCTGGTACCAATGACTCCCCTTGATCCTGCAGCCTGACCGCCCGCAAGAATCTGTTGTTGCAAGTGAATCCACCTTGACCCAAATATTTGAGGTTATGTATATCACTCTTACCGGCCTCATTGATTCTATGGTACCTTCTAGCGGGTTCTGGGCCGTCCTGGGAAAATTCTTATCATATATTGTAAAGTTAGCACCCATCCTGTGGTGGGCCCTCCCTTAAGGGCCTGCAGGCTGTCCACTTGCAAGTTCTCAGGAAGCCCCTACAGGGTGGATCCCTGACAACTTGGTAAAATTTCTTGTTGGTTTAGGGGGAGACAGGGGCACTTAAGCCTGTTTCTCCTCCTCTTTTTCCTATTCCTCTGTTTTGAGAACTTCAAGGTCAGAGAATGTGGGGTCAGATTCATACCAGGTTTCTGTTTCAGCATTGTTTACTTTGGCAGTGTCTTCTTTCTTGGGGCAGGAGCGGTTTGCGCTCTGGCTGCAATTGTCATTGTTTCAATTGGAGTTGACGTTGATATTGGAGTGGTTGGTGTTTTGGCGCTTGTTGCCATTGGAATTATCTCTGCCATTGTCATTAGAAGAGCAGTTGCCATTGTGTGCTGCATATTCCATATTTGCACGTTTCTCTGTGTGCTTGGCTACTGCAATGAGCGTGAGCATAGAGGTGATTGCCTCTGGGCAGATGAAGGCAGCAACTGAGAGTTTCATTCTGTTGATGAATGAGGCTCTTAATTGCACGTTGTCAGCTTGTGCTAGGTTCTGGATCTTGCAGTGTATCTCTTTGAATTCATTGGCGTAAGCTGTGACAGAGGTTTTCTGGGGAAGATTACTGAGCTGTATTGCAATGTCTTAGAGGGATTTGGTGACAAAAAAGTTGTGAGTGATATCAGCTTTGAAACCTTCCCAGTTGTCAAGCTGGTTGTCAGTTTGTGAGCCAACCCAAGTGGCAAATCAGTTAGCTACAGCCTTGTACATGCGTTTACTGGCTTTCTGGACCCATTTTTTATGAGGAATGTGGCTGATGCAGAGTTTTGCAGCTGAGTGGTCCAGCCAGTTTATAACATTTTCTTTGTTTTTGCCAAATAACTTGTCAATACCAATGTACTTGATGTTGGTGATTTTGCCTGTGATAGGCGGTTGTGTGTTTGTTTGTGGTTGTAGAGAGTGACTGTATTGAATTATCTTGGTGCATTCTTTGGGCATGACCAGTCCTTTGAATATGATGCATCCACTAGGTATATCTTTTTCAATGTTGTGGGTGCAGAAGTACATTTTCCAGGTATCCTGAGATGGGGCCTGGTTTAGTATGTGAGCAAAGGTGGGTGGGTTCTGTTCAGTCATTTACTCTTTCATAGGTGTGATAAAAAACTGTAGCTGCTACCAGTGATGAGGAGCAACTTTGAGGAAAGCTTCAAATGTGAATTTAAGAAGAAGAGAAGCATATTTTATTGGATAATACTTTAGACTTATATATCTTGTGCTATGGCAGGGACTTAAGTTGGATCAAATATGGGGAGGTCATGTGCAAGTTGTATTCAAGTTGCTGGATACCTGGACAAGTCATTTGATATTGGTTTGTTGCCATTTCCTGTATGTTGAACTGTATATTGGATTGGCACCAAACCAGGCAATAACTGGATGTTAAGTGGGTTGGTGGTAGCCAGAATACCAGTACATCCAGCTCCTTGACATAGGTTTCTGGTAAATTGTGTAGAAAACCAGGTTGCTTGATGGTACCTGGATCATTAGACATTGGTCAACATTCTCAGGTCAATATTTCTTTGCTAGGCAAGTCTGATGGGGGTCAGGGAAAACTTGGCTTGCTTATTGCTCTCCCTGGACTTTTCCTATTGACCTGTTCATTTTTTGTGGCAATGACTCTGAAGTGTGTGCAGTTGAACTGACCATTAGCCTCTTATTATGAGTGTTAGGTGCTTGAGGCTTATAATTGTTGTTGTCAAGTGGGAGTGGGGCACAACTAAAGGCATTAAGATCCTTAGGTCTTTCCCTTTTCCTAGTCTGCGCTTTGTGAATCACATTGGAGGCCTGTTCCTCTTTATCTGCTTCACAGTACAAGCTTTGCAGGTTGGTCACTTGATTTAGGTTGATGTGTCTCATCATGTGGGGTTTAAATGTGTTGTAGTACATAAGGTGTATGGCAGGGTTATCAAAAGCCATCTCAGAGAGAGTGTGCAGGGTCAATTCCTCATAGGCTCTTGTTAACTCTGTCAAAGAGCTGGATGTACAAGTATTCTGGCTGTTGCTGACACAAGTAACATCCTGTCATTTCCTGGTTTGGTGCCAATCTAATACTTGGTTGGACATTCCTGAAATGGCAACAAATCAATATCCCATGACTTGTCTAGATATCCAGCTATCTGAACCCAACTCACACATGACTTCCAATATATTTGATCCAACTTAAGTCCTTGCCACAGCGCACACAATATATAAGCCTGAAATATTATCCAATAAAATCACTCTTCTTCTCTAAATCTATCTTCTAAGCTTCCCCAGAAGTTGCTCTTTATCAACTCATTTTACTGTACCAGTTTGTGTCAGGTTCTTGACTTGACAGATGATATGAGTGCTGTGTCCTTCATTATGAATCTGGTCAAGAAGTCTTGTTTAAAGGTCTCCAAGCTCTTCTCAGTATGATTGTGATGTTTCTGCTCCTAAGAAGTCATCAAGGTGTGCCCTGGGTCAGAGTCAAGGACCAGTTGGGTTGGGGTTGTCATCCTTAGAGATACTTGTTCTATGAAAATAACAAAATGAATTATCTAAACACTACAAAAGGGACTCATCATGCCCCCGATCATAATTGGTAATTGATAACTAAGAGAAAACAAATTTCACAGCATGTCAGGATACCAGGAGTACCGTGGAGCTCCAGCAGGTGAGGAAAGAGTCAAAGCAGGCACTGGCATGGCCCACCAGATGATGGGACCTAACTTTACCAGGTAGAAAAGGGCCTTCCTAGCCATAGTTCAAGGCCTAGCCGCTGGCAAGGCAGAATCAATCAACCCTGTGAGCGCAAGATAAAGCACTCCCAGGAATTGACTACTCTGGCCAGTGGCATCAGAGGTGGGTGGGGTTGAGATGGTCAGTTTGGGTGTTGGGGGTGGTTCCATGAGGACCAGGTAGGCAGCAGGATTGTTGTACTTTCCGTTGAAGACCAAAGGGTAGATGGTGATTGCTTTGCCATCACAGACAATTTGGTAGGGTTCCTTGGGTGCATTTGGGCGGGTGTACCACAGCAAGTCTTAAAAGGTCCAGGGTTTTTGATTGGGGTTGTGGGGATACTCAGTGAAGTGCACAGGGCCAAATGGAGTGTCAGGAGGGCAATAGTAGTTGAAGGCTTTGGTTTTGTCAACTGATGCTTGGCTATCAATTCCTGAGAATGGGTGCTGACGCTTGGGTGTATGCAGATGAAAGAGTATCAAAAATATGTATGGAAACAGATAGGTGAACCAAAGGTTCATAACAACTTTATTTGGTAAGGATGACAATACAGAATTTTTCAGGTGCTTCTTATTTATATACTTACTCACATGCAAGTGCCTCTGGGCATTTTTCTGGTGCTATCTGTGTGGCAAGGCTTGGCATCTCAGGTTCTTTTGTTTGGTTGGCTGCTTCATGGTCATTTTTGGGGTTTTCAGGAACAGTTGTTTGGCTTTTGGTGGCCCATTTTGGCTTGGCTGATCATTGGTTCTGGCAGGTTTGGCTTCAGGAGTCATGGGGGGTTTCCTAATTTGATCACCGTTTTTGGACTGGCTTGACAGGCATTCCTGAGGCAAAAGAACTTGATTAAAAAAGGGGTTCCCAATTGGGAACCCCAAATTACTTAATGGAGGGTGGGCTTGTGTAAAGTTACGCCTCCCTCTTAGGCCTCCACTTCAATTCCTGCCAAATTCTTGGGAATTTCTACCAAATTATGTTTGAATATTTACCTAAAAGGTCACCAAAAAAGCCCAAGAAAAGCCATCAATTTAATACTTTGGAGTTATTCAGAAGATGCCTCCACCTAATCCACCCAAGAGACATCTCTGGTTAAATATCAGTGCAAGAGCGGCTGGGAGCAGTGGTAATTGCATCCAAAGCATATTCCTGATGTTAGTTGGTTCAGTTTTTCTTTTGACTATGTCTGTTCAAAATTTGTCAAGATCTTCCTGCCTCAAGAAATTCATTTATATCCAATCATATCATTGGTCAATTGGTTTGTGACATCTGATCTACCACCCCAATCCCATTTCATCCCTTAAATGAATGCAAGAGTTGTAAAAGACCTTGCTTCATCATTCTCTAATCTAATAAAGTTTGAAATTTGTTAGTAATTTTGGTCATTTGGTTTTATCTGTTGCTTTGCAGTGTTCAGTTGACCCCTTCCCCCCTTTGACCTACCCAGGAATTGTTGGTAACAACCTTTTGGTTGTTGTTGAAACCGCAATTTTATTTTGGTTGAGAGCTTGGTTTTATTTCCTACTAACCTGCTCCCCAATTCTCACATAATGATGAAGCCAAAATTCTGGCAGTTGAGCCTTTTGCTACTGGTTGGGTGTGCTTGTTTGGTCAAGACGTGAATTTACAAAAAAAATGTAGACAGAGCCTAGTCCCATTCCTGCCCCCCACAACTCATCTGTGCCCCCCCTGATACCTTGTCCCCGCTCTCCCTTTGGTTGATTACTTTTCCACTCCTTTCCCTTTGTCCTTTTGCTCCCGCTCAGCTTCCCTGGCTATAGGTGGTATTCTTCCCTTGGACTGCTTTTCTTTGTAGCATTATTTTCTACACTCTACCATCAATTGCATGGCTTGAGTTTGTTAGTTAGGCTTCTTCTTGTGTTGCCTTGCGCTTGGGCGCCCAGTTTTGCTTTTTGATTATCTTTTCTTGGGTTCATACTTTCTGTTGCTTTGCTTGGCTCACAAGCAGTATTCTTGTATCAACCTATCATCTCCTACCACACACCTGGTCTCTTTCATTTTCTAAACCCCTGTTCTTGATTGGCTGTCCTTTCTTCATTCACTGCTTTTGATTGGTTGCAATTTCCCCCCCCCCTTAGAGGCAACAACAAAAAAGAAAATTTTAGTGTGGATGGGTTCCTGGATCTTCCCCTTGGTTGCTTGTTTCAGGCCTTGATCTGCCACAAGGATTCTAATTGGCTGCAATCCCTGTTGCATGTTATGGGTCTCAAGTTGACTGCACTTATAGCCAAGATTTTAAAAGAAGATAATTATTATAATCTAGTTGATTCTAATGTGTGTCTCCCAGCCGCTTGCCTCTGCTGTTCCCCTGGCTTTGTACTCCTTTACCAGATATATTAAGCCCAGCCAGTTGATTCTCTATGAGCGCAACATTATTTATATTATATTGATTTCATATTTTATATAATTTGAATAATCTATATATGTTTGTATTCCATATACCTTATATATTTTATATTTTATATGATTTATATTCCTTATATGTTTGGATATTCATATATATTTTACTAGCATTATATACTTTATAGATTTTATGTATTTTGAACAAGCTTCAGATTTAATCCATGCTTGATGTTTCTTCCTTCCCACTCCAGTTCTTGTTGTTTGCACCAGGAATTTAGTGTTGGCACTTCCTTGTTCCCCTATGCCAGTCTCATCCCAGGCTTTATTTTTCAACTTCAGCTATATAGCCACTTGCGGCTGGTGGTCTGCTGATTAATTTTCCTGGGCTTGCACCTGTTGGTCTGTGCTCCATGTTCCCCTGCTCCTGTCCTTGCCCCTGCTTTCCCCTATTTTCTGCCCAGTGGTGCTTTTATCCTTATTTGGCAGCCATCTTGAAACAGTAGATTGTATGGGATTTAGTCTCATGTCGGCCATCAGTCTGGTTAGCTCACCCCTGGCTTTGGTGTTTCCTCCCTGCCCTTACACCCTGTCCCGCCCTTTTGGTCCTAGCAAAGGCAAATTAATTTGTCTTGTCCTTTCCCACGCCCTTTCTTATCATGGCTGCATAGTAGTTGTTCAGGATGCTCACAATTAAGTGTGAACACCAATAGCAATTCCCTATTGTTGCTTGGAAAGGATGTCCAATCTTGTCAGGAATCCAACCAGTGGGGGGTTTCTGAGAACTCGCAGGCAGACAGTCCGCGGGCCCAGTAGGGAGAGCCCATCACAAGATTGGGGCTAACTTTACAATATAAGATAACAATTTTCCAAGGACTGCCCAAGGTCTGCTTACAGGCACCATAGAATCAATCAACCCTGTGAGGGCGATATACATCACCCCAAATATCTGGGTGGAGGTGGATTCATTAGTGGCAACAGATTCTTGTGGGCAGTTGGGCCGCAGGGTGAGGGGTGGTGTCATTGGAACCAAATATGCGGGCTGGAAATTATACTTGTCTTGGAATAGCAGAGGGGGCCAGATGATTTTGGTGCCTTCTCTGTAAAGGACTTCCGTCTCTCTAGTTCTAGCTTCAGGGTTGTGGATCAGGATTTCCTCTAGAGTAAACTCAGAATACGCCAGGCTGGGTGGGTACTTGGTGAAATGTACTGGGCCAAAGAGAGCTCCTGGTGGACAATAAAGGTCGGGCGGCTGGTCCGCGGTTTCTTGGGGTAGGTGAGTATGAGGTGCAGAACCGCAAGACGTAGGCTGTAAATGAAATAGAACTAATAACAAGTATGGTATGATCTGGTTGAACCAAAGGTTTATGTCACTTTATTGCAAGAATGGCAATAGGCATCTTCCTGGCGGTCCAGGGTATAAGTATGCCCATCTGTCATGGTAAAACTTTCACAAAATTCTGTGGCCCAGGTTTCCCGTTCACCAGGTCTTCCCAGTCTTTGGTGGCATCAATTGCGGAGGTTATTTCATTGGCTGGCTCGAATTGAGAATGCTCAAATTTCCTAGTCAGGTTGTGGGATTGGTCGTCTCTGGGTGGCCCGTGTTCTATGGGAAGGTTCTCTGTTTCCTCTTCTGTGTGAGCCTGAGTTATTCCAGGATCTGTGGCTGGGCCCGCCTGCTGATTGGTTGAGTTAACAGGAACCTTTAGTGTGGGGAGTATTGATGTAGGTGAATTAGATTTATCAAGCTTCAAAGGATTTTCCAAAGTCAAATCCTGCTCTGGTTTGAGCCCAAAAAACTGCGGGCAGCTGGCCCTGCAGGCCACCAGCCCGCAGGGAGCCAGAGTTCAAATCCCGTAGTTGAGGCCTTTCAATAAGCATAGTTGATAAGAATTTGTCACTTGTGACACCATCCCCTTCTCTCCTGTTGCCCTCCTCCTTCCTGGTCCCTTTTCTCAGGTATTGCTGTATAGCTCCTTGTCTGTTAGGTAGATTGGAGACCGGTTCCCAGGTGCTTTCTTCGGGAGGGGGGTAACCTACCCATTTGATGTAGTACTGTGGGGTTTTGTAGTGGAGGCGGTGTCCATGAATGTACTCCACTTTGTATTTGGTTGAATGTCCTTCTTGGATGGGTGGAGGGTTGGTCTTGATCTTCTGGTGGGGGAGGGAGGTTCCTTCTTTCTTGAATAGCAGTGATTGGTGGAAGACATTGTGGATTTTCCAAGTAGGCAGTGGTTCTAGTTTTTACACCACTTCTCCTATTTGCTTTATGATCTTGTAAGGACCACAGCAGCAGTGGGCTAGCTTCCTACTGGGTACATGTAGGAGAACATTCCGTGAGTTGAGGTAAACTTCATTGCCTATTTCCAGAGGTTTCCCAGGGATTCTTTTCTTGTCGGCAAACGCTTTGTAGGTCTTAACGGCGCAGGTCAAGTTCCTTAGACAGGTTTCCTGGGTGGTATGTATTTGTTCAATCCAAGTTTGCCCTGCTGTATTCTGTTCCTTGCTGCCAATGCTAGGGTCCCATGATGGATTGAACCCATAGTTGGCCTTGAATGGAGAAATCTCAGTGGAGGCGTGGTCTTTACTATTGTATGCAAACTGAGCCATGGGAAGCATGTTGACCCAGTTGTCCTGGTTGGCGTTGGCATAGCATTGGAGGTATTGTTCCAGGATTTGGTTGATCCGTTCAGTTTGTCTGTCTGTCTGCGGGTGGTAGGAGGTTGACACACAACGTTTTATTCCAAGGTCCTTCATCACTTGGCTCCAGTAGTGGGAAGTAAATTGGGGTCCTCTATCAGTGATGATTTCTTCCGGGGTGCTGTGTTGTATCAAGATGCGGTCGTAGAAGTGTCTGGCAGTCTCAGCTGCCGTGCAGTGGGTAGTGGTTGGAACAAAATAGGCCATTTGTGTGAAACAGTCGACCATAACCAGGATTGCATCAAAGGATTTTGAAGGGGGGAGTTCTACTATGTAGTCCATTGACACTGACTTCCAGGGGGCAGCAGGGATGTCCAGAGGTCTCAGTAATCCTTCTGGCTTAGAGTGACGTGTCTTGGTTCTTCTGCAGGTTTCACAACCATTGATGTAGGCAGCTACTTCTTTGTCCATGCCCGGCCATGCGTAGTTCTTCTTGATACTTGAGAGGAATTTGTGTCTACCTGGGTGGCCGGCCATCTCTGAATTGTGGTGGTGAATCAATATGTTTGTTTGGGTTGGGCCTTTGGGTACATAGATCCTGTTGTGGAGCAGCAGAGTAGCATCTTTCAGGGAATACCCTTTCTTTGAGTGGTGGCAATCTGGGTCCTTTGTCAGGGCTTTGACTAGCTCAGTTGAGTAGGTGTTCTGTTTCTGGGCTTTTATCACATTGGGTTTGCTGGCGGCAATCTTTAGGTACTTCAGATGTATCCCTAGGCTGGCAGGGTCTAGTAGTGTGTGGGTATTGCAGTCCTTGATTTCTGTAGAGGAGGGGATCAGTTCAGCTCTCCTGCTCAAGGCGTCTGGCACCATGTTAACCTTTCCTGGCTTGTAGTCTATGGTCAAGGTGTAGTCAGCTAGTTCCAAAGCCCATCTTGCTTGTTGTTGGTTCAGCTGGTGTGGTTTGAAGAAGTAGACTAAGTTCTTGTGGTCTGTCAGAACTTTTACCAGGTGTTCAGCACCGCACAAGTACCTGCGCCAATGCTTCAATGTCTTCATTATAGCTAGCATCTCCTTTTTGTATATTGGGTAGTTCCCTTGAGCTGGTAGCATCTTCTTGGAGTAATATGCTACAGGATTTAGCATACCATCCCCTTCTTCCTGAAGAAGGACCCCACCCACCGCAAAGTTGGATGCATCTTTCTCCAGCACAAAAGGCTTAGCTGGGTCAGGCATGGCAAGGACCGGGGCAGACGTGAAGGCTTCCTTCAGGGTCACAAACGCGGAGGTGCACTTGTCAGTCCAGACAAATTGGACCTTGTCAGAGCAGAGACAGGTCAGGGGCAACGTGATCTGAGAAAATTTTTGGATGAAATCCTTTCAATAATTTGCCAGGCCCAAAAAGCTTCTCATGTCTTTTCTGCATTTGGGTACTGGCCAGGCTGTTACAGCTTCCACTTTGTCTTGCGCCATGGCAAACCCGCCAGTCTTCACCACATATCCCAGCAATTTGACTTCAGATTGAAAGAATTCACATTTCTTCAGCTTGGCATGTAGGTTGGCCTGCAAGAGTTTCTCCAGTATTTGGTCAAGGTGTTGGAGGTGTTCCTCATGTGACTTGCTGTATATGAGGATGTCATATAAATATCCCACGCAGAACTGGTCAAGGTACATGCCAAGGACAGAGTTGATCATCTTTTGGAAAGTGCTGGGGGCGTTACACAAGCCAAACGGCATGACCAAGTACTCGTACAAACCATATCTAGTTTTGAAAGCTGTCTTGTATTTGTCCCCTTCTTTGATTCTGATCTGGTTGAAGGCGTCTCTCAGGTCAATTTTTGAGTACACCTGGGCTCCTGTCAACACGTCACAAAGGTTATCAGTGTTGGGAATGGGATAGCGGTTCTTTACAGTGATATTGTTCAGTTTCTGGTAGTTTACGCAGGGGCGCATCCCGCCATCTTTCTTCCCTAAAAACAGCATGGGTGACAAGCAAGGGCTTTTTGACACCCAGATGAACCCTTTTTTCATCATGTCCTCCAGGTATGTCTTCAGTGCTGCTTGTTTGCGGTGATTGCAGCTGTAAATGGGGCCGTGGTGTGGTTGGGTCCCAGGTAACAGGTCAATGGTGTGATTGTAGATTGAGTGACTGGGAAGCTGGGTTGCTGCTTCCTCACTGAAGACGTGGCTCCACTTCTCCAAGGGGGCAGGTAGGCTTCCCACACTGGGTTCCATTCTCAGGGTTAGGAGTGTGTTGGGTTCCTTACTGGTTGGCCCCAACTGGAACAGCACCACATCAAACAAATTGTCTCTCTTCAAGGCAACTGTTTGATTACAGAAGTTCAGAATAGCGCTGTGTCTTTGGGACCAGGAGTCCCCTAGGATCAGGGGGTGGGGAAGCCCTTTCAGGATGATGGGGAACACTGGGTACAAGTTCTGCCCAATTTTCAGGGGCAATTTGGTCGCGCACCTGAAACCCAAGTCGTGGGAGCTGTTTCCCATGATTACTTTGACGCTTTTGTTGGTGGCCTTCAGTCCAAGGTCCTTGGCAAGGGTGGCATTGATAAAACTCTCCTCTGCTCTGGTATCAATGAAAGCTCCAACAGTCTGGGATGTTGTGGATGTTTTTGCTTTGACTTGGATAAATTTGTACAATTGAGTAGAGGTGTTTATTTGCGCCAAGGAAACTGAGGGGTTACTCTTCTTGGGGCAAGCCTTGGTGAGGTGCCCAGGTTTGTGGCAATAGAAACACAAGCCTTCACAGTAGTGGTGCTGTAGTTCATTGGGGGACATTCCTGGTCTGCCAGGCGTCAGGGCTTGGCTTGCGCGCTGGGTGGAAGAGGGGGTGCCTTCTTGGTTGAGGCTCAACCCTCTGCACAAGAGGAGTAATTCATCCAGGCCAAGCGTAGGGGGTGGTGCTTGAGGAGCTCCTTCAGGGCAGGGCAGGCTCCTTGGCGGTACAAGATGGCCAATAGCTTGTCCTCAAGTTGGGTTCTGGCTTTCAATTTCAGGAACTTGTCAGTGTAAGCTTGTAGAGAGTGTGGTCCTTGTTGGATGTCCAGTAAGCTGATTAGGGTGTGGTGGCAGGTGTCTTGGTTGTCACCGGTGGCCATCAATTTGCTCTCAAATTGGGAGTAGTCTAGGCAGAACTTGACATCCTCCGCAGTTGCTTTCCTGAACCAGTCCAGGGCATTGCCGGAGAGCATGGAGGCTACCCCAAGGACTTTCTTGGTGTCGTTGGGGTATGAGTTTGTGTTGGCTTGAAAATGGAGGCAGAGGACTGGCATTGCTCTTCTGGCTTCTTCTAGGGTGAGCTTCCCCATCTGGGGCATGTCTACTCTGGTTGTGGTCTGGTTTACTATGACGTTCTGCACCTGCAAGTTTGGGGTCTTGGTCTTCTCATCTGCCAAGCAGGGCGTCTTTCTGTTCAGGGCTGGTTTGGTGTTAGGTCACTGAGGTGATCAGGTTGGTAGCTAACTTGTACGCATAGTAAGCTGAAATCAATAAAAATAGCATACAAGTTGCCCCAAGAGTTAACAACATCTTGGGGCCCAGGTTACCGTGTTTGAGGTAGATTGCCATAATGTCAGGGATCCAACCAGTGGGGGGTTCCTGAGAACTTGTGGGCAGACGGCCCGCAGGCCCAGTAGGGAGAGCCCACCACAAGATTGGGGCTAACTTTACAATATAAGATAACAATTTTCCAAGGACTGCCCAAGGTCTGCTTACAGGCACCATAGAATCAATCAGCCCTGTGAGGGTGATATACATCACCCCAAATATCTGGGTGGAGGTGGATTCATTAGTGGCAACAGATTCTTGCAGGCAGTTGGGCCGCGGGGTGAGGGGTGGTGTCATTGGAACCAAATATGCGGGCCAGAAATTATACTTGTCTTGGAATAGCAGAGGGGGCCAGATGATTTTGGTGCCTTCTCTGTAAAGGACTTCTGTCTCTCTAGTTCTAGCTTCAGGGTTGTGGATCAGGATTTCCTCTAGAGTAAACTCAGAATACGCCGGGTTGGGTGGGTACTCGGTGAAATGTACTGGGCCAAAGGGAGCTCCTGGTGGACAGTAAAGGTTGGGCGGCTGGTCCGCAGTTTCTTGGGGTAGGTGAGTGTGGGGTGCAGAACCGGGAGACGTAGGCTGTAAATGAAATAGAACTAATAACAAGTATGGTATGATCTGGTTGAACCAAAGGTTCATGTCACTTTATTGCAAGAATGGTGATGGGCATCTTCCTGGCGGTCCAGGGTATAAGTATGCCCATCTGTCATGGTAAAACTTTCACAAAATTCCGTGGCCCAGGTTTTCCGGTTCACCAGGTCTTCCCAGTCTTTGGTGGCATCAATTGTGGGGGTTATTTCATTGGCTGGCTTGAATTGAGAATGCTCAAATTTCCTAGTCAGGTTGTGGGATTGGTTGTCTCTGGGTGGCCCACGTTCTATGGGAAGGTTCTCTGTTTCCCCTTCTGTGTGGGCCTGAGTTATTCCAGGATCTGTGGCTGGGCCCGCCCGCTGATTGGTTGAGTTAACAGGAACCTTTAGCGTGAGGAGTATTGATGTAGGTGAATTAGATTTATCAAGCTTCAAAGGATTTTCAAAAGTCAAATCCTGCTCTGGTTTGAGCCCAAAAAACTGCAGGCTGGCGGCCTGCGGGGAGCCAGGGTTCAAATCCTGTAGTTGAGGCCTTTCAATAAGCATAGTCAATATGAATTTGTCACTTATGACAAATCTGGTCCCTCCAAAAATATTTGCCTCATGTATGCCTTCCTTATAACTAGCTTCCAAATTGGCCTTTTGAAGGTCTCCTAAGTTGGCTGGTGACTCTTTCATGCTCTAGTCCCCAACTGGTCCCCTACCCCTTTAATAGGAAAGGATAATGTAAAGTTACGCCTCCCCCTTAGGCCTTCACTTCAATTCCTGCCAAATTCTTGGGAATTTCTACCAAATTATGTTTGAATATTTACCTAAAAGGTCACCAAAAAAGCCCAAGAAAAGCCATCAATTTAATACTTTGGAGTTATTCAGAAGATGCTTCCACCTAATCCACCCAAGAGACATCTCTGGTTAAATATCATGTGCAAGAGCGGCTGGGAGCAGTGGTAATTGCATCCAAAGCATATTCCTGATGTTAGTTGGTTCAGTTTTCCTTTTGGTTATGTCCGTTCAAAATTTGTCAAGATCTTCCTGCCTCAAGGAATTCATTTGTATCCGCTCATATCATTGGTCAATTGGTTTGTGACATCTGATCTACCACCCCAATCCCATTTCATCCCTTAAATGAATGCAAGAGTTGTAAAAGACCTTGCTTCATCATTCTCTAATCTAATAAAGTTTGAAATTTGTTAGTAATTTTGGTCATTTGGTTTTATATGTTGTTTTGCAGTGTTCAGTTGACTCCTTCCCCCCTTTGACCTACCCAGGAATTTTTGGTAACAACCTTTTGGTTGTTGTTGAAACCGCAATTTTATTTTGGTTGAGAGCTTGGTTTTATTTCCTACTAACCTGCTCCCCGATTCTCACAGCTTGAGCTGGGTTTACTGGGCAGCTAAAATTAGCCTGCCCAGGCCCAGCCAAACCCACCAAGGCTTGGGTGTAGATTTTGGGGCCCAGAACAGGCCCCACAGCTGCCATCAGGGCAGGAATGGTTCCTGCACCTGGATTTTTGCTTTTCAAAGCAAATCCAGGTGTGGGCAAATCTGCCCCGCCCACTCATCCCGCCTGGTAGCTAGGAGCAGGTTCAATTCCTGCCTGGGGCTTTGAGTCTGTTACTTTCATAACACAGCAATGCATAGGCTATCAAAGCAGCTTCATCATCTAGGGGACTGTTTGCATTATAATCTTCAGTACAACAATATCCCAGATCTCCAGGTTATTTGCACCACTTTACTCATTTCTTAACCATGATTTTCTTATGAGCAAACAGACTAAAGTTCTGCCTCTTCTTATCCTCTTGACCAGCTTTAAATTATTATCACTGGGGAAGTTCTCTGTCATAAAAAGAGAGAATAGGGTTGAGATGGTCTTTATTAACAGAAGAAAGATCCCCTTAGAAACCTTCTGATTTGTCACTGTTTTGGAGTCTTTTTGACCAGCTACTCCTTCAGAAAGACTTTTTAGCACTTTAAAAGACATCTGGTTACTTCAAACCAACCAGATGTGTAACCATCAAGGTGCAGATCCAGTTCCCAAAAAAACTCCTGCTTGCAACCAAAAGATTTCTGAAAGACCCTGTTAACTTTCCATCAAACCTCCTACTTATAGTGCCTTGTTCCCAACATTTGCGCCTTCAGAATGGCTTTCTTCTAAAGCTTAAACCATTGGCGCTCACTTTTTACTATAATAAATTAAGCTTACACACTTACTTTATCAAAAGCTTAAAGTATCAATTCACTATTTACTTCCTAATACTTTAAGCTTTTGGCTTCCAACTAATCATATTTATCAGAAAACATGCCACAACTCAGCCAATGATTGCAGAGCACAAAACTAGACCATTTATGAAGTTTTACCACAATTCAATTAGGAAATCAGTTACCACCACTCAAACTGCTCAAAACATTAACACCTTGGCACCAAAGCATTAACTGGTTTACTGTTTCAGCACCAGTCTTCCCTGAATTCAACCTTAGCCAATTTAAATGATAGAATACTATTTAATTTTTCTTCTTGATCTTATTCAACGTTCTGCACATATGTTTACTCTTAGAGTAAAATCTAAGAAAAATGTCTCACCAAAATGACTTTGTATTCTGTTTTCATAGCAAAATATCTTTATCTACCCTAGTTACTTAACAAGAAAGCCTCTTACCTGAAATCCTTCAACATTTCCCCTTGATTTTACTGCTGAAATAAAACCAATGCAAAACATTCCACCTTCTTTTACCTGTCAGAAATGGCAATTTCTCCATACCCAAAACCCAAGGTATGAGTCTGGTGTTAAACCCTGAACAAAACCTTTTGCAGCCAACCAGTTTAGAAGACTGGGAGCTTGGCAACCTGCAACTGATTGATAATTCACCTGTCAATAAAGCTGATATCAACCTGCCTGAAGCCCAGGAAGTAGCACTGAACCTGAACACCTGTCCAATGCCAATATCCAAATTGTCAAACAGAAAGGTTTGAAGCCCTATTTTCCAGAGGTAGCCAATGACAACCTGCCTATGCCAAATGCCACCTTGCCACCCAAGGTTTCTGACAACAGCCCGCCCAAGCTCAAGCTCAAGAACCCCAATCAGAAAATGAGGCCTGGCAGTGTGATATAAGTACCTGCCTGGCTGAGATCAATCCTCATTGTCATTTTTAAATAAAGTTTGAGAAATTGGTTCTCTCAAATATTCCCATTTTTTATTTTAGTTGTTGGCCAGTTAAGCCAAAAATTGTCTGATCCTCCTGCTGTCCTGCCAGCTACCTATTGTCTGTCAGGTGCTCCTTTTGGTCCTGTTCATTTTACTGAATACTCATTGAAGTCTGAATACAAGCATTACATCTCAGACAAAATATTAGCGGCAGATTCCTTGGCCCAAGCTAAAGTGTCAACCAGATACAACAGGAAGGGCTCTTGACATGTTACTGAGCCCTGACTATTCAAATCTAAATACAACTTTCTCCCTGCTTACCAATTTGACATGGAACCGCCTGTCACCCCCAAACTAGGGCTGTGGCGTCCCACCCCTGGATAAAACCCAGATTCTGTCCAAAGTTTGCAAAAATGTGAAAGATAATATATTTTCTATTTAAAGCTGATTTTAAATCCAATCTTCCAGAATTCCGGGAAAAAGATGATCTTTGTCTGGGGGTGGGACGTTGCAGCCCTACCCCAAACCAATGCTCACATCCACCGCTGAGCTTCCCCTGGACTATACCAATAAGATATTTGGGATTGTATATATTACTCTCACAGGAGTAATAAATACTATTGTCCCAGTTGCCAGCCTGTGGTCATGGGTGGGAAAATCAATGTCCTACCTCATTAAGTTAGCACCAATCCTCTGGTGGGCTATGCCCACCCAGTCCGCAACCCGCCAGTTCCCAAGCACTAGCAAGCCAGCAGATCAGGATTGGTTTCCTGATACTAACTTTGCAAAACAATTTGGCAAAACATCAGAACATTTCTCCAGACTGGTTTTCTCTGTTTCTTCTCTTACCAAAATACTTCAGAAAAATGTTGAAGTATTTCCCCAAAATTGTTCCAAACTTCTTCTCTCAGTATAGCATTTCACATAACTATATAGTCAATTCTGAAGCCTTTACAGATGGCTTTCATCTGAGCTTCTCTATCATGGTAGTCCCCATTAGTCAACAGCTCAGAATCAGGCAATATGTTACAAAAGTAACAGTTTTGAAGCCCCGGGCAGGAATTGAACCCGCTCCTAGCCACCAGGCGGGGCTAGCGGGCAGGCGAGATTTGCTTGCACCTAGATTTTTCTTTTTGAAGCAAATCCAGGTGCAGGAACCATTCCCGCCCTGGTGGTAGCTGAGGGACCCACTTTGGGCCCCAAAAGCTACACCCAAGCCTTGGTGGGTTTGGCTGGGCCTGGGCAGGCTATTTTTAGCTGCCCAGTAAACCCAGATCAAGCCCACCTTCCATTAATTAATTTGGGGTCCCAAATTGGGGACCCCTTTTTTAATCAAGTTCTTTGTGCTCAAGAGAGCCTGTCAAGCCAGTCCAAAAATGGTGATCAAATTAGGAAAACCCCAGAAGCCAAACCTGCCAGAATCAATGGCCAGCCAAGCCAAGATAGACCATCAAAAAGCCAAACAACTGTTCCTGAAAACCCCAAAAATGACCATGAAGCAGCAAACCAAACAGCAGAACCTGAGATGCCAAGCCTTGCCATACAGATAGTACCAGAAGAATGCCCAGAGGCACCTGCATGTGAGTAAGTATATAAATCAGAAGCACTTGAAAAAGTTCTGTATCGTCATCCATACCAAATAAAGTTGTTATGAACCTTTGGTTCACCAATCTGTTTCCATACTTATTTTTGATACTCTTTCATCTGCATACACCTAAGCACCAGTAATTATCCTCAGAGATTGGAAGCCAAGTGCCAGTTAACAAAATAAAAGCATTTGTCTACTATCACCCTCCTGACACTCCATTTGGTCCTTTGCACTTCACTGAGTATCCTCATAACCCTGACCACAAACCCTGGATATCAGAAGACTTGCAGTAGTACACCCACCTAAACGCTCATAAGGAACCCTACCATTTTTTCCGTGACATAAAGCAATCACCATCTACCCATTGGTCTTCAACGGGAAGTACAACAATCCTGCTGCCTACTTGGTCCCCATGGAACCACCTCCAACCCCCAAACCAACCATCTCAACCCCACCCACTTCTGATGCCACTGGCCAGAGTAGTTGATTCCTGAGAGTGCTTTACCTGGCGCTCACAGGATTGATTGACTCCTCCTTGCCAGAGGCTGGGCCTTGGGCTGTAGCTGGAAAGGTCCTTTCCTACCTGATAAAGTTAGGTCTCATCATCTGGTGGGCTATGCCAGTACCTGCTTTGACTCCTCTCTCACCTGCTGGAGCTCCACTGTACTCTTGGTATCCTGATACAATAAGTCTCTACAAGTGAATCAACCTATACTGTAGGTCATCAGAAGCAGACATTCCCCAGAAACCTCCAAATCATCAAGTTTAGCAGCTGCTTCTCTGGACAGCCACCCTGATGATGGTTCTGGGTGTATCTATGCTTGCCCAGCAACTTTAAGACATTCTTAAAGCTACTGTAAGTCATAAAGAGAGACACTTTACCCACATCCTAGGTAAAGTTATCCAACTGTATTCTCACTCCAGTTGGTATCAGGATCTCACTGTAAGGGCTGAAGGCTTGGGGTAAATTTTGTAAACTAAGGCCTTTAAACCAAGCATGTTTATATTTGTCAGGTACAAAAAGGTGGACAATGTTTGCAATAACAACTGCACTAATGCTCCTAAGAGCTTATATGAAGTGAAATAATGACTGAGGCAATTTATTAACCCTAAGAAAATAAAATAAAGACCAGTCTTAATGACTGACAATTTGGTTAAAAAGTCAATTTCTAAGTCTGGAAAATGATCTGCACTAGCAGGGGGATTGAAGCTATCAACAATTAAATTGTGAGTATCACTATAAAAGTTGCCTAACTGGTGAAGGATATAGTCAAAAGAAATCATGAAAACTAGTATGGAGCTAAGAATAAAATTTGAAAGGAAAACACAAGCCACAAAACCTAACAAGTACCTTTTTGGGGTGCAAGTCAAACAATCTCAACTTAAATTGAGACTGAGTAAAACTCAGGCTTTTATTCAAGTTTGGGTTTTTGAGGTAAAGATAAAGGGTATGAAGACTAACCAAAGGTAGTTAGTTGGGTTTAAGGAATGAGAGCCAACCACAAGCACATGTTTACAGTTATCTTAACCTAAAATATTTAAAGCAAGGTAAAGAGGAAGAACAGGGAAGCCGGTAGTTAATTGTTTGCTTAAACCAAGAAGAGCGGAGGCAGAAAAATGGGAAAACTTAGTCTAAAGCTGCTGGCATAAGCAGGAAGAGAATTAGAGCAAAAGCAAAAAGGTATTTGATCTCAGACTTGTTTAAACTAACCTAGTTTATAGGTACTGGGTTTGAAACTTGTTTGCAAAGGAAAGGTAAGTTCAAAAATGAAACTAACTGTTAATTTTAGGTTAATTTGAACCAGAAAGTAAGGAAATGAGAAGGGGTACATAGAGGGATTAAAATCTTGAAGTTCTTAAACTAAAGAATAGTGAAATGAACCAATTGTAGTAAAAGTGAATACTAGCAGCAGGAATAAAATAAAAGGAGAATCCTGACACTCAATGCTACTTCAGCATATCCCAGGATAGCCAGAACTTCTCTACCATTTCACTAGCAAGAGGCCACTGTACTAACACCCCAAGGCAAAAACCAAACTCCAACCACCTTGGTTGAGCAAAACCCTAGCTATCACAGCTAGCCAAACAAACAAAACCATAAATATTTACCTTTCTAAGGCCGCCCTTCTCCACTTGGCCAACATCAGCCCTGCCTTTAAAACAGCTCAGCATGTGAATCATCACAATAATCTTTGTGTCATTTGTTGCACCAGGTGCCCGCATCATGAGTCAGTCAAATAAAGATTTCTACAATCCAGAAGAGCTGGACATTCAATTTGTGTCAGTATGTTCTGGGCAGACTGGATCTATACTGATGTTGTTGTTGGCTCCTGCAACTGACTTCAAGATTGCACTGTGAAGATGCTGGGCCGTGTGTGCAGGCATGATGCTTTTGTCATAAGCTTGGGATGTGGATGCAGGAGCCTGAAAGACCCCTGTGTGGACAGGGCGTTGAAGGCAGGAACCAGAATTACCATGTTTTGATAAAGGACATGTCTTTCAGGGATTTTGGTTCCCAGTGCATAGGGCTTCCATTTCAAGGGGAACTCAGACATGATTTTTTTGTATATTTGTTGACTGCAGCAAGTACATGTATCAGGAGGAATTTTGAAAAGAAAGATAGGATGGAAACCTTACTTCTGCTAATAATGTTGTAATTGTACTGTATTAGCAGAGTTACAAGGAGGAAAAATTTAGAAACTGGACAATATTTTTATTGAGATGTATCACTTATATAGTTGGGGGAAATCATTTTAAAAGGAACAATATTGGGACAATCAATCAATTGGATTGGTCAGGGGGATGACTTGATCCTTATAATGAGTTAAGTGCCAAATTGAGCTGTCCAACAAGCAGAGATTGTCACTGGTTCTTGTTGCTTTGTTTGAGAACTCAAGTTAACTTCCACATTTGGCTCCAAGTAGTGGGGAAGTCGGTTTGAGTGGCACAGGGTCTCTTGTGCAGAACTTTTCCGGGGGTCAACCCCATTGTTTTGACAATATTTAACTTCTTTATATATCTTATTTCAAAAATTTCTCTTGAAATATACACTTGATATATAATTATTTTTTAAAAACCTGTTTATATAGTTAATGTATGTTTTAAAATTATCAGTTGATGACCAAATCAAGCATAAAAACCAATAAAGTAGATCAAGCCAATACATTCAATTCAACTTCACACCTGTCTTTGGACAGCAAACTACCCAGCAGAATGGCAAAAAGAAAGTAAAAAATATGGGCAAGAAATACCCATAAATAATATTAAGAATCAGTAATCGAATATTGTTATGAAGTCACTGGATTCATTGTTATTTACTTGCAAAATACAGATGAGCGGTTCCCCTACATGCCCAAACTCACCCATCCTCTGCCATAATTATCTGGCATATTCCCCACTTAGCACAATCAGATATATAAACCTACCCTCCCAAATATTCAGAATATCCATAAAAACCGCTTTCCCTTTATTTGGTATCTCTTAGTATTTTTCCAGATAAAATTGTTCAAACCAATCAGAAGCAATACATCGTAACTCTAAGAGAAGCTATACTGAAAACCACAGTAAACGATCTCCTGGTTTACAAAAGAAAGGCTAAATAGAGCCTGAAATTTTCAAGCTACATTTTATTAAATTTAAAACATGGGTAAAATTATCTTAATAAATGTTTCATTTAAAACAGTCTCTATTAGAAGCATGAACAATAGTAGAAATATTCTTTGAATCTTTAAATGTCATTCTAAAGGATCAAACGTATGGTGCATTTTATCAAAGGTATAAAATGCAATCCGAGCTTTAAATAAAAGAAATTACCTACAAGGAAGTTATATTCAAATTATATTTTAGAAGTAGAGCTATTTTATTTTCAACAGAAGAAAATAAATAGGCCTTTTATAAAATTCAAAAAATTACATTAAGCAAAAATATCGAAAATTTGACCAAACGTCAACTTTAATTTTAACAAAAGAAAATATTTGAGATTTTAATTCTGATTTACTCAATTGTAGTTTGCTATAAAACAGGTGACAACTAAAGTTCATTTTTTTAAAAAAAAACAGTATATTGACTTCTTTAAAATAAACGAACAAAAAGCGTAAAAAGAGCATTGTAAAGCAGTTTGTAAAAAAAGAAAAACAAAGAAAATAAAAAATATATGATATCTTTGAACTTTTTTTACATAAATTCAAATTATTTTGACTCATTGATTGCAGAAAGAAATATGGTTTATAAAATATAACTTATGTTTTTGAAATGCTATTTTAAAGAAAACGACAATAGATGATAATTATCTTATACATTTTCATATGAACCCTCCAATAAAAGGTCTTTCATTGGTTACTCTACATATAAACTGATTTCGTTGATTTATGCATGAAGCCTCCAAAGAAGATATTACTTTATGGAAACGTAATTTTATTCATTTCATATTATTGATCGAAAACACCATAACCAGCTTTATTTCTTGCAGGTTACATAAGATTTTTATAAAATACTTATTTTAAAATTCAAAAACTACATATTATAAATATTTTAAATAGAAAAAAAGAATTCGGAATTAATACTAATGTTTATAGTTAATTAATGATTTTTCAAGTTAGGTTAACATTAAAATAAAATAATATTTCTCAATGTGTAAATTAAAACTTAAATTATTTTTATAAATTGTAATTATCAGCAATAAAATTTTTATCAAACTTTAAAACATGATTTTTGATTTTTTTGGATAAGTGTAAAGAGATATAAAAAAAGAGGCTTAAGTTTAACAATGAAATTAAAATTTAAGGATTTATTGCTGTAAAAGAAATTTAGTAATTTATAAATATATGAACCCCAGCTCAGGGGAAACTGTTTTTTTTTGGAAATTATATGGATATCAAAGTTGAAAAAATTTTAAAAACTTTATTTAAGGTAAACTTTGTCGATTAAAAATACACTTCTTATAAATATTAAAATGTTCTTTAAATTTAATAAAAGTTGCGATTTTGGTAGCACATTACAATATTTCTAAAAAAATAATGGTTGCGTCAGGCTTTTTTATTTCCTTAAATATACCAGGAACTGATTATAAAAACAGGATTAAAGAGGCGAAAAGTATTTAGTAGGTTTATATGAAATATTTTAAAATCATTTTTACAGACAACGAGAGTCCAAGAAAAGATTGAATCTCACTTCAAAGAATAATGATTTTATCAATTTATTTTGGCTTTTTGGCTTATCTCAGTTACACTTGTATTTAATTAATTTAGTTAAAGAACAAAACATTTTTCAGTATGTCATGTCTGGCTATGATAAAGAATATTATAAAGTGTATTCTAAAACTGACGCAGGAACCTGTTAAAGATATAAGTGGTTTTAATTGTGCGCTTAACAAGGTGAAATGATCAGAAAAATAATAAATTAATTCTAAAAATATAGTTTTTCTTCACATCTTAAGAAAATAATTTTGGCAATTTTTCTTTTGAGTAAAAATAAAAAGGAAAAAAAAGTTTTGGAAATCTTGGTAAAGAATCTTTATTAAACATAATTAGTTTGGCTTTAAATTGGATTAAGTTATCAATTATATAGGAATAATATCCAAATCTAACCCTTTTTGACTCTACATTTTAATTTTTTCATTAAGCGACGAAATTTATAGATTTATTTTAAACATATAAATTTTTGTTCATGTTTAATTAAATTATCAAGATATTATCAAGGGGAAATTTGCGAGGCCAATATAAATTTTCCAAAACAAGACTAAATATTATGTGGAAAAATCTAAAAATGCTTACTTCTAAGAAGTTAAAATATTTCTGATTATCATCAAATCACTCTAAGTTATCATTAAATTTAATGTTTTTTTACTATGCCCTTAAATTCACATTACTCGTTTAACATATATCACTAGTTAGAATTTCATAGCTATTTATTCTTAGTACATACATTATAAATAAAATTTTATTTTTAATTTAAAATAGGAGATAACCAAAGCAACATAAATTAATCAGATATTTCCACATAAATTAACAGCATCTGAAAAATGTGATACATCCAAGGCATTAAAATATACGTCCATATTAGAAATAAGTGAAAACATTCGGGGCGGGCGTAATTTCAACAACTAATATTTATGTCGATTGCAACCAAAAATAGAACTTAAAATTTTAAATCTTGTGACATGTAACCATTTTTTTTAAAAAATCTAAATTCAATGCGATAAAAACTGCTCATATTTTATCCCGAAATCATATCATTAAAAATATTATTCTGTTCCCGCTTTATTTTATTTTGTAAAGCGATCATTTTTTACAAGTTTTTAAAAAAAACTACCTTTATAAGCCTCTAAGTTCTTAGTTGAAATTACCTCAAAACATCACAAATCTCTAGTTCTCACTTAACCACCTTTTTAAATTCAATGTTTAAACCACTCTTATATAAATCATCTCAACTTTACTCATACCTTTCGAAATTATAAAATGAGGATCAAGTTTAATAAAAAATAGAAATCCTTTTGGTTTTCTTTGATACTTAATATATATATATGAAACATATATATTAATTTAGAGTGAGTATTTAGAAAATAAAATTTAAAACATAAAGGTAAAAAATCATATTTTGAACGAAGAGGGCCTTTTACTAAAAAGTAGGGACTGGTTATTTAATTTATTTTTTTGTAAGCTAATTCTATCTAAAAAATATAAGTGTATATTATTGCAATGTGAAAAATTTAAAATCTAAGCAAACGTTGTTGACACACTGGGGTTTAAAAAGATACATATAAAAAAAAATTTATAAAGTTTTTATATCACAGAGAGCTCGAATTAAGATGATCGAAATTAAAGTAAAAAAGGTAAGTGAATTTAAGCTTATTTATGAGCATAAGTATGATGAATTGCTTCAATTTTTTTACTTTATATCTCATTTCTTCAATCTTTATATACAAAAAGTTGATGATTGAATCTTAGTAGATAATCACGAATATTTCATTGTTTTTTTTTAATTTTAACGGTTCTATAGATTAAAATTCTTCAGCAAATTAATAAAACGTTACACTTAATATATTTAAAAAATTACAAGAGTGGATCATATTAAAAGCTTAAAGAAATAAACCAGAACTTTTTTATTACTTTAAATTTCTGTCTTCCAGTTTAAAATACAACTTTCTGATTTTGGCCAAAAAAAATCATAAAAATAAACATTTTATTTAGATTTATATGTATACACATGCATTTAATATTAATGTTTTTGTTGATGTTATCATATCATTTAAATTGCCCAATATTATAAAAATGGTGTAAAAGATTATGATAAAAACAAGAACGCTTAAATTATACTATTATCAATTGTAAAAAGCCCAAAAACAGCGAATTACTTTTACATATTTTAATAAAATTTGTTAAAATGTGAAACTTTTGATGTTTTGTTTATAAAAAGTTATAAAACCTAAACTTATAATTTTTTCTAAAAATAGAATATAAACTAAATTAATTTTTGTTTTACTTTGCAACCAAAAAGAAACAATTTTAAAAAATAATCACAGATATTTTTAACTTATGAATTCCAATCACATCACAGGCATTAAGCAATGTAACTTATAAAAGACATTATGAGACAAGAACCCCTCCGTGCCTTGGTATATCATCTTGCCCTCTGGATCATTTGCACAACCCGAATTAGTGTTATCTTTGATGAGACCCAGCTAGGTGTCATTAATAAAAAAGAGTTTATGACTCTGGTGGAACAAGCCATTGAATAATTTTACAAATATGGACACACCGTTCCCAGTGCGGCTAAGATAATGAAGATGATTAGAGACAACTCATAAAAGATATCCTCCAAAGGCATGGCCTGGTGTCAAATTGGTGCGGTTGCCGAGTCCTGCCCCCTAATATTCTCTTCCCTAACACCTTAATGACTGCTTTCCTTTTAACGCAGACTTTGTAATCAAAAAAAAATATTTTTAAAAAAATAAAGATAATTTTATGATTTTTTTTCAGTCAGAGTAATTCCAAAAGTTACAAATTTTAAAAACAAAATATTTTAATATAAAAACTGATTCAATCTTTTTTATTCTTTTTCAAGAAATTTGTTACTTTTAAAAAGCTGGGTTAAATAAAAGTTAAATTAAATATTTACAATTAAAATAAGATTGATATTATCGTTATAAGCACAATAAATATCGACGATAACACCAATTTATAACTCAAAAGTATACATTGTACATTTTTAATAGTATTTTTTAACAAAAAACTTAATATTAGCAAAAAAAATTTGGAACGATATACTCCTAGAAATTTATGTATTATTTTACTATATACACCAGCATGAAACATCAGCAACGATAATATATTGTTTTACAGAATGTTAGAATAAGTATTGTAAAAAGAAAACACCAATTTTATGTACTAAATTTCATAACAAAACTATTTTTAGAAAGAGATAAATAATTTACTAAATAATACTCTTATTATTTTTTATTAATTTTTAAAAATTCAAATTTTTTTAGAATGATGTATTGATTTATTAAATATTTCTTAATATAAAAAATTAAAAGGGTTTAGTGTTTTTAGACAACTGTCCGATCTCTGTATTGCTCCATTTCAGATAAAATTAACCTTTATTAGTGAGCTTTTAAATCATGCTGTGAAACTATTAAAATAACAAATCTTTTTTATCTTGCTTTTGATCTAGTTATAATTTTTTTGGCTTTTGTAGCCCTAAGTTTTCCTCGACTGGCTTTAATGTTACTAGTTACTTAACTATACATGTTTTCTTAAAGACAGAATATTATAAATTTTAAAAAATCAACATTAAAAAAGTCAATTAAAGGTTTTTACTTTTGTAGAAAGTCAGTCTCTTTTTAAAAATAATTTATAATTTTAAAAACTAATGGATTATTTATATATATTGATCATCGAGTAAATTAAAATTAATGTCAGTAATAGAATTGCAAACTGGAAAATTTTGATAATATAAGTTGAAATTAAAGAAAAACAAAAATGGAAATGAAGGCAAGAGAATATTATATCCGCAATGACAATTTTATATTTATCAACCAAGTTAAATGAAATTTTGTTTTAAGAAAATAAAATAGAGACCAGTCTTAATGACTGACGATTTAGTTAAAAAGTCAATTTCTAAGTCTGGGAAATGATCTGCACTAGCAGGGGGATTGAAGCTATCAACAATTAAATTGTGAGTATCACTATAAAAGTTGCCTAACTGGTGAAGGATATAGTCAAAAGAAATCATGAAAACTAGTATGGAGCTAAGAATAAAATTTGAAAGGAAAACACAAGCCACAAAACCTAACAAGTACCTTTTTGGGGTACAAGTCAAACAATCCCAACTTAAGTTGAGACTGAGTAAAACTCAGGCTTTTATTCAAGTCTGGGTTTTGAGGTAAAAGCAAAGGGTGTGGGGACTAACCAAAGGTAGTTAGTTGGGTTTAAGGAATGAGAGCCAACCACAAGCACATGTTTACAGTTATCTTAACCTAAAATATTTAAAGCAAGGTAAAGAGGAAGAACAGGGAAGCCGGTAATTAATTGTTCGCTTAAACCAAGAAGAGCGGAGACAGAAGGACGGGAAAAACTCGCCGAAGTGCTGACGTGAGCGGGAAGAGAATTGAGGCGAAAAGCGAAAGATAATCGGTTTCGGACTTAGTTTAAACTAACTTGTGCATAGGTACTGGGTTCGAAACTCGTTTGCGAAGCGAAAGGTACGCTTAACAGATACAACTAACCATTAATTTAGGTTGATTTAACCGGCAAAGGCAAGGAAAAGCAGGGGAGTAGTAAAAAGAATAAATTATAAGGATTTAATCCAAAAATAAAGAGAATGGCCCAAGTTAAAATTCCTGATAAAAAAATACTAGCACAGATGATAAAACGGAGGATCCTGACAATTTTTATCCGACATATTATAAATTGTTTCAACTACAGAAACTTTTTTAAATAATTAAAATTTATTTAATTTTGATTGGTGCTCAAATCTATATCCTCTTAATTTACAACTTTGCTTTGCAATTTAATATAATTAATTTTGTTGTATATTTTCCTTTTTATTGAAAGCAAAAATTTGTAAATAAAATTAAACTATATAAATTTAATCTTAAAAGAGGTTACCTCAAGATTTTTTACAAAATGAATAACCTTTACACCTGATCAACGAAGCTAAGATAAGATTTACTTCTTCATATTTAAATTATTTTTGTATCTAATGCAAATATTTTTTAATGCTTTCCCGCATTTTTTTAAACGAATTTAATTATATACCTAATGGTTTTATTTTAAAAAATTAATTTATAGATAATGAGAAATAACATTGATTTGATCCAAGAAACTTAAACTGTTAAAATATAATTTTTTGAACATAAAAAGGAGTATTTAAAATTATTATCAAAATAAACTTTTATTTTTTAAAACGAAAATATATTTACCTAAATTTCTTGTTAAAATTTAAGAAATTTTTAGTTTTATTATTCTTTAGTCAAATAGAACTAAAATTTTTGTTTTGATTTCAAAGATTTTCGTTTCCTTTGTATTGGTAAACTTATACCAAAAGAAACGTATTTATAACATGCCGATAGAATAATTATTTACTTTTTAAATTAATCCAATGCTTTTTAATAATTTAAATGAGTATTTACATCTTTTGACACGATCTTTTTATTATCGCTGTTTCAGATTAAATTTTTTAATCTTACACTTTCTTTGATTATTTCTGAAAAACATCGACATATATTTTTAGATAAAATTAAAGTTTTCGATTTCCTTCAAGAAATGTGTTATTTAAACTTTAACCTAAAAGACCCACTGAAGAAACTTTTTTTATACCTTGGCTTTGGCGATTATTTTAAATATTCAATGACTGACAACCGAAAAATATACGATTTTTTCATCCACATAGTTGGTTTTTTAAATTAAAAAAAGGGAAAATGTAATCTTTTTTAGGTTTGAAATGCTAAATCTAATTTGAATTTATTTTTGAAAACAAAAAATAATAGATTATATAATGTCAAGTTTGTTATGTCTCTGTCCAAGATCTTGTATAAAATGTACTATTTTTTCCAAAAGTCTTTGTATAAAAACTTTAAATGTGCCTAAAAATTATGAAAATCAGGTTTGGTTTTATATTTGATCGAAAATTAGATGATAATAATTAATCACAAATTTATATACCACCTGAATTGTTAGCACTAGATACTTCCGAAATGAATTATAGTGATTTAAAAGCTTTCTGTAGAGACTAGGGAAGGACGGAAACAGCAATTGTGTAAACACAGTGTCACAAAACCATTTTTTTGATGTTTTGGATTGGGTCACAAAACAAATTGGGTAGATTTGTGGCGCAACTTTTAGAGTGGGTCACCTTTTGTGCCTCACACTATTGTGTAAATCCAAATATAAAAGGAAGGTGGTTTTCATGGATGAAACAAATGATTTTATTTTGTGAAAGAGCACAGGATGTAAAATTAGAGGAAGTTTAGTTGTGGGACTTCATTTTTTAAAATTGAATTTATTAAAGCTTTACCTGTCATTACCTCACAATGATAGATTTAATTTTAACACAGTTTGCTTTAGATAAATATATTAAAACTTTATCAAAACTATTTATAAATATCTACTATAATTGAAAGAAATAAGTTGTATACTTATGATTGGAGACAATACAAAACCACATAAATTTGTGCTCGGTCACATCACAATCCATGCAGATTTGTTTTGTGACTTTTGGAGCAGGGCACAAAATGTGGCAGTTGAAATTGTGTACTGCTCCCTAAAAACATAAAACCAACCTTCATGAATTTGATGTGACATAAAGGTCACAAAATAAATTGTGCCAATCAAAGCTTGGTCACAAAGCCAATTGTGTAGATTTTGGTGCCCGTCTCAACCCTAGTAGATACTAAGCTATTGATTATATTCATATTGCTATTTCTTGAATTATATTCATAGGATTATTTACTGAGGTCTTTTATATAGTGTTCTTTAAAATCAAGAATTCAAAGATTAAGTAGATAACTATTTAATGTTTTTGCAGATTTTAAACATTTTAAAAGTGTAAAGTTCTTAAAAAAACTTTTTATATCGCTTACTAGATTGATGAAACCTTAAATTAACCTAATTTCATGACTTGGTATTAATGAATTTAATATTTTTTGGCTTTCCGACGCTAAATTTAAGTCACTTAAAAATAATTCTAATAAAAAAACTTAAAGTATTGCTTATTTAAATGATTCGATTATATTTATAAATTTCTTTTATGGATCAAAACATTGATTTTTCGAAAAATAACTTTGCCTTTTTTATTTTTTTAATAAGCACAAGTTTACGAAGTGGAAAATTTGTAGAAAAGGCTGAAATTTGGGTCGAATTGAAACCTAATATACTGAAAAGGTCTGTTAAGGACGGGTTATAATACTGTGCTTTTTGAAAAATAAATAATTAAAGAACTAAAAAAGCTATAATGAACTTATGAAAAGATATTAAATAAAATCCGAAAAATATTATGGCCTCTAACGACACTCCCGAAAAATTACTTAACCAAAATGTTACATAGATTCCATTGCTTTAAAATTTTAAATTTTGGTACTTGAAAGGCTCAACTTCGAATTAAACACAGTACCTTTTTAATTTTTCTATAAATATAACATTATTTTTATATTGTGTTTAATATTTTCACGCTTACTTTATGTTCAAGTTTAGAACAATTTAATAGGATTTTTTGACTCAAAAATATATGGCTTTAACAACATCGTAAAAGCAAGTCGTTATAAGTCTGTATATCAAAAAAGATATATTAATTAAATTTAAAGTTATCTCTTTGGAGCCATTCATTTTATTACAATATATTTTATCACCATTTTTATTTTATTCAATCAATAGGTCAAACTGGTCCAAAAGTGCTTACTTTCATCAAAATATCATTTATTAGTCATTTGATCTTTCTAAAAAATATAGCCTAAAACAAAAAAATTTAATTTTGCAAATAAAATGTTAGCAGTGTAATGAGTGGGATGTTTTTAAAATAATAAGAATTATGATGTGTGGTAATTTTTTTATTTTCTTTATGATTTTAAAAGCGAAACTAATTTTTAAAATCTGTTAAGTCTACATTTTGTTTTTTATTTATTTTAGCAATTTTATTATTGGAATTTGGTTGAGAATTTAAATCGATAAAGATTTAAATAGTTCACTTAAATTTAGGTATGTTTATTTGGAAACTGTTTAATATACTTATATAAGATTGCTATTTTAGAGGGAAATTCATAATCCAACATTTTTGTCAAAAATATTAGTTAATTAGATTTTACTTTGTTGCCTTTAAAAGAATCCAAATGGCATATTTTACGCGGTTTTCTGATATTTTTGGTTAAATCATTTTTCTTAAATCAATTACCCTCTTTTTCAGTAATGAAAATCCATGAAAGTATTTTATAAAACAATATTATATCCTTTTTTTTGTGTAAATACAACTGAATCTAGTCAATAATATTATCTTTACGTTAAAAAGGTGTTTTCAAGGGATTATTACTTAGAAAATATTTTTGAAGATTTTATATTTTATTTTTTAATCTTTACTCATTTAAATTAAAAGACATGGCTTTTGTTTGCTATTCATTAATAATATTCTTTGATAAAATATACACATTTATAAATCGATATCTATAAATGCTGTTATATTTTTACTCCTGTTACGCAAAAAACAGTTAAAAGTAAATCCAAGAGCCTGTTACTATCCAAAAAAACTACCAGTCAAGAATGTAACTTCTTAATTATCACTCATCAAAAAGATGATGAGCACAAGAGTATAACATTATTATCTGATGTTTAGAAGATAAAAAAGATTGAATCCTGATTTATCTTTATCAAACAAAAATATCCTAGATGCGAAGATTTTACTAATACTAGTGTCGTGTATATACTTCTGGGAAGTATAATAAACAAGATAAAGGGGAAAATTAAGAAGAGAATGATACTTTATTGGATATGATTATAGGGTAATATATAGTATCATGGAAAGCCACATACTATCTATGTACATCATGGAAGTCATGGGGCTTATTTAAGTAATGTTCCTCTTAAGTCACAAGGCTTGTTCAAGTTGTGTTCCGCTTAGGGTCTGAATTGTTTGATCCCCGTAATAGATGGTTGACACCCCTAAACAAAAAGTTCAGCTGGTACAGGATATAACATTGGAGGAAGTTTTACAAGCAATAAAGAATCACCAAATGGGAAGGCACCCGGCCCAGATGGTATTCCAGCTGACGTGTACAAACCCATTCATCATACAATTGCTCCACAACTGGTCAAAATGTTTAATTATGTGTTGAAAACGGAAACCAGGTTCCCAGAAGGCAATGAGGTTTCCATCTGCCTGCTCTTCAAAAATAAGGGCCAACGACACAACGTTAAGAACTGGCGACCAATATTCCTATCAAATGCTAATTATAAATTACTTACCAGAATCCTCTCTAACCGCGTCATGGAGGTGGCTGATAGCATCCTTCATTCATCTTAAACAGGGTTCATTGGAAACAGATCAATATGGGACAATATTGGCACAGTGCAAAATGCTCGTCAAAACAGACTGGATGATAACAAGGGGTTCATGCTCTTCCTAGACATGGAAAAAGCGTACAACTGGGTATCATGGGCTTACCTCTATGAAGCTATGCGCGTAGTAGGCCTTCTTGAACAATGGATATCATGGGTTAAGACCCTATACTTAAACCTAAAAGCAAGAGTTATTGTTAACGGGGAACTTACCGAGAGGATAGCCATTTCACAAGGGTTATGACGGGGAGATCTGTTATCACCAATACTGTTTAACTTTGCAGCCAATATTTTACTAGCAGCCAGAAACCAACAACTGGAAGGATTACGTCACCCAGGACAATCAACTTTCAAAATGATGGCTTTCATGGATGATACAATTATGGCAGTATCAAACAGTTTGGATGCTGAGAAGGTATCAGGTATACTTGAACTATACCAAGCAGCTTCCAACGCCAAAGTCAATATTGAAAAGACAACTTTAATTTGGATTGGTGCTCCCAACTTTGTGCCAACCTGTGGCTTAAACCCAATCCCAGCCAATGAAACCTTCCGGCACTTAGGAATCTGGTTTAATCTGTCAGATATAGACTTGAAGACCAATGAGCAGATACTCTTAAAATCAATGACCAATAATATTAACGGGTGGCGTCACTTTCAATTCAACTTGATAGGTAAGGTGACAGCGCTTAATACTTTCATATTTTCAAAAATGTGGTATATAGCACACATCATCCCCTTTTCCGGGCAGTTTAAAAATCAGTAGCAAAAATGGTTTGCAGTTTTCTCTGGTCTACTCCAAATACTTCCCCAGTGAAGATGGAAATCATATGTCAGCCAAAATCTGCAGGAGGCCTCAGATTGATGGATCATGTCAAACAAAGTTGCTGCCTGTGGGAAAAAAGGCTGCACAAACTCATAGCAGCTCATGTTGAATTTCATGCAGATGCAAGAGCAGTTAACTGGGGCAGGGCTATGAAGATACCAAGTCCATCTTCTATGAAACTCATGAAGTGGTTCTTAAAAAGAAAAGATTGTCATCTCCTGTGTCAACTCCCAAATACTGGCGCAGATGTCTGGCCATCATGAGGGCCAACCAATGGGAAGTTTCACAAAACACAGTCCACAGGGAAAATTCTAACTGGCAATTAGATGATATGGAAAAGGAAGCTCGGAATAACAGGATTAACATAAACTTGGACATGGAAAGCATAATAACAAGGAACAAAATTGTGGTTTCCAAGAGCTTCAAAAAGGTTGAGAAGGATCTCAAACTGGAAATATGCTATCCACAAATGATACAAGGATGGATTGACAATGAGCAGACAGTAATCTTGACGGCTGCACAGATTACCCGTTTGATCAGATTACCTCTGGTCACAACCAGTAACCAAGCCTTAACTTAGAGACTGCTTAATAAGGCTTTCTGGTTGGAACATACATTCCCTGAAGACTGCCCCATATGTAAATGTGGTCTATGCAACTATACTGATGCAGATCTGGAACATAAATACTTCTCATGTATTGTGGTCTCAAGATTCTGGACTGAAGTAACCCAACTACTTGGACTGTTCCTCCACTTTAGTACAAAGTTTGACCTTTTTTTCAAACTAAGTATGAAAACCAAACCAGAACTATTCTGGGCCATGATATACCATCTTGTACTATGGACAATACACACAACCTGCATAAGCGTCATCTTTGATGATGGCCCCAACCTGGTATCAGTCATGAAAGAGAAATATATATCCTTGGTTGAAAATTCCATAGCCTGCATTGACAAATATGGACACATCATTCCTGGCGCAGCCAGGTTGATGGAGGACATAGCCAGGAGATCCGCCAGGATCACACCTAATGGTATTCAATGGAAACACAACATGTTGGCAACCACTGCCCCCACATAATATCACATATCCCTAATCTCCTTTCTGGCCGCGTTTTTTTTAAACACCGTCTTTGAACATTAATAAAATTTTGTTCCTGTAAAAAAGTAATAGATGGTTGACTGATAGTAGTGCCACCGAATTATTGGTTGGTCAGTGAGCCAATTGGTGACTTGTTCAGTGATCTACTTGGGGCGTTAATTCCCTAAGAGGGTTTAATTGAAGATGTTGAGACACTAGTTTAATTTTATAATTAATTTCTCTGATTGTCTGCTTTTAAAAAATAGTTGGGATTTAAAATGAAAAAAACCACTAGAAAAGTATTTAGAACATTTTTTTTATAAATCTGTTATCTTAAACTTCATTTTGATTTTCTTTAGCCAGTTGTAAACTCTGAGGTTATACTAATAAGTTTTTTAGAATATGGTAATATAAATATTATATTTTATTTTAATGGCTGAAATTCACTATTGTTAGATATTGAAAATATATTGATTCACTGATCTGAATGCAACATTTTTCTCCTTTTCACTTTGAAATGTATGTCTCTATGAGCTTCATTTCTTATTAAGCCAAGATCACAACTCGTAATCTAGCTTCCAAATCACACTATACATTATCATCCATATCTCTATACAATAATTCTTATTTCCTTTAATTCTTTTTTATACACAGCTCATCTTTGTCATAATTTAAGTTTTATTTAAAAGTATCAGAATAATAGTGCCTTTTATCGTTGGAAAGGTTAAAGTGTAAAAGGACTTATCATAAAAAACGGCTTGTTATGCCTCAAGAATAATTGGCATATTTCCCTGAAGTTATAAATCAAGGTCTTATTTTTGCGCCTTTTTTTCTACTTGGGTCGTTTTTAATGTCCTTCTTATTCTAATGGGGCTTTCTGGTTCTTAATTGCTCTAGATTGGGTGCTTTTCATTTATTTATAATTTCTTGGTTGTTTATGGCTTCTCTTACAATTTTGTGGCTTTAACTTGATTAATATTTTATAAAAGAAAAGTTTTATCCCATTATCAACTGTTCAATTCTTTATAGGGTTTCACTTCCCTGACATCAGGTATAGTGAATGAAACTAGATAGAACACTAACTTACATTCTCAGATCAATTACCACAGTCTACACCACAACATAGCTGATGTTGTGGCACTTTAAACCAACATTACTTCATGGCCAGAAACTATGAAAAGAGGCATATATGCTCTTATGCCTCACCATGTGATACAAACACTCCATTACCAAGGTTGAATGCTAACTGTATTTTTGTGGTGTCCAACTATATTAAGGAGAATGGATTTCTTATTGGGGAGCTTGCTTAAGAGACAATCATTCTGAGACAACATCTGATCCTTTTTCATTGCTAGGTATCATTTTTTCAACACCTCTGAACCTTTTCTCTCTAAATGTCAAGAATACACTTATTAGGAAGCTGCTCTTCAATATTATAAAGAAACACATCCAGGTTAAAGTTAATTAATGATGAAATCACCAGAATTACAACCATGAAAAAATGTATCAGGTGCTCTACCAATCAAAATCTCTCAAAAAAGAGGTGAAACTAACAAAGGGGGTAATATACTACAGTATATTATAGCAAGTACCAATAAGCATATGAATGTTTCATGAACAACAATACCAGATGCCTAACTAACCAGCTTTCTGCTGATGGGTAGAACCCAGGTCCAGCTAGCTTGAAATTTGCCTGCCCAGTTCACTTAGTGTTGGGTGAGCCATTTTTTGCAGCCCACATCCAAAGACAATCAGGTTGAGAGCCCACCTTTAAAAATCTTTCACCCAGAGATCCAAGAATAAATTTACTAGGCCCTCATGTGACTCCAGGATCTATGCTGATATAGCAATTCACCCAATTGGCTCTCAGTCAATCTTTTAAGAGAAAGCATAAATTAGAGACACTTGGAATTCAGCTAACTGACTGCTACTAATGTGCATTCTGCCTGCCAGCCTAACCTTGGAAAGAGCATAGAAAAACAGAAGAATCTCAACAAATATTCTCTCAAGACAACCAATGATTGCCCCTTGGTCCTAGTATTATTTCACCACTGTCATGAATGTCATTTCCCCCTCTTGGAGCCCAAGGTTTGGAACAAGACTCAAACCCTGGTCAATACTGCTACAAGCTGTCAGCCCTGAGAACCAGGAGGCCACCCGCCTGTGTTTTTTTGGGATCAAATCACCCGTTATTTGAACCAAAGATGCTACTACAATTGAAGAATTTAGCGCTGACCTACCAATGGTGGTGCCCACCAGAAGACACAGCCAATAAGATATCTTCCTGCACCAGACTTTATTGTCATTTTTGAATAAAGATTATAAGATATTGGTTTCCCCAATTATTACTGTATTTTATCTTAGTAATCTTCCAGTTAACCCCAAGATTGTCTGCCTCCCCTGCCAGCCTGCCAGCTACGTACTGCCCGCCAGGTGCCCCCTTTGGTCCTGTCTACTTCAAAGAGTACCCATTGAAACCCAAATACTGGGGATACACCTCCCAGAACATACTAGCAAGTAACCTCTTGACCCACACTAAAGAGTTAACCAGATATAATAGAAGGTGTCCTTGGTTTACCACTGAACTCCACCTGTTTAAAGATAAACACAACTCCCTCCCTGCCTACCAACTAGACATAAAACCACCTCTCATCCCCAAACTGAACCCATGTCTACCTCTGAGCTCCCCCTAGATAACTCTAATAATCTGTTTTGAATATTTTACATCACCCTCTCAGGGGTGATTGTCACTATTGTTCCAGCTTCTGCCCCATGATTCTGGGTAGGGAAATTCATATCATACCTCATTAAGTTAGCACTGATACTCTGGTGGGCCTTACCTGCCTAATCTGCGGCCTACCCTACCCCCAATTCTGATGGTCTTGTTGCACAAAGTTGGTTTCCTGACATTATGACAATCTACTTTAAACCCAGTAACCTAAGACCCAAGATGTTGATTATTCTTGGGGCATCTTGTATGTTTATTGTAATGATAATCACTTATTACACTTTTATGATGACCAAGAACTTAATTTCTTCTGGGGAAAAATTTAAACATGAATAGCAAAGAAACCCAGCCCCATAGCTGAACCCACCAAAGGCCCTTTCTCCCAGGTGCAGAACTTAATAGTCATCCAGTCCCTTACCAAGGTGGAGATGCCTTAAATGGGCCAGCTCACCCTAGAGAAAGCCTGTTACGCCATGCCAGTACTCCGCTTTCACTTTCAAGCTAATGCATAATTCTACTCCAACAATGAAAAAAGGTTATAGGTGTTTCTGTCATGCTCTCTGAAGATGCCCTTGGCTAGTTTTTGCAAAGCCACCTCTGAAAATATAGAATTCTGCCTTGACTATGCCAAGTTTGAGGCTGCTCTGATGGCTATGAGCAAATAGCACAGCACTAAGTATTATGTCTTAAACTTCTTGTTATAGATCAGACAAAGAGCTCACCCTATCCAAGCATACATCAACAAGTTTCTGAAACTCAAGACCCAGACCCAACTCAAGGACAAACTAGCAGCTATCATCTTCTGCAAGGGGGTCAACCTAGCCATGGAGGACCTACTGAAGCACCACCCACCTACCCTTTGCCTGGAAAAACCCATCTCATTGTGCAAAGGCCTGAATATGAACCAAGAGAATGCTGAACCAAATCTGCATTGCCCCAGAAAAATCCTGACACCAAAACAGAGCTAGATGACACCCAAAAAGATGCAAAGACACTACCACAAGGGGCTATGCTTTCACTGCCACAAGGCAGGCCACCTAACCAGAGACTGTTCTAAGAAAAATGACACTTCTATATTGTTGGCTCAAATAAACCCTTCTTCCCAGTCTTATGATTTCCTCTTTTTTGGTCAAAATAGATGAAACCTCTCAAAAAATAAAGGCCTTTACAGACACAGAGGCCAATAAAAGCTTCATTGATGCAGACCTAGGCCAAGAGTTGGGGTTGACAGCTTCATAAAACTGCCTACTGATCATCCTGGGAAACAACGCACAGTAAAAGTTACAAATGCAAGCAGGAATTGTCCTTGGTAATAAGAAACAACACCTACTCTTTGTCTCTCATTCTACTGAGAGGAATGCCACACTTCCTGATTCTTAGAGACTCTTGGTTGGACAAGCACAGCCTCATCCTCAACTACCAAAACCAGACAGTAACCTTAGGAGACCACAAGAATAGTATCACATATCATTTTTCATCATCTCAAAGCATCAACTACCCATAAACTTCTTCTATCAAAATAGAGCCCAGTGTGAGAGTTCTCCCTACCCCCTTAGAGAAATGGCAACCTTCAGAATTAACTTATACAGAATGGAACATCCTCTATGTCAACAATTTCAAAAATTGTTTTTGCTTTATCTTTTATAATTTCAATTAAAAGTGATAAGGAGCTCCTTTTTGGGGAAGCTTAGAATATAGAATTAGGAAGAGAAGAAGTATATTTTATTGGATAATACTTTAGACTTATATAGCTTTAGCTGTGGCAGGGATTTTAGTTGGATCAAACCCAGGGGTTGGTCATGTGCTGGATGGGTTTGAGTTGCTGGATACCTGGACAGTAATGTGATATTGGTTTGTTGCCATTTCTGGTATGTCAAATGGTATATTGGAAAGTGTCAGGAAATGCCCTGACACATCTTGTGTTACAGAAATGCCTTGGGAAAACTCTACTGTTCTCCACAATCCTAATGCTAGTTTGATGACTCTCCTAGCTGCTCTAGACAATGAGTTATGGCTTCTTAAAGTTTGGCCGCCAGCCGAACTTCCTAACCAGTGCGAAATGACGAAATTATACGACCAAGGCACAAGAATTGATGCAAATCTTAATTCAAGCATAACTCAGCAACCACTGGACGGATTTGGACGTCCAAACACAAATTTTGAAGCCAAACACCAGGAGAGTTGATCTGTGCTAATTTTAGACAAAATACAGATGCAAAGCCCAATGTGCGGGATTTTTCAAAGAAACATGAGTCATGCTGTTCAGAAGATGCCCCAAAACCCCAGCCTGATGCCATCAGCAGAGTCCCTAAGACTGTCTAGCAGATTTAGGAAGATTCTAAAGAATATAATGGAATGGTATATAAAGGTGTTTCTCACAATGATCCCCTTGTGATCATTCTAAGTTAGCCTTGAAATAAAGTTTTAATTTAGTTTGATTTAAATATTAAGTTCAGTCAGATGGAAACCAGTCAAGACCCTCTGGGCCCTGACATTATGATCACCATACCCCTCAGCAATGAAGTCCTCGCCTACCTACTCCTTGGAGCCCTTCTGGTGCTGTTTCTCTTCCTTGCTGTTCAGTTGACCCAGTGGTACACTGCCAGTACTCCCAACCCTCAACCAACCAACAATTCCTTCCACACTGTACTAGGAAACTTGCACTATATTGTGTGCATTATTACCTATCAGTATTACCAAAACCATGACCTTAAAAAATGGTCAGACCTGTATGGAAAGGCCAGCTTTCCTGATGTGAACCAGATGTTATCTGGAACTCAAGTAACCCTGGGCCCTTATTATTATCTTATAATGGGGGCATCTTGTATGTTTATCTTAATGATATCAGCTTACTATGTTTATCAGTATAATGTCCAGACAATACCAGATATATGCCAGACTAGACCAGAATGTGCAGCCTAAGCCCATATTGAACCTGGACTGGAACCCTCAAGTATGTTTATGCTTAAGACATCCCCATCTGCCTGTTACTCCAGAAGCCTGCTGAAACCATTGTCCAGTTGTTCTTCCAGAGTGACTACCAGACCTTCTTTCTTTGAGCCTTTACTGTTAAGTGAACTCCAAGTTGCTTCCCAAGTTCCACATCTGAAGACTGAAGATCAAGATGTGTCTAGTACTCTTGTCAAGCAATGCTATTCCACATGTATTCCCGACCAACATATATACCTAGGTGTAATATCAACAGTAAAAATCCTCTGAGATGACTCCAACTAAGCAAAAGCACCCTCCAAGCCTGCCTAGCCATCTTGTTACCAAGCCTAAGTCCATATACAAGTTGAAGAGTGATGCTATAAAGAAAGCTATGAAGGCAGCTGAGCTCAGAATGAGCCAAGGGTTGCCACTAGATGATAGCTGCTCCATAAACCATTTGTTTTCAGAAATAAAATCCCAAGAAAGAGCAAAGCAGAATAGCAAATTTGCCCCTGTCAAATCAGTTGATCCTAGTGCAAATATGAGACCTGATAGCACACCAGATAACAAGAAGAAAGATGACTCATACTCATTCATGACCACATCAGTTAGTACCATTCAGCCTCATCCTAATACTCCAGGAATTAGCCATCACAAAGGCTATAAAATAATCCAGCCAGCATTTAAAGAGCACAAAAACAATATTAACTTTGATGATGAGCATACAAGTCCACACCAGCCTGACAAGATCTCAGTAGAAACCAAGACTAAGAACAGACCTAGTGATCCTGGTAGTAGATCCAGAACATCAGAAAAACACCAACCTCAAGAGCACAAGTCCAAAGAAGCAAGCCTTAAGAGACCAGTTGGGTGTAGAAAGAGTAAAGAAAAGCATCAAGAGTTCTCTGGTGCAATCAAATCCAGACCTAGAGCTTCCAGTAGTGGAGCTAGACCCTCTGGGATATACCAATCCCAAGAATACAAACCCCAGAAAGCCAGCCTTGAGAGACTAGTAGAAAGTGGAAAAGAAACTGACGCATATCAAGAATTTTCCAGTGCAGTTGAGCCTAAAGCCCCTGATAGATACCAGAAGCCAGCCAAATCCAGACCTAGAACTGTTAACCTTCAGCCTGAGCCACTAGAGAATGTCTTCAAAGAAAGTCAATCTAAGGATTTCCAACTTAGTGATTCTAAGCCATTCTCAAAAAAATTTCTCCATACTTTCTCTGTGTTGTTGAGTGGGAAGATCTTTGAAGGGGATGAAGATAATGTGCATACTGCAAACTATCTCAAAATTTTACCAATTCTGCCAAATTTTGATTTCCAAGTCAACCAAGAACGTCTAAAAAGAGAATTTCTTGAAAATGGCGCCCATGATTGTACAAAGCCCAGAAGAACCTACCAGAAGAGTCCCAAGTTTCAGAAACCCAAGCCTGCTAAAAGTAAAAAATGCTGTGTTAGAGCTAGACGTACCCAAGTCCTCAAACATAACATTTAGGACACCTTATACTGGAAGTAACTCTCAAAAACACCATAACTCTTGCTTTATAAGAGCTTCTATCCTGATTATAAGCCAGCCCAAAATATGTCTTTCCATCTTTCTTGATGATGCCAAATGCAACCATGTTGAGCCTGCTTTTGCCTCTTATAAAGAAAAATCCAGCCTCAGTTCTAAATATCAAGAAGCAGATTTGTTAGAGTCAACTTGGAGTAGGTTGACTATAGAAGGGGATAATGTCAGGAAATGCCCTGACACATCTTGTGTTACAGAAATGCCTTGGGAAAACTCTACTGTTTTCCACAATCCTAATGCTAGTTTGATGACTCTCCTAGCTGCTCTAGACAATGAGTTATGGCTTCTTAAAGTTTGGCCGCCAGCCGAACTTCCTAACCAGTGCAAAATGACAAAATTATACGACCAAGGCACAAGAATTGATGCAAATCTTAATTCAAGCATAACTCAGCAACCACTGGACGGATTTGGACGTCCAAACACGAATTTTGAAGCCAAACACCAGGAGAGTTGATCTGTGCTAATTTTAGACAAAATACAGATGCAAAGCCCAATGTGCGGGATTTTTCAAAGAAACATGAGTCATGCTGTTCAGAAGATGCCCCAAAACCCCAGCCTGATGCCATCAGCAGAGTCCCTAAGACTGTCTAGCAGATTTAGGAAGATTCTAAAGAATCTAATGGAATGGTATATAAAGGTGTTTCTCACAATGATCCCCTTGTGATCATTCTAAGTTAGCCTTGAAATAAAGTTTTAATTTAGTTTGATTTAAATATTAAGTTCAGTCAGATGGAAACCAGTCAAGACCCTCTCGGCCCTGACAGAAAGGCACCAAATTGGGCAATGACTGGATGTTAGGTGTGATGGCAATAGCCAGAATACTCATACATCCAGACCCTCAACACCCCCCTTAAGGGGTTACTCAGGTACATCAGGAGGGGGCTTTGTCTTGATGGCTGCCACCTGATGTTCCTGGAGTTGTTTACTAGTGGGCACCAATTGGGTTGAGTGTTCTCCTTTGCTAGGGCAGAGGCAAGATCTGTGATGCTTTTTGGTGATGGGCTCTTTGGCACCCTGGAACTTAACCAGGTAGGTGTTTCTGTCTGGTTGGTATCTGATGATTCTTCCTGGTCCTCTGTGTACTGAGTCTAGCTTCTTTCTGTTCCCAGCTAGGACCCAGACGGGGGAGTTGATGGGGAGTGGGTCCTCTGTTGAGGTTACCTTTTGGGTTTTGAGTCTCTTTGTTTCTGCCAGTTTGGCTTTGAGGTGTATGTGTTGTAGAGCTGGTTTCTGTTCTACTATGGGAGGTTTCCCCAGGGAGATCTTCACATATGGTTGATTGTTGCGGGTGACTATTTCTGGCTTGTACCTGTATGTTAGTTCAAACAGTGAGTAGCCTGTCCCTTGATTGGTACAAACCCAGGATTCTAGTAATGCATGTTTCATGTATAGCGGCCATGTGTCTTTGACTTTGCCATCCATTATTTTCTCCAGGGTTCTGATAAGACTGCCGTTCAGGCGTTCAACTCTGCCGTTGGCCTGTGGCCTGTAGGGCGAGGTTGTAGAGTGCTTAATGTTATTTGTTTTTAGATTGTTGTTTACTACGTGGCCTGTTAGCTCTTTTGCTCCATCTGTTATGATGTAGTCTGAAGTGCCGTAGTCTGCTATGATTGCTTTATTAATGAATCAATTTATTGTTTCCGCCTTGTGATCTTTTGTTGCCCAGCAGATGGGCCAACATGTGGCAAAGTTGATGGCTACAATTAGGAAACATTGATTTGTTTTAGTTTCCGGGAAGGGTCCCCCTATGTCCAGTCCCCAAACCTTAAATGGTTTAGGGTCAGGTACTGGGTTGACTGTTGGCTGGGGCGCCTTGGTGCTGGCGTATTTTTCACACACTGTGCACTTCTTTAGAACATTAATTATGTCTTGCTTCAGGTTGGGCCACCACACTATCTCTTTTAATGTGAGATATATATTGTTAGCCTTTGTGTGTCCTAGCAGACGGTGGTGTCTTAATATAGTGTTGACTCTTTGTGCGAGTGGAATGTATGGAATGTGTTTATCCTTGATAATTCAGTATACCATGCCATTTGATACCTGGAAATGTTTTTCATTCCTTACTAGTGTATCATGGGTTAGTTGGTGTGTGAGGGGTCCTTTTCTTTTGTCTTGTACTCAGTGTTGTATAGGTTGGGCCAGTCAGGGTCCAGGTGGTCAGGGTGATCCTCTCTTGGCTGATATAGCCTAGAGAGAGCATCAGTTGTGACCAGCTCTGCCCCCTTTTTGTATTGGATGTCCAGGTTAAGCTGTTCCAGCAAGGACATCCATTTGGCTTGGCGCCGCGCAAGTGTGTTCTGAGTTTTGAAATATATTAAGGATTTGTGGTCAGTTAGCACTCAGATATTTAAGTGTCCTTTGAGATAACATCTCCATTTCCTGCATGTGTGATATATTGCTAGCAATTCTTTATTGTGTATTGGGTACCTTTGCTCAGTGTTTGTTAGTTTTCTGCTTTTGTAACATACTGGCAGGGAATCTTGCTGCCCTGGCTGGCAGATGCGTAGGACTGCACCAATGGCGGTGTCACTAGCGTCTGACTCAAGCTTGTAGCACCTGTTGTTATTAGGATATTGCAAGATTAGTGCTTTGATCAAAGCTTGTTTTAATAGCTGGAAATTCTTGTTGCATTCTGGAGTCCAGATGAATTTCTTTTTGGCATTACCTTTGGTTAGGTCATTGATTGGTGCGGTGAGCTTTCTGCAGTCTTTGATGTATTTCCTTAGGTAAGCTACCATACCAAGAAAGCATCTAACTTGTTTCACAGAGGTGGGGTGTTGCATGTTATTTATGGCTTTAATTTTATCTGGGTCTGCTTTGATGCCACTATCAGAGACAATGTGGCCCAAGAACAGGAGTTCCTTTTTCATAAATTGGCACTTACTAGGCTTAGCGTATAGTTTGTGCTTTGCAAGTCAATTGAGTGTCTTGCAGACATGCGTGAGGTGTTCCTCTTTTATTTTTGAAAATATGATGATGTTGTCAAGGTAACATAATGTGTTTGAGAGTCCGTTTAGCGCCTGGTTCATCATGGTGATGAATGTCGCTGGGGCGTTTGTCATCCCAAAATTCATTACTTTACATTCAAACAACCCAAATTGCGTGCAGAACGCGGTCTTTGGTATGTTTTTCTCTTTAACTTCAACTTGGTTATAACCAGATGTGAGATCAATTTTTGAGAAAATTTTTGCTCTGAAAAGCCTTGCAAATAGGTCTTCTATGAGGGGAAGTGGGTATTTATTTTTTACTATACTTGCGTTTAGTGCTCTGTAGTCAGTAACTAAGCAAAGAGATCCTTTTTTCTTCTTTACAAAGAAAACTGCTGCCCCTCACAAAGAATCAGACGGACAAATGAATCCTTTGGTTAGATTGTCCTTAATGTGGGCTTTAAGTGTTTGGGTCTCCATGGGGGAGATTCTGTAGAGGGGTGCAGGTTTGGGCATGGCTTTACATAAGTCAATGCCATGTTTGACCTCTTGTTTGGGGGGTAACTCTGTGAGTTCTTCCTTGAATACATGAGCATATTCATTTAGGAGTGCTGCAAGTTTGGGGCATTGGATTTTTTGTGTTTGTATATTATTAAATTTGGAGTACCTCATTATGTGGAGGGTACTGTCTTTGGTTAGAACTTTAGAGTCATCTTGATTTATGACTTGGACAAATACTGTGTCTCTTAGAATGAGGTTGTTGGGTTCTTTGAGAATGTTGAAATTGACTCCATTATGTTTTATTGTCATGGTTTTTGTCTTCCAACTACACTGGGATTCACTTGGGTGAACCAGTCCATGCCTGCTACAATGTTGTAGTTTATGTTGTTCATGACAAGTCCTTTGATGGATGTTTGTATGCCTTGGAGGTCAATTCTGAAGGGAGTTGTTTTGCCTTTGAGTAGAACTTTTGATTTGTCTGCCATCTTGGTGTATTTGAAGTTGGATTTGACAACTGGTATTTTGTACTTGGTTACAAAAAGTTTGCTAACCATAGTGTGTTGTGCACCAGAATCAAATAGAATTTTATGTGTATGAGATTTGTAAGTGCATGGATAGACAAGAAGTTGTGAGCAATCTTTAATTTTTACTAGGTGGTTGCCCCGTCCAAGGACAGAATTAAAGTTGAATTTAATAAATCAATTAAATATATTTTATTGTGTTTTTAGGCTTGGAGTACTTATCAAGTGTTTAATTAAAATTTATTTAATTGCTTTATTAAAATGTAGTTTCAATTATATTTAATTTAAAATTAAAATTGTATATTTCAAGTATAAATAAAACCTAAATCTAAATAAGTGTAGTATCACTATTAAGATTAGTACAGCTAAACTAATTATTTTAAAATTTAGTATTTGATTTTTTAACCCTTCAAAATGTAGAGCTTATCTGCAGCTTTTAAATAAGCTATTGGACATCAAAATTGCTTAGTATTCACTGAGATACATTGATTTTAGTTTTTTAGTGTGCATTAAAAGTAAATTTAGATAATTTCAAATCGAATCTGAGCCTTTGATTATGACGTGAACCCAATTCCAGCACTTAACTATATATCTCAGCATATAGAGCAGTTAGAGCTACCATGTTTGGTACTTTTGTGATCGGAATTGTCTGAAAAATTGATCTACGTCCTCTAAATTTCATGAAAATCATTAAATTGAATCATAATTTTATCACAGTATTTTTACTCCACTAATGTTCTTTTGGGATGAAGCTGTGGCAAGCAAGGTTTACTCTGAAACAATATGGAGCTACTTGGATCAGGTGGCATCGAATTGGAATGCTCTACTATCTCACTTGAAGAATAAGAATTTTAAAATGTCCAAGCCAACTATCTCCTTCTTTAAGCTAAAATTTATATTTTATTTAGAACTGTATTGCTTTAAATTGACCAAGCTCTCTTTTTGTTGTCAATTCAATCCTCAGCATAGAGCATAGCCATCCAATCATATAAAAGGGTCTCAAAAAATTGCTGCTTCTTTTCTAATTTTAATCCACCCATTCTAGAGTTGGGTAATCTATACAGATAAGCCACTTTGATATGGTTGAATGGTGTTAGCCACTAATTTAAAATTCAAGTAATTAAATACAACTTTATTAAAGTTTGAGTGGCTTATATTTCAGTTCAACATGATTTAGACCACACTCCACTGAATTCAATCTGTGTACTCTCAAAGATGCATGTAAGGGATTGAATGTAAGGATGAGCCAAATTGAGCTTGTGGCTTAACAATCAACTTTTAAAATCAAATTTAAGTAAAAATCAATTCAGTCAAATCCCTTATGGCTTGAGCCCACTTGAGGCAACATTACAGACAGACTCACTTTTATATATATTAATGTTCATAAAAATGGGGGATTGCGGGACACGTGGAATGTGAGCAGCAAAGTTTGTGCCTTGGTACTTCTTCTTATTGTGTTGGGGGGAGACAGGGGCACTTAAGCCTGTTCCCCCTCCTCTTTTCCCTGTTTTTCTGTTTTGAGACCTTTGAGGCCAGAGAATGTGGGGTCAGATTCATAGCATGTTGCTACTTCAGTGTTGTTAACTTTGGTGGTGTCCTCTTTCTTGGGACAGGAGCGGTTTGCGCTTTGGCTACAATTGCCATTGTTACAATTGGAGTTGCCATTGTTATGATTGGTGTTCTGATGTTTATTGCCATTGCTGTTTTCTCTGCCATTGCCGTTTGAGGAGTGGTTGCTGTTGTGTGCAGCATATTCCATGTTGGCGCGTTTTTCAGCACGCTTGGCTTCAGCAATGAGCGCAGGCATGGAGGTATTAGCCTCTGGGTGGATGAGGGCAGCAACAGAGGGTTTCATTCTGTTGATAAATCAGGCTCTAGTGTGTACGTTGTCAGCTTGTGCTGGGGGTTGAATTTTACAGCGTATTTCCTCAAATTTGTTGGCATAAGCTGCAATAGTGGTCTTCTGGGGAAGATCACTGAGCTGTATTGCAATGTCTTGGAGAGATTCAGTGATGCAGAAATTGTGGGTGATGTTGGCTTTGAACTCTTCCCAGTTGTCAAGCTGGTTGTCTGTTTGTGAGCCAACCCAGGTGGCAAACCAGTTAGCTGCGGCCTTGTATAGGCGCTTGCTGGCTTCCTGGACCCATTTCTCATGGGGGATGCGGCTGGCGCGGAGTTTGGCGACTGTGTGGTCTAGCCAGTTGATGACGTTTTCTTTGTTTTTACCAAAGAACTTGTCAATACCAATGTATTTGGTGCTGGTCACTTCACCTGTGATAGGTGGTTGTGTGTTTGTTTGTGGTTGGAGAGAGCAACTGTATTGAATAATCTTGGCGCATGCTTTGGGCATGGCCAGACCTTTGAATATGGTGCATCCACTAGGAATATCTTCATCAATGTCGTGGGCGTGAAAGTACGTTTTCCAGGTATCTTGGGATTTGGCCTGGTTGAGTACGTGGGCAAAGGTGGGCGGGTTCTGTTCAGTCATTTTCTCTTTCATTGGTGTGGTCAAAAACCGTAATGCTACCAGTGATAAGGAGCGCCTTTTTGGGGAAGCTTTGAATATAAAATTAGGAAGAGAAGAAGTATATATTATTGGATAATACTTTAGACTTATATAGCTTTAGCTGTGGCAGGGATTTTAGTTGGATCAAACCCAGGAGTTGGTCATGTGCTGGATGGGTTCAAGTTGCTGGATACCTGGACAGTAATGTGATATTGGTTTGTTGCCATTTCTGGTATGTCAAATGGTATATTGGAAAGGCACCAAATCGGGCAATGACTGGATGTTAGGTGTGATGGCAATAGCTGGAATACTTGTACATCCAGACCCTTGACAAAAGCTCAAAAAAATCAAACATTGCTTCTATTATCAGTGTCAATTATTTAATCAAGAAAAAAATAATCTTTAATATTGAAAATAAGATAAATATTTTTGAGAATTGTTGACATGGAGGATGTTCCATTCTGTATGAGTTAATTCTGGAGGTTGCCAGAGAAATGTAATCACATATTCAGCTAGGATGCTGCCACTCACCTTGCTGCCACTTCATATACAACCATGTTATTGATCTTATCAGGGATTCATTCCTGAGGTAGGAAGAAACCTAAATAGTTTAGAAGAGCAGTAGGGTGGAAACCTACCAAAGAAGAACCTACAGGAATTCTAACCATCAAGGTGTTCACCAAATAACCCCACAATTTATAGGAACCCAAGAAAGGAGCAAAATGAGTCAATTTATAATATACCACAACATAAGTCAAAACATACCAAGAAGCTCCTGGACAAATCACAGGAGGAGGCAAAGGAGGAGGTTTGAATTTATCACATGTAAGAGGAAACTGGTGTTTAATGTAAAGATAATCCCAAGCTGAAGTTTTGGTAGTATCCTTGACCCATATATTGGAATCAAATTGGCAACAGTCAGCAAAAGGAGACCAGAAAGCTAGGCAGAAAAGAGACAGAAGGAATTTCTTCTTTCAGTTCATCTGAATTAAATTTAGAAAACTACTAATTCACTAAGTAAAAAATATAGAAGACCAAATTTATTGATTCAGGAGATTGAAGTTGTTAGAGCACTGGATAATTTTCAAGTGCCCCTTACTGAATACTGGGAAGTTTGGCTTGAGGATGTGAAATAATGTGTGGTGGAAGCTTGGGGTGACTGGTTTACCATTATTTTACTTCCTGCATGGTCATTTTGGTTTGGCTGCTCTCAGCAACTTTTCAGGATGCAGCTAAAAGCAGCCAAACCTGCAAGTTGATTTAGAAGTAGTAGGTTCTGAGCTATGGTTTGGTGGTTATGCCCATCTGATGATATGATAGGCTTCTCCTTTGCATTATGGTTGGTTGGTTTTTCAGTTGCCTGATTATTGTGGGTACACATCTTACTGTTTGACTTCTCATTAGTTAATTCCTTTTTGAAAAGCTCCTGATTGGTCTGCTGATTGATTAAGTGGTTCATCTTCAAATCTCTTGGCTGTATAGTTGTGATATGGTTTACAGAGCCTGTTTTTGCATTTGAACTAGATGCTAAGCTTTTGTTCTTGATTTTAACTAATTTATTATTGTTTTTAGATGCCTTTGAATGGTACAAAGATTCAGGGTTCAAATCCCCAAGTAAGGCTTGACCTAATGCCAGACTACAAATATGACCCTGTGGTGATAAATAATAGTTGAAATTAATATGACAACCAGGATGATTATCTAGTAGATTAAGTGTCAAATCTAGAATTTGAGTAGCCCAAGGTAGAGATATGGTCTTAACCTCATAAAGATGATCCAACAACCAAGAATTCTGTGTTTTCCCACCCTTTTTCATCAATAGATTTAGGTTGGAAGGATTTTTAATCCTTACAGATCTCTTACCAGGCACTTAACCAAGCCATGTGCCAATCTATAGCTGCAACAACTGGGACCAAGTAGCTCTCAAGACCTACCTTCAAGAGATGACTTCTAAAGGATTCATCAGAGTGTCAAAGGCATTCTGCTCATCTCTAATGCTATTTATAGAAATAAAGACAGCAGAATGCGCCCCTGCATGAACTACCAAAAGTTGAAAACCATTACCATGAAGAATAGGTACCCCATCCCAAATGGCAATAACCTGTGTGGCCTCCTCACAGGGGCCCAAGTGTATTCCAAGATTGTCCTTTATAACAGCTTCAACTAAATACATATCAAGGAAGGTGACAAGTACAAAACCACCTTCAAGACCTGTTATGGTCTTTACAAATATCTGATTATGCCTTTTGGGTTGTGCAATACCCCTAGCACCTTCCAGAAAATGATCAACTCTGTATTGGGCAAATAATTGGACCAGTTCTGCATGGTGTATTTGAATTTTATCCTAATTTATAACAAGACTCACAAAGAGCACCTCCAACACCTGGATCTGATAGTGAAAAAACTCTCTTAAGCCAACCTACACGCCAAACTCAAGTAATGTGAGTTTTTTCAACCTGAGGTAGAATTCTTGGCTGTGTAGTCAAGACAGGCGGTTTGCAATGGCATAGAACAAAGTGGACGCAGTAGCCAGCTGATCAATGCCCAAATGCCAAAAAGAAGCTAGAAGTTTCCTGGGGTTAGCAAACTATTGTAGGGATTTCATCCAAATTTTTCTCTGATTACTCTGCCTCTAACCTGCCTCTGCTCTGAAAAGGTTTCATTTGTTTGGTCCCCAAAATTTATAAGGTTGTGAATTTGAATTCACTAGGAGTTACAATTGGCCTAGTGAATGGTGGTTCACAGAATGACTCATGCAAAAGTCTTAGCTTTCCCTGTTGTCTTGCTGAGTTATTTTTACCTAAATATGGGTCAACATCAATAACTGAGCCTTCTGGGTCACTATCAGCCTCTTGCCACTTAGGGTACCTCCACTTAGGCTAACAGGATTGAACCTTTGGGTATAAATTTGAATGTACTTTCCTCCAACAAAATAAGTTCATTTTTGCTCATTAAATTTGAGATTGAATCTTTGGCGCTTATCTTTCATTTGCTAGGAAGATACCTATTAATCATACTCAGATCAAACAGGCTTAAATCCAGAACCACAAGTCTTCTGTATTTAAGAATTTTGCCCAAGTTCTTTATTATGTCAAATAATAAAGCACAACTTGACAAAATAGTACTCACTACAGGGGCCACAAGCCCTGCCTTCACGCCTTTGACATCGCCTTCATTGGTCCTGCCTGCCCTCCTTCTGCTGGCAGTACCTCACCTACTATCTCTAGCCCTCCTCTGGAAGAGGACATCTTGAATCCTCCTGCCATCCTGTCTGCTGTGGTCATCTTGCCCCAGACGCACCTCTTGCCTATCACTATGGACACACCTATCTTTGATCAAGTGAAAAAACTGCGCTTGAACTGATGCAAGGTGTTTGTGTTTTTGATACCATGAGCTCAAAGCTCAAACCTGCGTTTAGAAGCCCTGACTACTGCTTTATGATAATAGAGCAAGAATTATTCAATTTTCATACCTCTTTCTTGGCAGCTACAGCACACTTTCTTCAGAACTTTGTTCATCCTGCACTTGTCCATCACCAGTTACTCCTGGGTTCACACTTCTTTTAATTGAACACCATGCTGACTGCCTCTTGCAATAACTATGAGCAGTTTATGGCCTTCCAACAATGGACTCATAGTTTCCTCTTGTTGGTGTCAACTAATCAGTGTGATTCCCTACTGTTTCAACAGCATCTACAATCAACTGTAGATGTTATCTGTATCTCTGTCAGGAACCCATCCGCTCAGAAACATACCACCCAAAAGGTGTATGGCCACAGATGGGTTCAACCCTGTAATTAGAGAACCAATTGGAAGAGAGACCATCCCCATATGGAACAATTCTCCAATAAGACAGTATCAACCCAAAAGGGGATTAAATCTTCCCAACTGAAAGTAAGCTCCAAGATAACTTAGAAGAAAAACAGAAGCCAAGGGATGAAATAAGGAAGGAGTGGGCAGACTGGCCCCCATGACCTGTGGTTTCTCTGTGATGGGGGGATTCTGTGACAGTGGGGTGGCAGTGTACCATACGCCTGGTACCACTTGGCGCCACAACTTGTCCAAGTAATTGGGAGGAGGTGAACCATAATCTGCTCTGGTTCCAAAAGATAGGCTTGCAGTAAGGGACTGGACAAGGAGCAACCAAACCAACCATTTATACCCAAGTGGTCCCCATTGGGATGACTTGGGTAGCATCATGGTGTTTGATTTCAGTATTTGGAGAGCAGGCAAAAAGATAAATCAACTAAGTAGGTAAATTGACTTTATTAACTGAACAATCAAACACACTGACCAATGGGGCCTTTTTATAGACTGTCAAGTGCTGTTTAAATGGTAGCTTTCAAGGAAAATTTGGAGAATATTGGGGAATTTGGGGGGGAAACTTGGCAGGGGGAGTTTTGATTTAAATTTAAAAAAAAGATTATTTTAAAATATAACTGGCCCCTGCTGAGGCTTCTCCAAACAGCTGGGCGTCATTTACCCCAGCTGTTGGAGAAGCAACAGCTTGGGGCCGCTTCTGGTGTGCAACACCAACACCAGAAGAGGATAAACAATGGTTTCCTTGCTTAGAATCAAGTACAGAGCTTATGTTTGGCTTAACGTTATCATTGTTTGAAGTTAAATCAATTTCAAAATCTCCTGGTCCTGTTGCATCATCTGATTGGCTACAGGCATTCATTTTGCATACTGGCAGAGGTAAGTTCAAATCCACTATACTAACGTTGTTTAGGTGTTCACCAGGAGAGCAAGAGAGCCCGGGTTCAATCCCCGTATGGGCAGAAAAGATGGCCTTTGGAATTGATTTTCTGTCTTCAGAAGGTAAATTAGAACTGATACTACTTCCTAATAACCCATTTTTAGGTCCTAGCAAAGCACCCAATTTAGGAGAAAAGTTCCCTGACAATGAAGCTAATAAAAATTCCTTGTTGTTGTCAGGAAAAATAGGCTGTGCATTCCTGACAACCTCTCTCCTTACTTACGTACAAGATTGACTCCAAGCTTACAAAGTTGGCCAAGTTGCTTGGCAAGAGTTTATTGAGACCAGTCTTACTTCATAAGAAACTGGCCTAGATAATCTCATCCAACAGCTCAACCAATTCTGTGGTCACTTGAATGACCAGATGGGACTATTGGAAGCTTATATCACTTCTGTTTTCTCTTCAGCAAAAGAAGCTGCCCAGGCTACACACAGAGTGAATAGCCAAAATCCAGAATCTCTGAGACTACAGTTAAGAGCGCTTCAAGTCTGAGAACTGTAAGTCAACTACTCCTGCTAGCAATCCTAGAAGTCAGCCAGGAAAAGCCCAGTCAACTTAGAGGTGGAGAAACTCTCTGTTTATCACCCTTCCCAGTCTCCTTCTATTACTACCCTCTCCTCACCTCCTAATAAGTCTGATGCCACATCCTCTCCTGCTGTGCCCTCCATCTTGCATCTCTTTCACAATCTGCCTAGTAACTCTGACTCTAAAAATTCTGAAGACAATGATCTTGGTGGCCATGGGTACACAGTACTGGCTGTCCCCAAGACTATCCCTGTACCTTACAAGTTATGCTCTGGGAAAACCACTACCACTAAGGTATTGTCTGGCTCTACTACTGTCAGAGAGGTGGTTGCTTGCCCCTACCTTGCTCAAACCAGTTGGCTCCTGTATGGGTTGAATCCTCAGCTGAAGCTGATGAGCTGGCTGAAGCCATATTTCAAAATATACATGTCTCCCTACCCCTACAAGTTGTATATAAGAAGATCCCAGCCCTCTGCTGCACCCTGGAGAAGTGAGAAAAAGAACTTGCTTCCCCCAAAAAGGTTCTAGCTATCCTTCACCCTTTTGGAAGAGATACTACCTGAGTGAAAGTAGCTATTCATAAAGTGAAGATTAAGGCCATACTAGACACATGATTCCCTATTAATGTGGTCTCATCTAAGCTCATGAAGAAACTTAAGTTGGCTCCCAACTTGATGTACAACCAGTCATATGGTACTGCTGGGTTTCCTACTACTTGTGCTATTGGAACTTACTCTGCCCTTCCCCTACAGTTCAGAAAGCTGCTTCTATCCTCTCCAGCAGTGGTTCTAGAAAATGAGAGCTATAATCTCCCAATTGATACTCAGTTCCTCCAAGAATATAATGGTATTATTAATATCAAAGAAGGGTTCTTATCCCTATTGAATTATAACATGCCTCTTATATTTGAAGAGCCTGTTTGCCTTCCAGGAAAGTAGTTAAGAATTGTGTACTGGAACATCCTACGGGCATTTTCTCCTTGAAGTTTAGAATGTACTCTTCTAATCTCAAGTCCCCACTGTTGTCTTTCCCTGCAGAGGAAGGAATCCTCCTATTAGTTCCTTATGCCTTCTTTATCTCTCCTGGGTCACAAGTGATAGTGAACTTGCAAGTCTCTTACAAATTGCCTGCCAAGATGTTTATAGAACTATATGCTCCTGAGTCTCTGAGACAAAACAAACCCCATCTATGCCCTAGGATCCTAGACTTCACTCACAAAAAACCTGTCCAGCTGTTGTTAGCTAACTTGACTGCAACTTTAATGCAAGCTACTAAGAGACAGATACTTGGACATGGTCAACTTTTGAGTGCACCAGCTGTTTATTTGCTCCATCTTTTTGGGACGTTCAGTCATCTTGCATTGCCAGAAGCTGAATCTCATATCTTGTCCCTCTTTTCAGCCCAGAATTTCCCACAGCTACCCCTGGTCCAGCAATCTGAGGTGCTAGAGCTTCTAGATCACTCTGCAGACATCTTTGCTCAAGGCCCTAACAATTATGAGTTGGCCAAAGGGGTCATAAATCAGATTGATACAGGAGACATTCCACCTTTCAGAGCAAAGCCCTATTGCTGCAGTAGGGTTGAAGACGCCCAGGTCTCTAAAGAGTTGAAACAACTTTTGGGCGCCAGGTTGCTAGTTCCTTCCCAGAGTCCCTGGGCTTTTTTACTACTGATTATGAAGAAAAAAAAAATGGAGCCCATCATATTGTAATTGATTACCAATGTCTCAAAATCTCCTGACCAAGAAGGATTCTTACCCTCTGCCCCATTTTGATTTCACTCTATGGCAACTAGGAGGCTCAAGTTTTTCTCAGCTATGAATCTTGCTTCAGGATACTTGCAAGTGGATCTATATCCTGCAGATAGAGAGAAGGCTGCTCTCATCACCTCTGAGGGGCTTTTTGAGCCCATTCACATGCCTCAGAGGTTATGCAATGCCCCTGCTACTTTCCAGCAAGCTATGTACTCAATCCTTTGTAACTTAAAGCTGTCATATGTGTTGGTGTATTTAGACAATATCACAGACTTTAGCGCTACCTTCACTGAACATCTGGACCACCTGAAAGCTGTATTTCTCAAGATATGAGAAGCTGGTCTCAAACTAAAGCCATCTAAATGCTCCTTCTTCAATGATTGTTTGGATTTTCTGGGACATGAGATTATGCAAACAGCGACTTGGCCAATGGCAAACAAAGTAGACGCCATTGTCAGGAAACGCCCTGACACATCTTGTGTTACAAAAATGCCTTGGGAAAACTCTACTGCTCTCCACGATCCTAATGCTAGTTTGATGGCTCTTCTAGCTGCTCTAGACAATGAGTTATGGCTTCTTAAAGTTTGGCCGCCAGCCGAACTTCCTAACCAGTACGAAATGACAAAATTATGCGACCAAGGCACAAGAATTGATGCAAATCTTAATTCGAGCATAACTCAGCAACCACTGGACGGATTTGGACGTCCAAACACGCCTTTTGAAGCCAAACACCAGGAGAGTTGATCTGTGCTAAATTTAGACAAAATATAGATGCAAAGCCCGATGTGCGGGATTTTTCAAAAGAAACGTGAGTCATGCTGTTCAGAAGATGCCCCAAAACCCCAGCCTGATGCCATCAGCAGAGTCCCTAAGACTGTCTAGCAGATTTAGGAAGATTCTAAAGAATCTAATGGAATGGTATATAAAGGTGTTGCTCACAATGATCCCCTTGTGATCATTCTAAGTTAGCCTTGAAATAAAGTTTTAGTTTAGTTTGATTTAAATATTAAGTTCAGTCAGATGAAAACCAGTCAAGATCCTCTGGGCCCTGACAGCCATCAACAACATGTTGCCCCCACCTATCTTCAAGAGGTAAAAGTCTTCTTGGGGATGATGAGGTATTATCAACATTTCATCCACAACCTTGCCAAGCTCAGTGAACCTTTAGTACAGCTACTAAGAGGTGTGTATTTCAAATGAACAGACAGTCAGCAGCAATTCTTTGACGCACTGAAGGATAAGTTAAAAGAAGCACCCATACTGGTATACCCCAATTATGATAAGGAGTTCATTCTGTATACTGACACCAGAGGTGTTGCAGTGAGAGCCATCCTGGCACAACTGATGACAAAGGTGTGGATCACCCTGTTGCTTATTCTTCCTGTATCCTTGATAAGTATGAGAATAACTATAGTGTGACAAAGAAGGAGTGCTTAGCTATGTTGAATGCAGTCAAGCAATTATGCCATTACATATATGTCACACAATTCACCAAAGTCACTGACCACTCCTCTCTTTGCTGGCTTCAACAACTAAAAGAACCATAAGGGTGACTTGCGCGCTGGGCCCTGCGGCTGCAATGCTACAACTTCACCGTGATCCATTGCCCTGGAGTTCAACACCAGAACACAGATGGCCTATCTCAAATGCCCATCCTAGCTTTACACCCCGCTGAAGCAGACCAATTGTATGAGCTCATTGGTTATCCTATAGCTTGGGAGTCAGAGCCTGAAGAAACATGCCTAGCTTTAAAGAAGTTATCAGCAGACATGGTGATCAGAGACAACCAACTATTCAAAAAGATTAGGTCCCTGTATCTGCTGTATGTTTGCCCTAGCTTGTGAGTGTCAGTGGTACTTCAAGCTCATCTGGATAATGGCCATGGAAGGATATCCAAGACTCACAACAGGTTGACAAAGCATTACTATTGGGAAAACATGAGTTTTATCCCTGATGTACTGGCTTCCTGTCACAACTGTCAGCTGAAACTTTCTTGTCCCTTCCAACACGAGTTCAAGTTGGTACTACCTAAGCACGCTTGTCACACTGTCAGTGTGGACGCAGTAGGTCTCCTTCTTTGCTCCTGCTCTAAATGTTGGTTCATTCTTATTGCAGTGGATCATTTTAGTAAATGGGTGGAGGCTAGGATAACCAAAGGTATTACCGCCAAGACAACTGCCACTTTCCTCCTCCAAGACGTGTTTTATTGCCATGATTGCCCTCAAGTGCTCCTTTCTGAAAATGACACTAATTTCAACACTTGCCTGATTACTTTGCTGGTGGAGGCCATGGGTACCCACCAGTCCTTTGCCGCTCCTTATAATACCTCCACAAATGGTACTGTAGAGCGCCTCAATTCCACTCTGGTCTCTATCATGCGCAATTTAACCCATTTGGATGCTTCTAACTGGGACTTATACCTGCCTGCTGCCCTCTTTGCCTACCATTTGAGTAAGCACCACACAACTGGATTCTCCCCTTTGCAATGTTATATGGACAGGAGGCCACTACCCCCTCAACCTTAGGACACAAATCAATTGATCTAGACAATGCACTTGATCCTGAACAGCAAGTTAAATAACTAGTTAATAAGGTCATAGATATCCAGGCAACTGCCTATACCTCCGCTTACAAGACAAAGACCTTGGAATTGTCACTCTTCAACACATCTTGCTCCCCCGTCCCTGAGTTCAACATTGGAGATCAGGTCCTATACTACCAGCATAGAACAGGTAGTTGAGCTCACAAGCTTGACCTCCTTTGGGTTGGCACTCTGATAATGATCTTCAAGAGGGGTCCCAACTATACTGTGAAGATGAATTCCTCTAACTGTCCTTTTGCTCAGGTTCACACCAAGTTTCTCCGCTCCTACCACCCCCCTGAGTCCAATCTTGAGGTGAGATCTGTTGTGAATTTGAATTCACTAGGGGTTACAATTGACCTAGTGAATGGTGGTTCACAGAATGACTCATGCAAAAGTCTTAGCTTTCCCTGTTGTCTTGCTGAGTTATTTTTACCTAAATATGGGTCAACATCAATAACTGAGCCTTCTGAATCCCTACCAGCCTCTTGCCACTTGGGGTATCTCCACTTAGGCTAGCAGGATTGAACCTTTGGGTATAAATTTGAATGTAATTTTCTCCAATAAAATAAGTTCATTTTTGCTCATTAATTTTGACATTGAATCTTTGGCACTCATATTTTATTTACTAGGAAGATAGCTATTAATCATACTCAGATAAAATGGGCTTAAAGCCAGAACCCCAAGTATTCTGTATTTAAGACTTTCACCTGAGTTCTTTATTATGTCAAATAACAAAGCGCAACTTGACACACATCAGCGTTTGAGGTCCTGGATTTAGCATTTACCTCAGCCCCTGTCCTTACTATGCTTGACACTACCAGACCATTTGTCCTTGAGACTGACATATATGAATTTGCAGTTAGAGGAGTCTTTCTCCAAGAAGAAAAAGATAGTATGCTATACCTTGTAGCATATTACTCAAAGAAAATGTTTCCTGCTGAAAAAAACTACCTCATCTATGACAAAAAGATGCTTGCAATCATGAAGACCTTGAAACACTGGAGAAAGTACCTATGTAATGCAGAGTTCCTGGTAAAGATTCCAACAGATCACAAAAACTTGGTATATTTCTTTAAGCCTAGATACCTGACCCAGGGGCAGCCAGATGGGCATTGAAACTAGCCAACTACATTCTGGCAATTGACTAAAAACCTGAAAAGGTCAACATAGTCCCTGACACACTAAACAGAAGAGCTGACCCAGTACCAACACACACTGAGACCCGCAATTACAACACATATGTCCTCCTGGATCCTGTCAGATTGGGGATCCACCTGAACTACCTAAAGATCAGAGCAAGCAAACCAGACATGTTAAAATCTCAGACCTTTAATGAGTTCACTAAATCCATGATCAACAGCCTCTTCAAATCCTTGGACTGCACACACTACAAGAAAGGCTATTCCCTGAAAGTCACTACACTGATGCTCTACAGCCAGATTTACATACCCAAAGAAACCACGAGGACAGACATCTTGAGAAACTACCAGGAATCAGAGATGGCAGGACACCCAGGAAGGCTTAAAACCCTCAGAAGCATCAAGAGAAACTTTTCCTGGCCCAGAATTAACCAAGATGTAACTAACTATCTGAAAGGAAGTGAAACCTGCGGAAAACCAAAACCCATAGTAACAAACCTGAAAGCCTGCTAAGGCCACTGTACATACCTACTGGCCCATGGAGATCTGTTTACATGGATTGCATTGTGAAACTGCCCCTGTCAAACTTCTTTAACACAATACTAGTCATGGTGGACAGATTCACCAAAATGTCCTACTTCACACTGACCACCCCCATTGTACGGCTGCAGAAACAGCACAACACTTCCATTTCAAAATCCTCACCTAACACAGCACCCCTGAAAAAATAATCACTGAGAGAGGCTCCCAATTCACATTTCATTACTGGGTACAGGTGATGAAAGACTTAAACATTAAGCACTAGTCAGTTGCCCCATCTAAGGACAGAATAAAAGTTGAATTTAATAAATCAATTAAATATATTTTATTGTGTTTTTAGGCTTGGAGTACTTATCCTGTGTTTAATTAAAATTTATTTAATTGCTTTATTAAAATGTAGTTTCAATTATATTTATTTAAAATTAAAATTGTATATTTCAAGTATAAATAAAAACTAAATCTAAATAAGTGTAGTATCACTATTAAGATTAGTACAGCTAAACTAATTATTTTAAAATTTAGTATTTGATTTTTTAACCCTTCAAAATGTAGAGCTGATCTGCAGCTTTTAAATAAGCTATTGGACATCGAAATCGCTTAGTATTCACTGAGATACATTGATTTTAGTTTTTTAGTGTGCATTAAAAGTAAATTTAGATAATTTCAAATCGAGTCCGAGCCTTTGATTATGACGCGAACCCGATTGCAGTACTTAACTATATATCTCAGCATCTAGAGCAGCTAGAGCTACCATGCTTGGTACCATTTTGATCAGAATCGTCTGAAAAATTGGTCTACATCCTCTAAATTTCATGAAAATCATTATATCGAATCACAATTTTGTCATAGCTTGTTTACTCCACTGATGTTCTTTTGGGATGAAGCTGTGTCAAGCAAGGTCTACTCTGAAACAATATGGAGCTACTTGGATCAGGTGATGCATCCAATTGGAATATTCTATTATTTCACTTGAATGATAAGAATTTCGAAATGTCTAAGCCAACCATCTACTTGTTTAAATTAATATTTATATTTATAATTTAAACCGTATCACTTTAAATTGACCAAGCTCTCTTTTCGTCGTCAATTCAATCCTCACATAGAGCATAATCATCCAATCATATAAAACAATCTAAAACAATTGCTGCTTCTCTTCCAGTTTTAATCCACCCATTCTAGAGTCGGGTAATCTAGAAAGATAAGCCACTTTGATATGGTTGAATAGGGTTAGCTACTAATTTAAAATGCAAGCAATCAAATACAATTTATTAAAGTCCGAGTGGCTTATATTTCAGTTCAACATGATTTAGCCCACACTCTACTGAATGCAATTTGTGTACTTTCAAAGATACATGTAAGGGATTGGATGTAAGGATGAGCCAAATTGAGCTTGTGGCTTAACAATCAACTTTTAAAATCAAATTTAAGTAAAAATCAATTCAGTCAAATCCCTTACGGCTTGAGCCCACTCAAGGCGACATTACAGACAGACAGACAGACTTTTATATATATTAATTATGCATTTACTTTGTACTACCCACAGACAGATGAACAAGCCAAACAAGTCAACCAAATACTGGAACAATACCTAAGATGCTATACCAACAATAATCAAGACAACTGGGCCAAGATGCTCCCCATGGCACAGTTTGCTTAAAACAGCAAAGATCACACCTCAACTGGTATGTCATCATTCAAAGCCAACTATGGCCTCAACCCCTCCTGGGACCTCAATATTGGCAAGAAGAAAGCTAACCTCTCTGGATGCACCTGGATTGAGCAGATCCATGGCACCTAAACTACATGCCAAGCAAACATGAACCAAGCAGTACAGACATATAAAGCCTTTGCAGACCGGAAGCAAGCCCCTGGCCAAAACTCATCAAGTTGGAGATAAAGTCTATCTAGACTTCTAAACATATTTCTACATGTGTCTTGCAAGAAACTAGCCAGCAGAAAGAGTGGTCCACACAAGATCACCAAGCTGGTTGGTGAAGTGGCCTTCAAGTTAGAACTGCCTCCCACCTGAAAAATTCACAACATATTTTACCACTCTCTATTATTCAAGAAAGATGGGACTTTGCTCCCCCACCAAAGGCTCAAGACAGCTCCACCCCCCATCTAAACAGGCTGCTCTGAATTATACAAATTCTAGTACATGCATGGCAACTAAACCCACTACCATCTCCCAGTACTATGTCAAGTGGAAAGGCTATCTTATAGAGAAAATTATGTGAGAACCTCTAAGCAACCTAACCAATGCCAAGCAGGCCATCCAACAATATCTAAGCAAGAAGGCCCAGAAGGAAGAGCTGTTAGGGGAAGAAGGGTATGATATTAGGAACAACATTTCCCCCCTCTTAAAACACAAGGCTTGAAACAGGACTTGAACCCTGGTCAAGACTGCTTACAGGATGTCAGTCCTGAGAACCAAAAGGCTGCTTACCTGTGTTTTTTTGGGATCAAATCACCTCTTATTTGAACCACAGATGCTACTACAACTGAAGGATTTAGCGCTGACCCACCAATGATGGCACCTACCAGAAGACACAGCCAATTGTATAATAGAGGCTATGAAGCCCCCATCATTGGTCTGATGAGCCTGATGTCTTCCACGGCACCAAAAGATAATACAAACAAAAAATGTCTTTCAATACCCACTCAGAATCCCACCTCTGAAGGAAGTGCAGATCAGCAGGCTGTCCCTAAAAGGTTTGCTTCAGAACAGAAGGGTTATGTTGCCCTTCTTGCATCAGACTTTATTACCATTTTTGAATAAGGTTTATCAGATATTGGTTTCCCCAATTATTGCCATATTTTATCTTAGTAATCTGCCAGTTCAACTCTAATTCTTCTGGCCTGCCTTCCTGCTGCCTACAAGTTTTTGCCCTCCAGGTGCTCCCTTTGGTCCTGTTCACTTCACAGAGTACTCATTGAAACCCAAATACCAGGGATACACCTCCCAGAACATACTAGCAAGCAACCCCTTGACCCGCACTAAAAAGTTGACCAGATATAATAGAAGGGGTCCTTGGTTTATTATTGAACCCCAACTGTTTAAAGATAAGTGTTACAAAAGTAACAATCTCAAAACCCCCTGCAGGAATCAAACCCACATCCTGCTGCCAGACAGGGGCTGCAGGCAGCGGGACTGCACTCACACCTGACTTTTCTCCAAAAAGCAAGTATTCAGGTGCAGGAATTAATACTAATGTGCCTCTGCTGCGGGGCCTATTCTGGCCCTAAAAGCTATGTCCAAGTACTAATGGGAATAGCTGGCACTGGGCAGATTAATTTTAGCTGCCTAGTGCCCCCAGTTCAAGCCCTTCTCCATTTAGTAATTTGGGGTTCCCAATTAGGAACCCCTTTTTTAACCAAGAAGATCCTACTCAGTCAGGCTTGCCTGACCAGCCCAAAATTGGTGATCAGATTAAAGATGTTTCTATGACACCTGCAACCAGCCTCTCAGTAACCAATGGTCATCCAGTTGTAGATAAGCCGCCTTAGGGCCAAACAGTTATGCTTGATGATATTAAAAATAGTTATGTGCTAATCAACCAGATCTAATAAACTGGATGCCCAAACATGCTATCCAGATAACCAGAGAAGAACATGAAGGGGCACCTGCAAGAGAGTAGCTATATAGTCCCAAGAATTCCAATGAAACTAGTTATTGTCATTCTTACCAAATAAAGCTTGTTATGAACCTTTGGTTCACCAACATTTTTTCTTACCTGTTTCTTATACTCTTTCATCTGAAACTTCCTAAACATCTCCAACCTCAATCAGGAGTAGAGTACCACACCACAACAGGAGTCTCAGAAGCACCTGATTACTACTGCCTGCCTGATGCTTCATTTGGTCTTGTACACTTCAAAAAGTATTCCTCAAACCCAAACCAAAAACTATGGACCTTGGAAAATTACTGTGGTACATCAGACCAGAAGCTCTCAAAGATTCATACCTCTTAGTTTGCAATGGCATGAACATTATTCTGTACCCCCTCATATTCAACAGGAAGTTTAACAACCCCTCTGCCTATCTAGTCCCATAAAACTCCCACCAACTCCCAAGCCCACTGTCACGCTTCCACTCATTTCTGGCTCTACTGGTCAGAGTAGTCAATTTATTTGAGTGCTTTACCTAGAGCTTACAGGATTGATTGACTCTGCCTTGCTAGTGGCTGGCCCATGGGCTGTGGCTGGGAAAGCCCTATTCTACCTGGTAAAGTTAGGTCTCATTCTCTGGTTAGCCATGCCTGTATCTTCTTCACCAGCCCCTGACAGTTCAGCATAGTATACTTGGTATCCTGACAGTAGGACACATCATCTCAAAAAATCTATCTCAATTTACATTATCTTGATTTATGCTATCTCAAATTTATTATATATACACTATTTCATTTTACAGCATTGTGACTATGAAAAGTAAGTTTTCAAAATTCAAATTTTTAGAACACCAAAAAACATAAAAAACAAGAAAAAATTAATTTGAAAAACTATTCTAGGCTTAAAAAAGTCTCAGGATTTCTAATCTGCAATAAAAAAGGGGGCCAATCAGAAGCAACAAGGTTGCATAAAATCCAAAAGTCAAAATACACCCCAAACCAGCTACATCATCTATTATATCTATGACATATAATTTAAAAGTTGTATATAATAGTATTAAATACTAAAGAAAAGCCAAAATGATAAAACTGAAAGAAAAATAAAATAACAAGTGCAAGAGTTTATTGCAAAAGCCTCATACATTAGTAGAAAGATCAACAGAGATGGCCTGAAGATGCTCAAGCTTTATATCTTTGGGATAGTAGGCAAGGGCTGTCTTGCTGATTTTTGTATGCTTTTTTACTACCTTGGGCTGCTTGGGGGGTTTTCCTTACTCCAGATGCCAGTCTTGAAGAGGCAGGCAGAAATGACCTGCTGGGGTTTTAAGTAGATGAAGATCTTGTTGAACTTGGGCTTCTTAACCTGGACCCTGGTAGAAAATTGACTATGTGCCCTTCAAGAAAAGAGGTGGTCTTGATGAGGTTGTCTTTGACCTGCTTGAAGCAGTTCCAGGTGATTGAGTCACCCTCTTTTTGGATACAGAATGCTCATCAGAAGACACCAACCCACTGGGGCTTGAAATACTCAATAAAGAACACAAAGGCTGCCTGGCTGGCAATGATATAGGGGTGTTAAAGGAGGGCATCATAGAAGGCAGTGAGTTTCTCCTTTTGTACCAGGGAAAGAGAAGCAAATCAATTGAACACATCCTTGGCTTTTTTAGTGCCTTCAGAGTTGATCAGCCCATGGAGATCTGTGCAATTTTGGAAGCGGCAGCAGAGTGCTTGTCAGAAGTGGAAGTAGCATCCCTGAGAGAAGCTCTTGAAGACATGAATAAAGGCATTTGCCTGAGCCTATTCAAAGATAATTACCAGATATGTATGGAAGAGCAATCTCCCCAGCTGCTTTTTGGGGGTGGAAGCATCTTCTTCTTAGGAGAGGCCCTTCTTCTTTTGCCCTCTAGTCTCCTTGGGCTCCTCTTTGATGGTGGGAAGGATCTCATCCAACTTGTTCTTGAGAATGGTAAGAGCACAGACATATATGTCCTGATTTTTGTTAGGAAGGAAGTAGAAAACCAGGGGAAGGACTAGATTTCCAACCTGTCCATAAATGTTTCAAATATGGCTGAAGAGCTTTGCACAGGTTAAAAAGGTGACATCTGCAAGTCAGGTCTTGCATTTCAGGAGGTTGTGCAAATCCTGGGAGGTTGCAAAGCAGATAATACACTCCTTTGCATTTTGGCTTTTGTCACAAAAAAGAAATCACTTATCACAACAAGATAGCTTTTGCTCCTCTGTTAAGATCAGTTTATTAACAGAGGTAGCACTGACATCTTCAGTGCTCAGAGCATACCTCTGATCAGTGAGGTATCAATGTAATTTGCGGCGTCACCAACAGATACAAGTTGGGTGTCATTGAGGTTGATGAGGGCATCATTGACAGCCTCAGTGGAGGGTTTGTCCCTTGTGGTTGGGATAACATGGCAAAGAAACCAGCAGATCAGTTGGTATATGGGGTCAAAAGGCTTGGCACAGTCATGGCCAATAGTCAGGGCTTTGAATCTGGTGAATCCATATGTGGTGAGCCTAGCTGGATACCCAACATTATCACATTTGTAGTGATGTTGGTGGATTGCTTTCTTCTTGTGGTTACAGCTGAAGCTGTAGCCCTTGTAAACAAAGCCAGCACCCCCTTCTTGGTCATTACGGGGTAGCTGGCAGGGTATGTGGTGGGCATAGCAAAGGAGTCATTTTGATTGCAGATATTGTGGACAGTGTTAAGATCCCAGAGCTCAATTTGCTCATCTTCAGGAGCACCAGGATCAGGCTCCTGTTCCTCTTCCTCTTCAGGCTCTGAGATGGGATCAGAGTGGCAGTTGAAGTTGAACAACTTCTCTTGGGGGTCTGACAGGGAGTAAACAAAAGGAGAGTGAGGAGGGGTTGGGCTTGTTTCAACAGGTTCAGGGGAAGGTGTGAGTGTCTTGAAGGGAACTTTACCCTTAGCAGGCTACTTTTTAGGGGTAGTTTTGGCCTTCTTGGCCTTGGGAGGAGTGACCTTGGACTTGGAGGCCTTGGTGGTCTTGGGCGCAGCTTTGGTGGTAGGCTTGGGGGGCATCTAAAAGTGAATTAGTATCAAAATATGGGAAATTTGGGGGTTGTTTTTAAAGAGAAAAATGAGAATGTTTTTAATATAAAAAAGTAAAATTTTTTTACATAGAATTCTAGAAAAAAAGTCATAAAGTATAATATACCAAAATTTTAATTTTTTTTTTGCTATGTAAAAGTAAAAATTTTATATGTAGCGCAAGTAGGCAAAACTTTGAGTTTTGACTGAAAACTTGCAGTCAAAATGACATTTTCAAAGTGACGTAATTGAGGTGGTGTAGCTCAAAAACATAGTGTTTTTGAACATTTTTTATATTAAATTAACAAATCTACAGTGGAGCTACCTCAACCAGGCCAAAGAGTAAAACTTGAATTTCTCAAAAACTAGCTTATACAACTGGGGTTAAAAAGTACCTAGTTGTTTAGAGGAGACCAAAATATATATATTTTGCAAATTTTCATATGTTTTCTTACATTTTTTATTAATATGGTATTTAACGTCAATTTGTACTTTTGAAAAGTGGAAAGCAAGAATTGCGGTGGATGAACCAATATAGCATAGCCTGGCGTCATATGTAATTTCACCTTATTTTCCCCTATCCATTGTGCACATCAAATCAATTGGGTGATATGAAACCCAGTGGAATTCAAAGTGACGTGAATCAAAATGGCGTAATCACCCCCTTTCATATTAAAATCACTATTAAAATATTTTATTAAAAGATCCCTTATCAAAATATCCATGTATAATAAAATTATAAATTGCATATAACAAAAATGTTTTTTACCCAGAAATGACAATCACTAGTAGGACTATCATAGCGGCATTATTTTATGTTGTTCTTAGTATAAGTGTCTTGGATTAATACTATAGGAATATCTTCTGATTGTATAAAACAGGATTTCATTTAGTGCTGGAAAGCTTATTTTATTTTGTGATAAATGGCGTAAATTGAGTTGACACAAATTTGAGATGGTGTAAACACACCCCACAATAAGTGATTTCATATGTAATTTAAGTTAGCAAAATAAGGGTTGATTAATTTGACTCAAAATAACAAAATTGAGATGTTGTACTTTTGAGATGCTGTATTATAAAATTATAAGTAGATTTTAACTTTTTTATTTTTTTGTGATTCAAAATCACTAACACAAAAAATGCATCTCAAATTTAATTTTAGATGGCGTTTTTGAGATGGTGTGTTGCATCATCCTGATAGCTGATAACACCTGCTGTCAAGCAGAGACAGGCAAAAAGACGCCTTACATTCCCAACACACAACAAGGAGACACCATCTTGCATTACCATTATACCTTAGGTTATATCAGAGGGCATAACCTCTACAAGATTACAAAACAAAAGGTTTGGTGGCCTCACATGCACCAGAACATTCTGAACCTCTTTAAACTTGTGTGCTATGCAAAAAGAACATATCCAAGCCTGCTCTGCCCAAGTTGGTACTACCTATCAAGGCCATGAACCCTTTAAACAATGGGCCCTTGACATTGTAGGGCTCCTACCCAAGGACAAGCTGAAAAAGAAGTACATCATCATGGCCATCAACTATTTCACACACTGGCCCATGGCGTGAGCAACCACCAATCACACCAACACCATTACTCAGTTCATTGGCAAGAAGATTGTAGCATGCTTTGGCTGCCTCAAGCAAATCATCACCAATGATGGCCCTGAGCTTACAAGGCATATCATGAAGGCATACTGTGTCAAGAACACTCCTCAAACAATTAGTCACTATGCTGTACCACCCTCAGGCCAACAGGAGTGTAGAGCACCTGAATGTCTCACTGGTAAGATAGTTGCCAAACTCTCCCAGGAGCACCCAAACACCAGCTGAAAAGAGCATCTTTCCACCACCTTGCCCATTCTAAGAGCCAGAATCAAATGTGGCACAGGGTTTAGCCTCAGCGCTCTGGCCTTTGGGACTCCTGATGGCCTAGCAGGAGTAGAACAAGGGTGTGAGAGAGGGGGCTAAACTAACTAAGTTCAGCTCCCATCCCAGAGGGAAAACCTACCAGGATACTATCCAGTACAGAACTGGTATGGCTGCTTGTACAGGCGTCCAGAGAGAGGACACAAGGGACAACTGGGAAAAGTAGGAGTCCAAACCCATCAGAATCATCCCACTAAGCAACCAAGGGGTGCGCCTGGGGGTGAGCTTGTGGGGGATAACTTTCTCTTGGGAGAAGAGAACTTGACCTCCAAGGGAGGAGGGACCACATAGGTGTCTGCTCCCAATAGGGCTGCAAGGTCAGAATTGGGGGAGGAAAACTCAAGGTCATCACAGGTGAGGCTTTTGACAAGATTTCCACTGGTAGCAAACAGGTCTTGGGCACACTCAGGGAGATCCTCAAGCAAATGCAGGATATTAGTGAGATCTTCTTCCACATAGTGGACAAAAGAAGATAAACATCTCCAGAGATATGGGGAAGTGGACTAGATCATCACCAATACAGGAGCCAGGGTAAAGACCACAAATTTAGCCAAGGAGACCTACATTTTGGATGGTACCAGGAAAATTGGGAGATTTTTTGGGGGACAAGTGAAGCCAACAATTATTTGCTAGGCAAACCAGGGGTATCTTTTAAGACTGGAGGGCAAGAGACTTTGAACCCTGCTTTAGACAGTTGGAATAGAGGGGGAGGTCTTTACAGAGCATAAATTGTTCTTTAAAGCAAAGGCAGAGCAAAAACTCAATAAGTTCAAACTTAAAGTAAAGATTTATGATGATTTCAATACTAGTTTTAAAGTTCAAACTCAAGTTTTAAAAGCAAAAGAGGTAAACCTTAACACTAATACTAACGTTAACTCTAGAAGCTTTGGAAGAGACTCCAGAAGCCAGGGAGTGACATATAAGGTAAAGGAAGTCCAAAGCTTCTACTAAAAACTAGAAAGAAACAAAAGGCCAACATAAGAGACCCAAAATTTCAAAACCTGTATTTGTAAAAGCTAAACTTTTATTTGATAGGAATGAACAAGCAGGGGACAAAACGTCCCCTGTCTTGCTTTTAAGGATAGGATTTGAATTTAAAGGTCATCTGACCCAGGCATTAGATCTGGTTGGCCAGGAGAGAAATTTCACAAGGAGGATTCAAGTGGGTTGAAGTGTTTCCTAGCAATTTCCAATTTGACTTCTGATTGGCTGACCTATAGAATGCTTCAGGGGACCATTGACTTCAGCTTGAATGGATTTTGACAACTTGACAGAAGCACATCCTGATTGATTATGCTTCATCTGTTTTAAATGGAGGCAGAAACAAGCCAAAAAGTAGTACAAATTGATCAGGGATTCTTCCCAAGTGGGAACAAAATCCAAGCATCAGTGGTTACTGTCGTATTCTGAGGCGCAGCACAGATACACAACAGAGAATCCTAACCTTAGGATTGGATTTGTACTAAGTCTTGGTTAGAATGGCAGGGAAGGCTATATGATTAACTTGTGGCCCTGATTGAATAATATCTGCTAGACATGGCTAGAGAGGCACCAAAGTACGTGAAGACACAAAGACAAAAATGTGAATAGAACTTAAATTTTATTGGTAGAAGTGAAATGGAATATATACTGTGTAGCTTTACCACAAAACAGTACATGTATGATAGGATCACTTGCCACAAGCATGAGTGGGGCAAGTGAGTTGCGCAGAATCAGAAAACTGAACAATTAAATTTCCCAATTTGGAGCCAGACTCATTTCAAAGGGCAAAGACAAAAGAGAGAGATTTGTCCTCAAAATAACCCATCAAAGGCAAAATCAAAACACAGTGAATGGCAGCATTCACAACAGTTGCCCATGCTACTGGCCAACTGGTGAAATAGTTGATGGCCACAATGATGTACTTTTTGCCTAGCCTGTCCTTGGAGAGGGGTCCAACAATGTTGAGGGCCCACTGTTCAAAGGGTTCCTTGGCTTTGATGGGCAGGACAGACTTGGGAGGCAAAGGCTTCAAAATATTCTTCTTGCACAGCACACATGTTTTGAGGAGGTCCAAGATGTCTTGGCGCATATGAGACCACCAAACCATACACTTCATTATTTTGAAGAGGTTACATCCTCTGATGTGATCCAAGGTGCAGTGGTGATGAAGTATGGTATCTTCTCACTAGGTGGCGGGAATATACGGCGTCTTCTCACTGGTCTCTGCCCAACAACAGATGTTGCCAGCATCAGTGATGAACTGACTTTTGTTGTCCTTTAATTTGAATATAGTTGCAGAGTTGAGGACTTTATAGCGGGTTGCTTCAGGACACAGGTAGAGCATGGGTCAGTCCAGGTCTATGCTGTTATCCCCTTTGATAGACGCTACATATAACCTGGAGAGAGCGTCAGCAATGACAAGTTCTTTTCCAGGCTTGTATTTGATATGTAGTTGGTAAGGGGACAGGCGCTTGACCCAACCTGCCTGATGTTGTGTCAAATGGGACTGCATAATGAAGTACTGGAGCAACTTGTGATCTGTCAGGGTGCAGGGTGAAAAAGTGGCTCCTTCCAGTAACAACACCATTTATCAATGCAGTGTACAATTGCCACTAACTCTTTATCATGTATGGGGCAGTGTTGCTCTGAGTCAGTGAGTTTCCTGGATTTGTAGGCCATGGGGAGGAAGACAATTATGTCAGTTTCCACCTGTAGCACGCCCCTTATGGCTCTATCAGAGGCATCAGTCTCACGTTTGTACTGGTGGTTCTGATTGGGGAACTGCAATACAGGTGCAGTTATAAGTCTTTGATTCAGCATCTCAAAGGCTTGGTATCTGGGAGGGGTCCAATGAAAGCACTGTTTGGTGTTTAGGAGCTTGGTGAGAGGTGCAATAAGTTCTCTGCAATTGGGATAAACTTGCGCATATAGGAAACCATGCCTAAGAATGTACACACCTGGATCACATTGGTGGGAGGTGACATACTGGTGATTGCCTTAATTTTGGCAGGGTTGGGCTTTATCCCTTGGGCAGGGATGGTGTGCCCAAGAGATAGGAGCTCAGACCTGAGGAATTTGCATATGGAAGGCTTAGCCTTCAGCTGGTTTTTACAAAGGGTGCAAGGACAGCATGGAGGTGTTGGAGGTGTGTGGTTTGATCTTGACTGAAGACAACAATGTTGTCAAGGTAAACAATGGCACATTTTCCAATCAGATCCTCAAATGCTTTGTTAATCAACATGGCAAAGGTGGAGGGAGCATTGATTATTCTGAAGTTCATGACAGCACTCAAACAACCTGTAGTGTGTGCAGAAGGAAGTTTTTGCCTCATCCCCCTGTGCAATGCGGACCTGGTTGTACCCTGTGGTGAGATTGATCTTACTAAAGACCTTTGCACCTGCAAGTGTGTCAAACAGGTTATCAATCAATAGCAGGGGGTATTTTTTCTTGACAATCACTCCATTTAGGGTGCAGTAGTCAGTCACTAACCAAAGGGACTCATCCTTCTTGGCTATGGAGAAGACTGCAGCCCCATAGGGTGAGAGGGAGGGGCGGATAAAGCCCTTGTTGAGTGTGTCCACAAGGTGTTAACAGAGAGTTTTATCTTCCTTGGGTGTCAGACAATAAAGGGGACATGCCTTGGGGAGGGGGAAGTTGGTCCAGCATTTTGCTGAAGACGTCCTCTTATTCCTTGAGGAGTGCGGCAAGTGCTGGTGGGGGAGGAGTGGTCAAGGGGAGAGCCGCAAGTGGTTTGGCGCAGATAACTTCAACTGAACATTGATTAAAGTCCAGTTTCCCCCCTTGAAATTATATGAACCCGTCTCTGTGATTCTGACAAACACAATATTATGGAGTAACTTGATCATTTTGATAGGATAGGTCTGGAAACCCACCCCATTTCTGATTTAAGGGTGATTACAGATATATCCCAGTCAATATAGGGACAGTTGTGCCACAGCCAGTCAAGACCAGCAATGCCATTGTGGCTGAGCCCTGCCATAGTTGGCCCAGAAAGCTTGACCTGGATGTTCCCCATTCTCACAGAGAAGGGTACCGTCTCATGGGTTATTTGCCACTCTGCAGGAGTCAGCTACTTGTACAGCCTTGAATTGGCTGGGCACTTGGTCCATGTACAAGAGGGGGATAGACTAACAAAGTCTGGCTCCCATCCTGGTGGGATCAACCACCAGGATGCCATCCAGTGCAATAATGGGATAGCTGCTCAAAGGGGCCTCCCAAAGGAGACCAGCTGTGAAAGGGGTGGGAAATATGCATCCAAGGCCATGACCAAGGCCCTGGTAAGCAACCACAGAGAGCAATCCTGGGTGGAAGGAATATCTGGATCTAACACAGGGATCTGATGCAAGGAGGGTAGGGAGGGAGCTGAGACTGCTGTGGGGAGAGGATTGGCCAAGCCAGAAAAAGGGGTTTCAGTAGTTCTGGATTCTGGAGGGGGCAACAATCCCTCAAGATAAGAGGCTGACCAAGGGAACAAAACATAGGATGCTAAGTTGGTGGGGACCTGGTTGAGATGTCCAATGACATTAGAAAGCAGACCAGGAGCAAAACCAGGAGTTTGAGAAATCAGAGAAAGTTTGCTCTAAAAGACAGGGCTGGCGGACCAGAACAATAGAGAGATAGGCACCAATATCCATATAGCCACCTTATACCAAGGAGACAACATGATATCAGAGAGGTCTCTTTTACTAGAACTTTTGGGCGGATGGACCAAGTGCTCTGGGAAAGTAACAGGGTACAGGCCAGTTTAAATCTCCTCAGAACAATTCCCAACAAAAACTACAGGCGGGCAGACAGATGGGCAGGCAGACCAGGAAAAAGCAGGAGGAGGGGACAGCAGCGGGAGTTGGGACAAATACCTTTATTATTTAAATAAAACTTCAAAATACAAAAGATTTTCAAAGTCAGGAGTTTTATTCAACAATTGGTATTGGTAAGCAAGGGACCTGACAGCCCATGCTTCCATTATATGCAGAGGGGGGGTGATAGGGCCAGGAGTTTTTGAAAGGGGCTATTGGAAAGCAATCTAAAGGGGAGCCCGTTAAAAGCCACTGGCCAATCTTCCCCTGGTTTGTGATCAAGAGAAATAGGAGAAGACAACCTGGATGTAGGGCTCAGTCCCCCAATTGGCTAGGAGCCTTCTGAGGACTCAGGCTGCACATTTCCCTTAATGCCTTCCTCTGACGTCCCAGCCGGAGGGCTCCTGAACCCAATTATTTTGGGCCAAGGGACTTCAGGGCTGGAGCAATTGGTTGCCTGGGACACCACCAATTGCGGGATTTGATACCCAATTTCCCCAGGCCGCAGATTAAGCCTTCAGGGCTCCATGCGGCCCGCATTTTTCCGTTGGTCTGCTAGTTGTTTTAGGACCAGGCAACACCAGGACTGCAAGCAATCTAGCTGGATTAGCATCTCCTCCACAGTTGGAGGGGACTCTAAAGGAAGAATTGGGACTTCAGCTGAAAAAGCCAACACAAAGCATTCATCTACCGTGTGGGCCAGATCCTCCAGGTTTTGGAGGGGTTTTTCCTACATGCAGGCCACTTTCTTTGACGGTCTGGGAAATACATCCTGATTCAGGGCCAAAGGTAGGCCACAGAACTTTACAGTCCAGCTGCTGAGAATCTGCAAACACCTGGTTGATCATAGTGTGATTGGCCCCAGTGTCTACCAAAAGTTTGTGGGTGTTCTCATGGAAAAGGAAAATAGGCCAAGTGGGTTACTTTATTTGAAGAATGGCCTTCTTGGAGAACAGGGTTGTTTCTATAACCTGGAAGACGTTGAGAGTTTTAACATCATGCACATTGTAATCACAGGGGCTCTTGGCAAGGAGGGATTGTGAGCAAGGGTCAAGCAGGGTTGTAGAACCTCTCATATCTACAACCCCCAGGCTTTTCTTGGGTCTTTATTTGCACTAATTGGAGTTTCCCCTTGCGGGGGTGCTTAGCCCCATTCTCTTGTTGGCGGCAGCCTACTTGGTTGTGGACACTGCCAGGTGTGAGACAATACTGGGGTGAGGCGTCATTAGACCTATGAAAGCCTGATTATTGGCCTCCACAATGGCCCTGTAGCAGTTGCTGATGAAGGTACAACACCCCACAGGAACCCACTTGCAGATATGGGGCTTGAGCCCATTGATTATTAGTGTAAGTAGCATGGCGTTCCTGTTGGTGATGGCTTCTGGAGCAGCGGCAAGGGCTTGTTGCCAGGCTGCAAGATATTCAGGGACAGATCTGGTCCGTTTAATGGCCAGGAGGGGAGTCCATACCACAATAGGCAAAAAGGTTTCACTGTAGCAGGATTTTGCGGTGTCCCTGAATGACGCTCAGGTGATTTCTATCTCTTGACTGGCCCAAATGCTGTACCACACTGCAGCAGGCCCTGTAAGGCGCCCAGAAGCAGTGGTAACCTACATGGACTCAGGCACCTGAAAGATACAAAGGCGGGCTTTGGTTGAGTGGAGCCAACTGACAATGTCAGCTCCTTCAACACCACCCGCAAAAGACTCAAGTTGGAGATTTAGCATGCATTGAGAAAGGTTCAATTGGGGAGGGGTGACACTTGCATTAGCTGCCCAGGCAGAGTCAATTATACACGCTTGTGAGCACCAGCTGGTTTTGGTAGATAACATACCCCTTGGGGATGTCCCCCTTGGGATTGGAAGGAAAGTTTCTTGATGGGAAGTAGCCATACGGCCCGGACTCCATCCTTTCTTGGGGGGATTTTTTTAGGTAGGTCTTGAATCTACTGCTGCTACCACTGTTGCAACTGAACCTATTAGAGTTCAGTATTTGATTGGGGAAGGCAATAGTCCAATAGGAAGGACAGAAGTAAATAGAATAAGGTATTGTTTATTGTAGAATATTGTGACTAATATAATATATGAGGAAAACCACAAGTTCACAAGGGGGTGGCATAGTGGCATGTTTTATGTAAGGTTTGAAGCCAAGGAATAACTCATGCAGGGATCAGCAGGTTGAATTGGCAGCGCTCCTAATTAGGAGAAAGTGCCCTCAGTTTGATATTGCCATCAGATTGAGCCATGTTGTTAGATATGTCAAGGGACAGCTCCTCAAGCGCCCCCTGTGTATTTTAAGATACATTAGCAGGCAAGGAGGGAAACTCTGTTGAAATAAATCCTCATGTCTGTGCAGTTGTATTTACTCAATCAGGTGATTAAGTCTGAGCTTTCAGTTGCAAAGTAATCAGCTTTACTTCCCAGAGGCCTTATCATACCAATTTCTGCAGCTGCTTTCCCAATCAACCACCCTGGTGACACCCCTGAGCATATCCATGCCCTCCAATGATCACTTTGGGACCTCCCCAAAGCTCCCAAGGAAACACAGACAAGGACACTCTACCAGTCTGTTAATTAGGGTGCTTGCTCACAGACCTCCTGTAAGCAAACAAGGGCACATACAGCTATCTTAGCTCCTCCCTTTCCTGGCAGCACGCATTACCCACCAGGTTGGTCCACTTCCCACCCCTAGCAGCCATCATTCCCTGCTGGGTGAGAACAACTAACCAGCCCACAGCAGCCAAAGTTCCCTGCTGGGCTAGTTTATTGCTTGTCTCTAGTAGTCCCTTGTTACCTACTAGGCAGGCTTTATCTTCCCTAGTAGCCAATGCTTCCTACTAGGTCTATACCTGTCTTAAAACCACAGCAAATTATCAATTCTCAGCATTGCGTCTTTATTTGAAGCCAAATCAACCCTTGCCTGAAAAACTGCTTCCATGTGGATTTTCACATTAGCCTTTTTACTGCACAGAGCATAGGCAACTGGTAGTTCTTCATCTGTGTATTCCAGGTTAATGTAGTGCAACTAGCATAAAGGCAGGTCAGAAGGGCGGTTGCCATGGTAGAACATGGGAATGGAGTGGCCCAACATCCCAAAATTATGATCTCCATGATTGGTCACAGTGCTGTACTGGACCATAAAGCTAGTACTGATAAGAATATCATAACTGTTATTCTCTAGCACTATGACAGGCACAGTCATCATCAATTTTCTAAATTAGAGAGAGAGGGAGGAGTAAGCATCTTTTGCTCTAGTGGTCTGGGATCCAGCTGTACCAAACTCTTCATGGTAGGCTAAGTCTGGTGCCAGCTCTAGCTTCTTGACCAGCTGCAAGGATATAATATTTTCTGGGGCGCCAGTATCTAGTATGGCTCTGACATGGATTTTGTTCATGTTGTGTTTGGCTCCTGGGGACAACAATCAGGAGGACACAGCAGGAAATCTTTATAATGAAATATTTGAGGTTCAAAGCTAGCCTTGGGTTAGCCTTCAGGGCAAAATTCAGGGCACATACCTTGATTTCCTGGAATACACGATGAGGAATTTCTTTTGGCAAAAAGGAAAAGAAAAATCTTGAAGAATATTAAAGCCAACACAAATGTGGATAAACTTGTCTTTATTAGGAGAAAATTTTCTACTTAAATAATAGATAAGGGTCAGTGATCACTCATTAGGTAGACAGAGTGATTGAGGGGGTCACATTGGGATGAAGTCATACCAGGATCAATTGAGGGCTGGTATGGTAATCCAGAATGGGTGGACATTGGAACAGACCCATTTACAGAAGGCAAAGAATTCCCAAAATTGAAGGCAAAACCAACCAAATCTTGACACATCACTATTTGAAGGCCATATTGAAATAGCATTAATGGTGCAATTTCTGACATCTACCCCCTCAAGATTGGACACAGGGAGTTGATATTTGCGGAGAAATTTGAAATGAACTCAGGAAAAAGGACGTCCAGAGGACAGCAGCTTCACGGTATTTTTGACGCCCTTCTTGAAGGTGACTTCACAAGGCCCAAACCAGAGGGAGTCTAGATTATGGACTCTGCCTCCAGTACAATTCTGATAGTAGAGGACTAGATCACCTACTTGGTACTCAGGGAGGGAGGCCCTAGAAGTATTGGAAGGCAAGAGCTCTAAAGCCTTGACTTTATAGGCAGTAGAATATGCCGTTGCCTGAAATGTCAATGATACAATTAGTCAAGTTTTTAACATGAGCTTCAGGATTGGCAGACAAATCAACTTTGATCAAAGAGGTCCCAAAATTGAGGGGGTTGTGGCTTCATGCCCATACAGCACAGCAAAGGGAGACTTTCCAAACTCAGTATCTGCTGAGTCAATAAGCAAAGAGGGCAGCAGGGAGGAACATGTCCCAATTGGCGGCATCAGAGAGGGTGAGTTTACTCATTATAGACACCAGGGAGGAATTTGCTCGTTCAACAGTTCCATTGGTTGACAGGTTATACAGCACAGAGAAAGATTGGTGGATACCCATAGCCTCTACAATAGAGGGGATGAGGCAAGCATTAAAGTTGGTGCTGTTGTCAGAAAGCAGCACTTGAGGGCAACCATGACGGTAGAAGATATCTTGCAACAAGAAGTTAGCAGTGGTCTTGGCAGTTATATCCTTGATTGCTCTGGCTTTGACCCATTTACTAAAATGATCTACGGCCACCAAGATACATCAACACCCAGACCTAGAACAAGGGAGAGGTCCAACAGCATCAATACTCACAGTGTTGAAGGCATCTTTAAGGGGGATGAGCTTGAACTAATGTTGGGAAGGTCAGGGTTGTTGGAGCTGACAAGAATGACATGATACAAGGACGTCAGGGATTAGGAGGCACATGTTTTCCCAATAGAAGTTCTTGCATAACCAGTCATGAGTTTTTATACCCTCATGACCAGTGTCAATGTGATATTGGAGGATAATAGCTATTCTCATACTAGGGTGAACGTAGGGCAGATAGGCATTGTTGAATTTCTTGAAGAGTTGTATATTTCAAATCACAGTATCCTTTGATAGGGTCTGTAATGCCAACTGGATGTCTTCTGTCTCAGTGGTCCAGGAATTGGGGTACCCTATTAATTTATATAGGCAATCAGTGTCTGCAGGATGGATAGCTAGTATAGGCATCCTTGACAACCCATCAGCATTCTGATGTTGCGCACCAGGACAATGTACCACAGTGAAATTGTACCCTTGCAAGCGCAGAGCCCAACATGCTAATTGACCTTCAGGCTCTTTTAGTTGCTGTACCTATGTAAGGGATGAATGATATGTGACCACAGTAAAGTGAGTCCTGTAAATGTAGTGCCAGAACTGTTTCACCACATGTAAAACTGCTAGGCATTCATTTTTGGTGACACTATAGTTCTTCTTGGCTTGTTGAGGACTTGCAAAAAATAGGCCACAGGTCAATCCACACCCTCATTGTCAAGCTGGGCTAAGATGGCACCCACAGCTACTCCACTAGCGTCAGTGTACAAGATGAACTCCTTATCATAATCAGGGTAGACTAGGATGGGAGCCTCTTTGAGCTTGGCCTTCAGAGCCTCAAAGGATTGTTGTTGGCTATCTGTCCATTCAAATGGTACATTCCAGAGGAGTTGGACAAGGGGTTCACTTAGTTCAGCAAAGTCAGGGATAAATTGTTGATAATATTCCATCATGCCAAGAGATACTTGGACCTCACATAGATTTGTGGGGGCAACATCTTATCAATGGCTTCCACCTTATTGTCCATGGGGCGTATTCCAGTCTGAGTGACTTTGTGGCTCAAGAACTCAAGTTGTTTCTTAAAGAAAGAACACTTGAAAGGTTTGAGCTTCAAGCCAGCTTCTCAAATCTTGATGAAGACAGCCTTGAGATGGTCCAAATGGTTGGTAAAGATGGCGCTGAACATGGTGATATCATCAAGATATACGAGGACACAAGAGAGCTTTAGGTCTCATAGGATGGAATCCATAGCCCTTTGAAACGTAGCCAGGGCATTGCAGAGTCCTTGGGGCAAATGAGTGGGTTTGTATAGGCCTTCCAAAGTGAGAAGGGCAGCCTTTTCCCAGTCTTCTGGAGAAAAGTCAACTTGCCAGTATCCAGAAGCTAAATCCATGGCAGAGAAGAATTTTGAGCCTCCCAATTGTCTGAGAGCATCATCAATCCTAGGCAAAGGGTATGAGTCCTTTTTTGTGAGAGAGTTTAGGCGGCGGTAATCCATCACAATGTGGCAGCCTCCATCCTTCTTCTTGAGGATCAATAAGGGGGAGGCCCAAGGGCTCTGAGAGGGAGCCAAGAGCCCAGCATCCAAAATTTGTTTAAGCTCCTAGAAACCTGGGCATTCTCTACCCTACTGCAGAAGTAAGGCTTGGCACAAAAGGGCGGTGTATCAACTGTATCTATCTGATAGATGACCCCCTTGGCTAGGTTATAGTCTGTAGGTCCAGAGGCAAATATATTGTTAAACTGGTCAAGCAGTTCCAGTACATCTTTTTGTTTGATGGGTGACAGTTGTGGGAAGTTGGAAGTAGTGAACAGGGAGAGAACCTGAGGGCCCTCTTCAGGTAGATTAAAGTTGCAGAAGGTTCTAAAGGTTAGAGGGATGCCACCTGTTCTGCTCCTAATATGCAACCATATCCTACAACTTGGCCCCAAGATACTTGAATAGGCAAAGCGGTCAGGTTAGCTAGCAACAGTTGTCCAGGCTTCTTATGAGTCCAATCTAAGATCCCTGGGCATAATCAAGGCTATTTTTGGCTTAGAGATTCAGGAGAGTATAGCTACAAGAATGACTTTTCAGACAGTTTTTAAGATTTCTGAGAGTCTATAATCACTTGGGAGCCTGGAGGGATGGTGACAGCTACAGGGGCAAAAAGAAGCACAACTTCCTCTGCAGGACAGGAAGAAGGAGGGGAACACATTGTCAATGGTCTGGATGTACAAGCATTCTGGCTACTGCCAACCTACTTAACATCCAGCCATCACCCGATTTGGTGCCCTTCCAATATACCGTTCAACATACCAAGAATGGTAACCAAGCAATATTACATGACAGTCCAAGTATCCAGTGGCTTGAACCCATCTTGCACATGACCAACCCCTAGGGTTGATCCAACTAAATCTCTGCCACAGTCAAGTCTATATAAGCCTAAAGTATTATCCAATAAAATATACTTCTCTTTTTTCTTAATTCCATATTTGAAGCTTCCCCAAAAGGCGCTCCTTATCACTGGTAGCAGCTACAGTTTTTTTACCACGTCCATGAGAGAGAAAATGACTGACCAAAACCCGCCCACCTTTGCTCACATACTCAACCAGGCCACATCCCAGGAGACCTGGAAAAAGTACTTCCACACCTACAACATCAACAAAGATATACCAAGTGGATGCACCGTATTTGAAGGTCTGGTCATGCCCAAAGCATGTGCCAAGATAATTCAATACAGTCACTCTCTTCAACCACAAACAAGCGCACAACCACCTATCACAGGTGAAGTTACCAACACCAAATACATTGGTATTGACAAGCTCTTTGGTAAAAACAAAGAAAACATTATCAACTGGCTAGACCACACAGCTGCTAAACTCCGCGCTAGCCGCATCCCCCATGAGAAATGGGTCCAGGAAGCCAGCAAGCGCCTGTACAAGGCCGCAGCTAACTGGTTTGCCACCTGGGTTGACTCACAAACTGACGACCAACTTGACAACTGGGAAGAGTTCAAAGCCAACATCACACACAATTTCTGCATCACCAAATCCCTCCAAGACATTGCAATACATCTCAGTGATCTTCCTCAGAAGACCACTATTGCAGCTTACACCAATGAATTTGAGGAAATACATTGCAAAATCTAAAACCCAGCACAAGCTGATAATGTACATACCAGAGCCTCATTCATCAACAGAATTAAACCCACTTTTGCTGCCCTCATCTGTCCAGAGGCCAATACCTCCATGCCCACGCTCATTGCAGAAGCCAAGCGCGCGGAAAAACACGCAAACATGGAATGTGCTGCACATAACGACAATTGTTCCTCAAACAGCAATGGCAGAGAAAACTCTAATGGCAATAAATGCCAGAACACCAATCTTAGCACAGCAACTCCTATCACAACAATGGCAATCACAGCCAAAGCGCAAACTGCTCCCATCCCAAGAAAGAGGACACCGCCAAAGTTAACAATGCAAAAATAGCAACTCACTATAAATCTGACCCCACATTCTCTGACCTCAAAGGTCTCAAAACAGAGGAACAGGGAAAAGAGGAGGGGGAACAGGCTTACGTGCCCCTGTCTCCCCCCAACTTGAAAAGAAACTGCACCAAGGCACAAACTTTGCTGCTTGCATCCCACATGTCCCACAATCCTCCATTTTTATGAACGTAGTAATTAAAGATCACTCATAACTTCTTGTCTATCCATGCACTTAAAAATCACATCCACATAAAATTTTATTCAACTCTGGTGCACAACACACTATGGTTAGCAAACCTTTTGTAACCAAGTACAAAATACCAGTTGTCAAATCCAACTTCAAATACGCCAGAATGGCAGATAAATCAAAGGTTCTACTCCAAGGCAAAACAACTCCCTTTGGAATCAACCTCCAAGGCATAAAAATGTCCATCAAAAGACTTGTCATGAACAACATAAACTACAACATTGTAGCAGGAATAAACTGGTTCACCAGAGTGAACCCCAGCATATGTTGTAAAACAAAAACCATGACCATCAAACACAACGGAGTCACTTTTAACATCCTCAAAGAACCCAATGACCTCATTCTAAGAGACACAGTATTTGTCCAGGTCATAAACCAAGATGACTTAGAACATCTAACTAAAGATAGTAACCTCCACATAATGAGGTACACTGAATTCAATAACATGCAAACAACCAAGATCCAATGCCCAGAACTTGCGGCACTCCTAAATGAATACACCCATGTATTCAAGGAAGAACTCCCCAAGCTACCCCCCAAACAGGAGGTCAAACATGGCATCAATCTATGTAAAGCCATGCCCAAACCTGCACCCCTCTACAGACTCTCCCCCATGGAGACCCAAACCCTCAAAACCCATATTGAGGACAACTTAGCTAAAGGCTTCATCCGTCTATCAGAATCCCCTTGGGGGCAGCAGTGTTCTTTGTAAAGAAAAAGGAAGGCACTCTGCGTCTAGTAACTGACTACAGAGCACTAAATGCAAGCACAGTAAATAATAAATACCCTCTTCCACTCATAGAGAATCTGTTTGCAAGACTCTCAGGAGCCAATTTTTTCTCCAAAATTGACCTCACCTCAGGTTACAACCAAGTTGAAGTAAAGGAAAAGGACATACCAAAAACTGTGTTCTGTACACAATTTGGATCCTTTGAATGTAGAGTAATGAACTTTGGGATGACCAATGCTCCCACAACGTTTGTCACCATGATGAACCAAGCACTAAAAGGTCTCTAAAATACATTATACTACCTTGACAATATCATCATATTCTCAAAAACAAAAGAGGAACACCTCACACATGTCTGCAAGACACTCAATTGACTTGCAAAGCACAAACTATACACTAAGCCTAGTAAGTGCCAATTTATGAAAAAGAAACTCCTGTTCTTGGGCCACATTGTCTCTGACAGTGGCATCAAAGCAGATCCAGACAAAATTAAAGCCATAAATAACATGCAACTCCCCACCTCTGTTAAATAAGTTAGATGTTTTCTCAGAATGGTAGCCTACCTAAGGAAATACATCAAAGACTGCAGAAAACTAACTGCACCAATCAATGACTTAACCAAGGGTAATGCCAAAAAGAAATTCATCTGGACACCAGAATGTGACAAGAATTTCCAATTATTAAAAAAAGCTCTGATTGAAGCACCAATCTTGCAATACCCTAATAATAACGGGTGCTACAAGCTCAAGTCAGATGCTAGTGACACCGCCATTGGCGCAGTCCTGCGCATCTGCCAGCCAGGGCAGCAAGACTTCCTGCCAGTATGTTACAAAAGCAGAAAACTATCTAATACTGAGCAGAGATACCCAATACACAATAAGGAATTGCTAGCAATATACCACACATGCAAGAAATGGAGATGTTATCTAGAAGAACATTTAAACGTCCTAGTACTAACTGACCATAAATCTTTAATATATTTCAAAACTCAGAACGCACTCGCACGGCGGCAAGCCAAATGGTTGTCCTTGCTGGAACAGCTTAATTTGCACATCCAATACAAAAAGGGGGCAGAGCTGGTCACAGCTGATGCTCTCTCTAGACTATGTCAGCCTAGAAAAGATCACCCTGACCACCTGGATCCAGATTGGCCCAATCTATACAACACTGAGTACAAAACCAAAGGCAAAAATCCTTCAACCCACCAGTTAACTCATATCACACTAGTAAGAAATGAGAAACACTTCCATGTATCAAATGGTACAGTATATTGTATCATCAAAGACAAACACATCCTCTATATTCCTCTGGCACAAAGGGTTGATACCATCCTCAGGCATCACTGCCTACTGGGGCACACAAAGGCCAATAACCTATACCTCACATTAAAAGAGATAGTATGGTGGCCCAACCTCAAACAGGATATAGTTGATGTTCTGAAAAAGTGCACAGTGTGCAAGAAATACACCAGTACAAAGGCTCCTCAGCCAACGGTCAACCCAGTACCAGACCCTGAACAATTCAAGGTTTGGGGGCTAGACATAGTGGGCCCTTTCCAAGAAACAAAAACAAACCAACATTTCTTAATTGTAGCTATCAACTTTGCCACACGCTGGCCCATCTTCTCGGCAACAAAGGACTATAAAGCAGAAACCATCAACTGATTCATTAACAAAGCAATCATAGCCAACTACGGCACTCCAGACTACATCATAACTGATGGAGCAATTGAATTATCAGGTCACGTAGTAAACAACAACTTAAAATCCAAAAACATTAAACATTCCACAACCTCTCCATACAGGCCACAGGCCAACAGCAGAGTGGAACACCTCAACGGCAGCCTTATCAGGACCCTAGAGAAAATAATGGATGGCAAAGCCAAAGACACATGGCCACTATACGTGAAACATACATTACTAGTATCCCGGGTCCGCACCAATCAAGGGACAGGCTATTCACCGTTTGAACTAACCTACAGATACAAACCAGAAATAATTACCCGCAACAAGCAGCCATACATAAAGATCCCCCGGGGAAACCCCCCCACAGTAGAACAAGACCAAATCTACAACACATCTGCCTCAAAGCTAAAATAGCAGAAATAAAGAGGCTCAAAACACAAAAGGTAACCTCCACAGAGGAACCACTTCCCATTGACTCCCGTCTGGGTTCTAGCTGGCAACAGAAAGAAACTAGACTCAGTACACCAGGGACCAGGAAGAATCATCAAGTACAGACCAGATCACAGCACCTATCTAGTAAAATTCCAAGGTGCTAAAACCCCAATTGTCAAGAATGACCACAGAACCTGTCTCCCCCTCAGTAAAAGAGAACACTCAACCAGACTAGTTCCAACTAGTAAACAGCTCCAGGAGCATCAGCAGCAGCCGTGAAAACAAAGCCCTCTCCTGATGCACCAGAGTAACCCCTTAAGGGGGTGTGTGTTGAGGGTCTGGATGTACAAGCATTCTGGCTACCGCCAACCTACTTAAAATCCAGCCATCGCCCGGTTTGTTGCCCTTCCAATATACTGTTCAACATACTGAGAATGATAACCAAGCAATATCACATGACTGTCCAAGTATCCAGTGGCTCAAACCCATCTTGCACATGACCAACCCCTAGGTTTGATCCAACTAAATCCCTGCCACAGTCAAGTCTATATAAGTCTAAAGTATTATCCAATAAAATATACTTCTCTTCTTTCTTAATTCCTTATTTGAAGCTTCCCCAAAAGGCGCTCCTTATCAACATATTGGAGGAACAAGCTCTGTACTTGAGCAAGAAGATACTGTGGGATACTTGAGCACACAAGTCTTAAGGCATTAGCCCAGGAGACGCAGAGGTTCTTCAAAAATTAAAGGGACCTTGTATCCTAAGAGCAATAGGTATCCATCTTGGAGGTTCACAATCCCATTGTACTCTTAAAAGAATTGCATACCAATCAAGAGATTGTAACTTTTGTTTTTGAGGACAACAGCAGGGGATGCAATAAAAAGCTTCCCAAACCTCATTGGCAGGGCAGAGTAGGCACCAATGGCTTGAGTTTGAGCCATGCCAGCAGTACCATATGATTGAGTGTAGCTGAGGTCAGGGGCCAGCTTAAGCTTCTTCATCATATATAACCACTTGAGTTATAGGAGAAATTATTTTAATATGTTTTGGCTTGGAAGAACTTACCTTCTTTTAAGTCTAAAGTTGGCTGACAACACATAGTTTGTGCTTATAAATTAGTTTGGTTTAATGGCTGATGTTACCGCTCAAAGGGGTTGTTGGACACTTTGCAGTGTCTTGCGGCATCCCCACCTGCGGCAGTGTTGATTAAAGTAAAAAAAGTAGGAGGCGGATGTAAATATATCCAGGTTGACATTAAGATAAAAAATTTAAATTTCTATTTAAAAACTTACTGATAACAATTGGAGCTAGAAATGAATTCATGAGTAATGATTGGTTGATCCCATCTATTTCTCTGCCAAGATATAAGATTAGAATCAACTAAGCAAGGTAAGCTTTAGTAAGATACAATATTAACCTTTTCATTTCAAACCTATAGATTCACTTCAAGATAAAAGTAAGCTTTGAAATATACATATAATATTAGCTGTTTTAAGCATAGTAGATCAGGGACTTTAAAGGTAAGTTTAATTTTAAACTTTCAAAGCTAATCATACTTTAGAAAGGTATTTAAAAAGTTTTAAACAACTAAATCATTTCAAAATTCAAGTTGAAGCTGAAGATCAGGTAAGTAATTCACTCAAATTGCTAACCTTTAAATCCTTTTAGATGGACTCTATCTGCAGCAGATCTTGGGGTGGGTAAGTCACTTTTATCAAATCAAATTAACTAACCTAGATTTAAAAAACCAAATTTTTGCCCTGAAGTAGATTAAGGCTTGGTAAGTATTGTTTTTATTCTCAAATATTTTTAAAATAAAGCTGCATTTCATCAGTTAACTATTTCCAAAAAAAACTACTAACCTTTGATCCTTTTAGATAGACTTAGTCTACAGCAGATCTTGGGTTTGGTAAGTTTTTTTCACTAAATTACCAGCCTAGATTTAAAAAACCAGACTTTTGCCCACAAGCAGATCTTGATTTAGGTAAGCCATTTTTTTTCTAAATTTACTGAACTTGATTAGGGACTCCCAGATTTTTATCCCAAGCCAATCTTGGGCCAGGTAAGCTTTTTGATAACTTACTAACCTAAGTTTCAGACCCTGGGACATTGCTCCAAAGCAGATCCTTGGTTGGTAAGTATAATTTTCTTTTAACAAGGTATTCTTCAAATATTTTTTATTGTCTGTTTTTAAGTTTTTTTTGTTCCAAGTAACACTTTTGTTATATATGTTAAGAATAAACTAAAGAACTAAATAAAACTTACACTATTTTTAATAATCTATTAAATAATCAGTATTTTTTAGTTGTATTTTGTTTTCAATTAGCTTAGAGCTTTAAATTTCTACTTTGTAAGCTATTTTAACAGGTTCAAATACTAGAACAATATAGATCACAGAGAAACTTTTAGAATGGCTTATGTTTAGCTTTTCTATATGGTGTTAAGTTAAAGGAAGTTTAAGTTTTTTGATCCAACTAGCTGCCTTATATTAATGTGAATCTATAAAATCTCTATATACAAGTCAATGCTTTGCTAAATATTATGTTACAATTAGGATTTTTTAATGTAATTTCATCTTCTGTATATAATTAAAGTTTCTATTTTTAAATATTCTTTAAAAAGATTCTTTGCCAAAAAATAAAAACCTTAAAGAATTAAATTATCATTACTGTTAAAAAAGATTTTAATTGTAATGGCTTTTAATTCTGTGCTTTTTGTTATAAATTAAAAAGATAAGCATGTATGGAGATTAAAGCCAGGCAAATAGAAAACAATCAAATTATTTTAAGTTATGCCCACAACTAAAGCACATACTTCCAAAAACATAGCCCTAAAATCATATCTAAACAGCCTAATAAATATAATAGGTACAGCAAAAAAGAAAAAGCATATCAGAGAATAAAAGTTTAATGCTAAACTAAACCAAGCACACATTTGTCAAAAAAGATGAGATGTAAAGATTATGTAAATTTCCTATAGGCTATGTAAACTAAACTATAAGAATAGAGAATTTCATACCATGTACTTGATGATACTTAAAATGTGTTGATGTGTCCCTTGGATTTCAAAAATTGTGACTAAAATAAAAAATTGGTTACTAAATTAGTGTACTTTCAAGATAAGAATAAAACTTATTTAATTCCCATCTCTTAAATAGCAAAAATATATAATACATAATATAAAGTAAACCTACAATGAACCTTGGTAAAAGCTTAATAGAGAATTTAAAAAGCATTCACCCATACTTCTCCAATGTAAGTTGCAAAAGTACAAAAGCTTTAATTTTTATAAACAAAAAATAACTGTTGTGTGTAAAATAATCAGCAATCTACAGCTAGAATAAAAAATTCAGAAAAAAATTTCTAACCTAGAAAAATTCTGCTAGAGTAACAGAAAAATATAAAGGTAGGCAACTATGTATGAATAAGCTGAGTTAACACAGCTTTGTCCTTTTTACATCCTAAAATCATTCATATATTTACTCACCAGTATTTGATAAACTTTAAGCCACATATCTAAATAATTTAAATTACAGAAAATAAAAACCCACCCAAACTTAAATATAGCTTTTTATCAGCTATAAACCGGAAACACATATCAGCAGACTGCTGTGAAAAGAGTGATACTAAGCGTAGCACAGCTTTTTCTCTTTTGGCAGTCAGCCTGACACATATTTCCTTTTACCATCTATAGACTAGAAAGGCATACCAGCAACCATCATTAAACGCTTTTTACCAGCTATAACTAGAAACACATACCAACAGGCTGCCATAAAAGAGGGAAGCTGAGCGTAGCACAGCTTTGCTCTTTTGGTAGCCATCCTGACACATCTTTCCTTTTACCAGCTAGGTTATAAGATAAATTTTTTAGAAGGCCACTGATTTAAAAAACAAAAAAGGTTTACAGCTAGGATACCTAAACACGTACCCTGGCGGGATGCCATAAAAGGGCAAAGCAGGCATAGCTCAGCTTTGTTCTTTTGGCATCCCACCTGCCACATCACACTTGTTAGCTTGGATGATACCATATTGACTGAAGAACCTGTGTCCAGAATTGCCTTGATCTTAACCTTTTGGATCAACACTTCCACGCTGATAGTATCTTTCCCAAAAGGGGGGTAAGACAGCCAGAACGTCTTGTGTGGCTTTCAGCTCTTTCTCCTATTTAGCTAACATGCATTTTAAGGCAGGAATTTCCTTATACACGGTCTGCAATAGGAATGATACAGACACATTATGGAAGAGAGCCTCAGCTAGCTCAGCAGCTTTTTCAGAAGAGTCTACCAGGACTTGAGGTCAATGAGCCTGGGCTAGGTAAGGGCAAGCCACCATGGCCTTGGCTTCACTTGAAGGTGGGCAAGTTGTAGTTGTGGTTCTTCCTGAGCAAAGCTTGTAAGGGACTGACACATTTTCTGTGACAGCCAAAATGGAGTACCATAACTATCTGATTCATTGTAGTAAGAATCTTCAGGTTCAGAATCACTAGAAAGATTGTGGAACAGGTGAAGGAAAGTTGGGCCAGTTGAAAGGGGAGATTTTTTGTCAGAGGGAGTATCAAGAGGAGACAGGGGAGATTGGTCAGCAGAGAGCATCTCTGCATCTAAGCTGACCTCTCTTTTCCTGTCTGCTCCTTTAGGTTGCAACCTTCTACCCAAGGATTGGTGCAGGTACACAAGTGGTGTCCTATTTGACCACAGTTATGACATCCTTGTCTCTTAGGCTGTCCACTTGAGCCAAGAGTCATAATACACAGAGTACAGGAGGTGGTTCCAGTGTTGCTGGCTTTATTTTCACAAACCACAGTTCTCCATGGGTCAAATGCATATCTTGTAAGAGGGTCTTAATACTCTTTGTTGATATAAGTGAAGCTTTGTGTGCCTTAAAGTGCAGGCATAGGAGCTGGTTTACCTTCAAAGCGTTTGAACATGCCGTATAAGCTTCACGGGGAGTTAACATACAACTTGTAAAGTTACGCCTCCCCCTCAGGCCTCCACTTCAATTCCTGTCAAATGCTTGGGAATTTCTACCAAACTATGGTTGAATATTTATCTGAAAGGTTACTAAAAAAGCCCAAGAAAGGCCATCAATTTAATATTTTAGAATTATTCTGAAGATGCCCCCGCCTAACCCACCCAAGAGACACCTCTGGTTAAATTTCATATGCAAGAGCGGCCAGGAGCAGTGGTAATTGCATCCAAAGCATATTCCTGATGTTAGTTGGTTCAGTTTTCCTTTCAACTATGTCCATTCAAAATTTGTCAAGATCTTTCTGCCTCAAGAAATGCATTTGTATCTGCTCATATCATTGGTCAATTGGTTTGTGATATTCAATCTACCACCCTAATCCTATCACATCACTTTAATGAATGCAAGTGTTGTAAAAGACCTTGCTTCATCATTCTCTACTCTAATAAAGTTCAAAATTTGTTAGTTTAATTTGGCCTTCTGGTTTTGCCTGTTGCTTTTGGTGTTCAGTTGATTCCTTCTCCCCTTTGGCCTCCCAGGAATTGTTGGCAGCAATCTTTTGGTTGTTGCTGAAACCGCAATTTTATTGTGGTTGAGAGCTTGGTTTTATTTCCTCTTAACCTGCTCCCCAATTCTCACATAATGATGAAGCCATTTTTCAGGCATTTGAGTCTTTTGCCACTGGTTGGACTTGCAGTTTCAATTTTTTGACTATCACATTGGAAATGTTTGAGTCCAAAGTTTAGTTGATGCATCTTGCTTCATCCACAACTCATCTGCGCCTCTTTGAGGCTTGTCCCTTCCTCCTCTGGCCTAGCTTACTCTCCTGTTGTTTTTGTTTTACCTTAGCTTGCATGGTTTTCCTTGCATCATCAGCTATCTTGGCATGCAGGTTACTTCATGGTTTTTATTTGACCTATAATTGTGATTCTGCTGGCTTGCTCCCTGGGTTTCTTAGTCAACCAGTGCAACTGGGCGGCAGTTGAAGTTCATTTCAAACTAGCACACTTGAATTTTAATCCAAATCATCCTATTTGAAGTCAATCCAAGTCATCCAATTTGAAATTTGATCCAAACTTTCCAATTTGGAATTCAAATCAAGCCATCTCATTTAGAGTTCAATCTAAACCATCCCACTTGAAGTTCACACCCAAACCACCCCATTTAAAGTTGATACAAACCATCACATTTGGAATTTTATCCAAACCATCTCCCTTGAAGTTCTATCCAAATCATCCAATTTGAAGTATAATCCTATAATCCAAGAGCTTCTCACTTTTTTGACAAAAGCTGATTGGATAGTGCCTCTGAAAGTGCTTGGACTGGGAGTGTATAATTCTCTGACTTCTGGAAAAGGAAATATTGTCTTCAAATCACCTAGGCAATTTATTTTGCTGCTGCCAACTTGTCAGTAGCTTCTGTTTGGCCCCCTGAGCCTCTTGGTGTTTTGAGACTCTATGGTTTGGCAGATTGTAATAAAACCAAAACACTGTGGGCTCTGCTTGTCTTTTCCTGCCCCCCTGTACCTGCTTTTCCTTTTTCCTGGCCAGTGGTGCCCCTGTCCTTATTTGGCAGTCATCTTGAAATAATAGATTGTATGAGATTTAGTCTCATGCCGGCCATCAGTTTGGATTGCTCACCTTTTGGCTTTGGCTCCCCCTGTTCATGTTCCTTCTCCTGTCCTCCCCTTCTGTTCTTGTCCCTTCTCCCAGTTGGTGGTGCTCCTACCCTTATTTGGCTGTCATATTAAAATATAAGATTGTATGAGATTTAGTCTTATGTCAGCCATCCGTCTGGATAGCTCACCCTGATCTTGGTTTTGGTCCTCCCCTTCTGTTCTTGTCCCTTCTCCTGGTTGGTGGTGCCCCTACCCTTATTTGGCTGTCATCTTGAAATATAAGATTGTATGAGATTTAGTCTCATGTTGGCCATCAGTCTGGTTAGCTCACCCCTGGCTTTGGTGTTTTCTTCCTGCCCTTGCACCCTGTCCCGCCCTTTTGGTCCTAGCAGAGGCAAATTTATTTTGTCTCGTCCTTCCTGCGCCCTTTCTTATCATAGCTACATAGTAGTTGTTCAGGATGCTCACAATTAAGTGTGAACACCAATAACAATTCCCTATTGTTGCTTGGAAAGAATGTCTAATCTGATCCCTCCAAAAATATGTGCCTCATGAAAGCCTTCCTTACAACTAACTTCCAGATTGGCCTTTTGAAGGTCTCCTAAGTTAGCTGGTGACTCTTTAATGCTCTAGTCCCTGGCTGGTCCCCTACTCCTTTAATAGGAAAGGATAATGTAAAGTTACGCCTCCCCCTTAGGCCTCCACTTCAATTCCTGCCAAATGCTTGGGAATTTCTACCAAATTATGGTTGAATATTTATCTGAAAGGTTACTAAAAAAGCCCAAGAAAGGCCATCAATTTAATATTTTAGAATTATTCTGAAGATGCCCCCGCCTAACCCACCCAAGAGACACCTCTGGTTAAATTTCATATGCAAGAGCGGCCAGGAGCAGTGGTAATTGCATCCAAAGCATATTCCTGATGTTAGTTGGTTCAGTTTTCCTTTCAACTATGTCCATTCAAAATTTGTCAAGATCTTTCTGCCTCAAGAAATGCATTTGTATCTGCTCATGTCATTGATCAATTGGTTTGTGATATTCAATCTATCACCCTAATCCTATCATATCAATTTAATGAATGCAAGTGTTGTAAAAGACCTTGCTTCATCATTCTTTACTCTAATAAAGTTCAAAATTTGTTAGTTTAATTTGGCCTTCTGGTTTTGCCTGTTGCTTTTGGTGTTCAGTTGATTCCTTCTCCCCTTTGGCCTCCCAGGAATTGTTGGCAGCAATCTTTTGGTTGTTGCTGAAACCGCAATTTTATTGTGGTTGAGAGCTTGGTTTCATTTCCTCTTAACCTGCTCCCAAATTCTCACACAAACTCTACACCAAGCCTAGTAAGTGCCAATTTATAGAAAAGGAACTACTGTTCTTGGGCCACATTGTCTCCAACAGTGGCATCAAAGCAGACCCAGACAAAATAAAAGCCATAAATAACATGCAACACCCCACCTCCATGAAACAAGTAAGATGCTTTCTTGGAATAGTAGCTTACCTAAGGAAGTATATCAAAGACTGCAGAAAGCTCACCACACCAATCAATGACCTAACAAAAGGTAATGCAAAAAGAAATTCATCTGGACACCAGAATACAACAAGAATTTCTAACTATTAAAGCAAGCTTTGATTGAAGCATCAATATTGCAATACCCTAATAATAATGGGTGCTATGAGCTCAAGTCAGATGCCAGTGACTTTGCCATTGGTGCAGTCCTACACATCCGCCATCCAGGGCAGCAAGACTTCCTGCCAGTATGTTACAAAAGTAGAAAACTAACCAACACTGAGCAGAAGTACCCAATACACAATAAGGAATTGCTAGCAATATATTGCACATGCAAGAAATGGAGATGTTATTTAGAAGGACATTTAAACGTCTGAGTACTAACTGATCATAAATCCTTAATCTACTTTAAAACTCAGAATGCACTTGCATGGAAACAAGCCAAATGGATGTCCCTGCTAGAGCAGCTCAATTTGGACATCCAATACAAAAAGGGGGCAGAGCTGGTCACAGCTGATGCTCTCTCTAGACTATGTCAGTCAAAGAGAGTATCATCCTGACTACCTGGACCCTGAATGGCCAAACCTATACAATACTTAGTATAAAACCAAAGGAAAAGACCCCTCAACACACCAACTAACCCACAATACATTAGTAAGAAACAAAAAATATTTTCATGTGTTAAATGGCCCTGTATACTGGATCATTAACAACAAACATGTCCCTTACATCCCACTTGCACAAAGAGTTGACACCATATTAAGACATCACTGCCTACTAGGACACACAAAGGCTAATGTCAGGGTTCAATTGTGGATGGCTGGCCTGTCGTTTTCAGGGATAACTTGGGCCAGGTTTTTTGCAGGCAGAGCCCACCACAAGAGAGGTGCTAACTTGAAAAGGTAGGAAAAGGACTTTCCCACCCAAGACCACAGGCTGGCAGCTGGGATTATAGCGTCAATCACCCCAGTGAGGATGATGTACACAATTCTGAACAGCTTACCTGTGTAGTCAGTAGGGAGATCTGGAGAGGAAGCAGGCATAGTTTTTGGGGTCACAGGCGGTTCCATGCGGACGTTGTAAGCGGGAAGGTAGTTAAATTTTTCTCTAAACAGCTTGGGTGTTGAGAAAATCCACAGGCCTTGGTGGTTGTATCTGACAGCTGATTGTATCTGGGCCAGGGAGTCAAGTTTGAGTATTCTTTCCAGGGTATAGTCCTTGTATTTGGGCTTCAGAGAACATTCTGTGAAATGGACTGGGCCAAAGGGAACACCTGAAGGACAGAAGTTGACAGGCAGTGGAACAGGAGGTCCGGAAGATCTGGAGCTGATTTGGTAGATGTTAAATACAATAAATAGTAATAGCTGTGTGAGCCAAAATAACATAACCTTTATTTAAAGATGGCAATAAGGTTTGAGCACGGGGTCTATAGGCATATATACATCTTGCCTCCAAACTTAGTATTTTCCATAAGGGCTTCATCATAATATTGGGAAAAATGTGGGCGGGTGATCAAGAGGCCCGGGGGCAGGGGCAGCAAAATGGCACCTTGGCTGGATGTTCTCTCATTGGTTGATACGTTCAAATTGGTCACTCAATCTTCTTGATTTTTTGCTGAGGTCACAGGGTCAGGCCTAAAGCCTGTGGTTTTTGGCGGTAACTGGGCTTGATTGGCTACCTGAAAGGACTTCAAGTTCATGAAGTTAACAGAGGAGATTCCTCTGCCTCCATTAGGCAATTTGAGAGGTTCCTCTTTAGGCATCCCCGTGGTTTAGCCTGTGGTGGTATTCTGATTTTGGGACTTGGCGGGAGTCTCAGCTTGGGGGGTTTGGTCTCAAGAAAACACGGGCAGGCGTCCCAGGGTTCACAAGGCCTGCAGCCTGCGGGATTTTAGGTTCAGGGTTTAAATCCCGCTTTTTGCCCTGGTTTTCCAAGGGGAGAGAATTATCAATCCTGACAGATAACATCCTATACCTCATGTTAAAAGAGATAGTATGGTGGCCCAATCTCAAACAAGATATAATTAATGTTCTGAAAAAGTGCACAGTGTGCAAGAAATACACCAGCACAAAGGCTCCCCAGCCAACGGTCAACCCAGTACCTGACCCTGAACCATTCAAGGTTTGGGGACTGGACGTAGTGGGCCCTTTCCCAGAAACAAAAACAAACCAATGTTTCTTAATTGTAGCTATCAACTTTGCCACAGGCTGGCCCATCTGCTGGGCAACAAAGGACCATAAAGCAGAAACCATCAACTGATTCATTAACAAAGCAATCATAGCCAACTACAGCACTCCAGACTACATCATAACTGACAGAGCAACAGAGTTATCAGGTCACATAGTAAACAATAACTTAAAATCCAAAAACATTACACATTCCACAACCTCGCCCTACAGCTCACAGGCCAAAGGCAGAGTTGAACGCCTAAACAGCAGCCTTATCAGAACCCTAGAGAAAATAATGGATAGCAAAGCCAAAGACACATGTCCACTATACGTGAAGCATACATTACTAGTATCCTGGGTCTGCACTAATCAAGGGACAGGCTACTCACTGTTTGAACTAACATGCAGATACAAACCAGAGATAGTTACCTGCAACAAGCAACCATACATAAAGATCCCCTGTGGAAACCCCCCACAGTCGAACAAGTACCAACTCTACAACACATACACCTCAAAGCTAAGATAGCAGAAAACAAGATACTCAAAGCACAAAAGATGACCTCTACATAGGAACCACTCCCCATCAACTCCCCCGTCTGGGTCCTAGCTGGCAACAGAAAGAAACTAGACTCAGTACACAGAGGACCAGGAGGAATCATCAAGTACAGACCAGACCAAAACACCTATCTAGTGAAATTTCAAGGTTCCAAAAACCCTGTCATCAAGAAATATCACAGAACCCGTCTCCGCCTTAGCAAAGGAGAACACTTGACCAGACTAGTACCAACTAGCAAACAACTCCAGGAACATCAGGCGGCAGCCTTTAAGACAAAGCTCCCTCCTGATGTACCAGAGTAACCCCTTAAGGGGGGTGTTGAGGATCTGGATGTACAAGTATTCTGGCTACTACCAACTCACTTAACATCCAGTCATTGCCCAATTTGGTATCCTTCCAATATAGTTTGACATACCAGAAATGGCAACCTAGCAATATCACATGACTGTCCAAGTATCCAGTGACTCAAACTCATCCTTCACATGACCAACCCCTAGGTTTGATCCAACTAAATCTCCACCGCAGCCAAATCTATACAAGTCTAAAGTATTATCCAATAAAATATACTTCTCTTCTTTCTCAATTCTATATTTGAAGCTTCCCTGAAAGGCGCTCCTCATTAATATATTGACAAAACTGGTTATTTATTTTAGTAGTGTTGCAGTTATATAGTATAAGGTGGGGGAATTTACACTAGGGAAAAGGAGGTACAGACAGAAGGACTTTCCTAAAGAAGGAGAGTGGAATGGTGCAGTAGAAAGAGCCACACAACAGAACAACCAGTTTCACACAGCTTGTCTAATGGAGGTAAGTGGCAATAACTATGCCATTCTATTTTTAACCTTGAAAGTAGAGTCTGCACCTGATGCACATTTGTTAAGGGCTTTGAACACTTGTTTTTAAGGCGTTTTTAACGTGATTAACTCTAATTAAACTGTGCCGCAATAAAGCAATTGTGCGCTTGCACAATAGTTATATTGCTTAAACCCTAAGTAGACAGTACTTTGTCTAATCCATTAAGGATCTGCAACATTTCCCACCACTGTATTAGACAACAGGTTTAAAAGGCTAGGCGTCTCAGGATGGCAGCTATGGTAAACAGTCACTCCAGAAGAGTCCCAAGAAGAGCCTTGAAGAAGTGCAAGTGGTAATCCCAAAGAGGCGCAAGTATACAAGGCCAGTGGAAGTGGAGAAGGCAGCTGGGAAGCAGGTAGTCCTGCATGATGTGGATGGCTTCTACCTTGACTTGGGGGTTCAGCTAGATCAGCTACTGATGCCTCAGTTGGACTTAGTGGGAACAGACCCATTATTTGCTGCATTGTTCTTAGCCTTGAGTGAGCCCAGGAAGGTGACAGGGACTGGATTGCAAAGGGGTAACAGCATCCATTGGCAGTTCTCCATGCAAGCTGGAGAAGAATACTTGGGGACTCAGTTGGGAGAATTCCAATTTAATGGCCAAGTTCTCTCAGCCTTGCAACAGGGGACAATATCCAACATTCTGAAGTCAGTTCTTTGCGCTTGGGAAACACCTGGGGCTACAGAGGCCCAACCAGTTGCTTGGGAAGTCTCTGATAACTTTGAACAGCGTCTTTGGTGGGTCTTTCAGGAAGTATCAAAGTCATAAACGGTGGAGGGTACTGCCCATCTGGTGCCAATGGTGATGGCTAGGAACCTTGTTCTTCAAGGAACCAACCACTATGATACCAAGCGGGAGAAGAACATGGGGGTCTTCCTTGAGTGGGCCATATCCTTATTCTACGGGGTGGGTGGTCAGATCCCAGTAGAGTATGCCCTTTGCAAGAGTCTTCTCTGAGACTGTATCTTCTTGGGGGTTGCCTTTCCTGTGGACATTGGGGTCAATTGTGTGTCTCGCTTGGTGGGGGTTTGTTGCCCAATCCTTGATCATTGGCTTTGTGGATCTGTAGACAACCAGTTGTGTTTCTTGGCTGTCATTCAGGTGGTAGAACAGTTGGTGCGGTACTGGAAGAGTCTTGTCAGTCTCCAATAAACACCTTGTTTTTTATTCTTAATCCTCATACTTTGGTGCAACACTATTGCAAACATGACAACAACCCATGGAATTTTTTAATTAGGCTTTTGTTTTTTTGGGTTATTGTCCTCATTGGGGCTTACTCTTGGTCACTAGGAGCAGCACACATATACTGAGCCTGTACTCTAGTGATTAATTGCCCAGAATGGGGCTCCTTAAGGGTGTAGGAGTCAGGGCCGGTCTTCTGGGTAACTTGAACTGGGCCTTGCCAAAGAGAGGCCAGTTTGGATTTGCAACTGCACCCTCTATTGCTGAAGAAGTAGACTGAGTCTCCTACCAGTAAGTGGATAGAGCAGGGCGTTTAATTGCAGCTTGTTCTAGGTCTTGCAACTTATGGTTTAAGTTTACGGTGTAGGCTTCAGATTGTAAGAAAATAAGGTTTTGGACAATCTAGTTAAGGTAGGCCTCTGGGGACACAGCCAAGCTGGGCTTTACCAAGGAATATAGTAAAAGGGGAAGACCTGGTTGCCGGCCTTAGAGCAGTTGAAAAGGTGGCTTGTCAGTTGCATAATGATATCCAATGTTATATGCAAAGGTAGCCGCAGACAAGAAGGTATCCCATTCAGTCTCATATTGGTGACTTAGCTTCTGGAGTATCTGGACCAGGCTTCCATTAGTGCGCTCTACCATTCTGTTAGTCTGTGGGTGATAAGGAGTGGATAGTGTCCCACAGATACCCATCAATTGGTTGGGGCGGGGGATGATATGACTGGTGAAATTGGTACCATTGTCTGCCAGCAGGATCTGGGGGCAGCCATGTTTGTATATGATATTCTCCAGGATGAACATGTCTGTCACCAGTGCAGATTGGTTGGGGATTGCTTTGGCCTCTACCCATTTGGTCAGATGATCAACAGCCACAATGATGAATTTTTTATGGCTGTTGGTAACTGGCAAGGGGCCCACTACGTCAATGGCCACTGTATGGAAGGCAAAACCAGGGTGTACAAGTCGGTTTTAGAACTTGGCCACCTTAGGTCTCTCAATGTTACAGTCATGACAAGTGGCTAGCGTATCTACTACATCAGTGTGCATTCCTTCCCAGAAGCAGTGTTGCTGTAGCAGGGCTAGTATCTTTTATATACCGCCATGACCAGTAGTCTTGTGATCAGCCACCACCAAGTCCATGTGTAGGGGTTGGAGTATATAAGGTAGCCAAGAGTCTCCACAAAGCTTCAGGAGTTGTCCCTTAGAGACCTTGGTGTCAACAGCTAACTTATTGAGAGCATTCTGTATCTCTACTGGCTCCTCCCCCACAAAGAAGGATATTTCATAAGCTTGTCATAGAGAATGTCAGCCATGGGAGATACTAAGGCCACAGTAGGAAGGCAGGAGAGACAGTCAGCATTCTGGTGGACAGCTCCAGCTCAATGAATGATTTTGTAGTCATAGGCTTGGAGCTTAATAGCCAAACATGCCAGACGCCCTTCAGGATCCTTGAGGGTCTTCAGTCATTGCAAGGAGGCATGGTCTGTTACGACAGTGAAGTGTACCCCATGGAGATACACCCTGAACTGCTGGTAGGAGTATATTACAGCCAGACACTCTTGTTTGGTGACAGTGTAGTTTCTCTTGTGAACATTGAGCGTGCGCAAGCAGTATCCAACAGGTTATTCAAGTCCTTCAGCGTCTAGTTTGGAGAGGACACCCCTAATGGCAGTCAGGCTAGCATCTGTATGAACCACAAACGGCTTGAAAAAGTCAGGGTAGGCTAGTACAGGTGCTGCAGTCAGTTTACCCTTGAGAGCATTGAAGGCAGATTGGCACACTAGACTCCAGAAGAATTCCTTATCAGCCTGGAGCAGCTGAAAGAGGGGGTTGCCCAGGGATGCAAAGTTAGGAATGGATTGACAGTAGTATCCAATAATTCCCAAGAAGACCTGCACATCCTTCTTATTGGCCAGACTCTGCATTTTCTCATTGGCTTCCATCTTAAGAGGTACAGGTTGGAGTCTATCTTGACTAATGATGAACCCCAAGAACTCTAGGTGTTTCTTGAAGAAGTTGCACTTGCATGGCTTGGGCTTAAGATTAGCTGCAAGTAACCACTGGAAGACTTCCTCCAAGTGTTGCAAGTGATCATTAAAGGTTTAGAAAACACATTAATGCCATCCAGATAAACCAGGACACTGGTGAGTTTGAGGTCGCCCATCACTGTGTCCATAGCCTGTTGGAAGGTAGCTGGGGCATTGGACAGGCCTTGTGGGTTGGAATAGCCCTTTATCAGTGATAATTGCACATTTCTCTTGGTCAGCAGGGGGTAGATCAATCTTCCAGTACCCACTGATAAGATCTATTGCGCTGGAGAACTTGGCCCCACCCAGGCAATCCAAGGTATTGTCAATGCAAGGGAGAGGATATGAATCCTTCTTGATAACAGCATTCAGACAGCGGTAGTCAATCACCACTTGGTTGCTGCCATCCTTCTTTTTGAAAATCAGGAGAGGGAAAGCCCAAGGACTTTTACTGGGGACCAGTAAGCCAGACCATAATAGTTTCTGAAGCTCCTCATTGACTACAGCATGATTGGCTTGACTACGCCATATAGGTCTGGAGCAGATGGGTGGACTGCCTTGGGTATCAATGTGATGGGCAACATATACAGCCTTGCCCAGGTTGTAGTCATCCTTGGCAAACACATCCTTATAATGAGATAAGAGATCCATGGCTTGATCCTTTTGTACCTCAGAGAGACCAGACAGAGAGTCACAGCTTATGACTGATAGTACTAGGGGTTGTTCACAAGGTAGACCCAACTCAGAGAAGTCCGCAAAGAGGGTGGTCTCTGCAAGTTGCCATGCTCTTCTAGCCATCTGTAAGCCAGAAGCTGATGCTTAGAGACAACCATTGCTTGTCAACTCATGTTGGCCAAGAGTATGAGCACTTACTTCTCACTTGGCATGAGGATGCCTGGTGCAACCCATGGTTCTAGTCTGGAGGCATTAGGGATGCCAAAGATTATTCCATGAGTTCCAGCCAGTAGAGCCAGCAAGAGGCCTGTATTGTGAATCACCTGGTAGCCAGGTGGAATAGTCACATTACAGGAGGCGTAGACAGATATTCCCTTGGCTTCCCCAACCAAGAGAGGTAGCACCTTAGCCTTCTTACTCCACAGTGTATAGGCAACTGGCAGTTCTCCATCTGTGTATTCCAGGTTGATGTGGTGCAGACGGTGTAAGAGCAGGTCAGAGGGGCGGTTACTATGGTAGAACATGGGGATGAAGTGGCCTAAGATCCCAAATGTATGGTCTCCATGGTTAGTCACAGTGCCATACTGAACCATGAAGCTAGTCCCAATAAAAATGTCATAGCTGTTGTTTTCCAGAACTATAGCAGGAGCAGTGACCATTAGCTTCCCAAAGCAAAGACAGAGAGAAGAGTAGGCTTCTTTTTCTCTAGTGGTCTGGGTCCCAGATCTGCCAAATTCCTTGTGGTAAGCCAAGTCAGGGGCTAACTTCAGCTTTTTGACCAGGCAGGAAGAGATGATGTTCCCTGGAGCACCTGTATTTAATATAGCTTGAATGTGGGTTTTTTTACCACCAGGTTGATATAGGTACAATCCTGGAGGTCTCCTCTGATCTCCACAATCTTGGAGACCTGGTTTACACTCAGCTCTTTGAACTTCTCCAGAAAAGTAGCCATGGTAGCTCCTACAGCTGGGCTTGCATCCTTGAGGTATTCCAGAGGTGCCAAGACATGTACGGTACACAGCAACTTGGCCAGTTGTTTAGTGCTGTCCTCCTCATGGGTGACTTCCACACCTGGTTAAGCCAGTTGTTCAGCATAAGGCAAGGATACTGTTCTCCAAGCTATTTGTGGGATAACCACCTCAGGGCAAAGTGTAGTCCAATGAGTTCACATGTTAACAGTGAGGACTCAATGGAGGAGGTCCTCTTGAACTCTGTCAGACTCTGCATCCTTATGTATTGGTTGGGAGTTGAAGTCAATCAGAGAGAGTTCATCCTTAGGGTTTGACTCAGAGGATAGTAAAGCAGCAGGCCTCTAAGCAGGTTTGTTGGGGGCAGCAGTATGGGGGGAGACAAGGGTGTCAAAATTATAAAGGCAGCCAAGGATTTCTCCTTGTCCTGGCTGCTTAGTAGTTTTTTGACTGGTCCTCATTGTCCTCCTCCATATCAGTGTCCTTGGAGTAGTCATCCTCAGTGTTCTCCATGCTTACATGGTGGATCTTTTGACAGGGATTCTTACACTTCCAAGAGAAGTGGCCAGCCATGCCACATTTGAAGCAATTATGGAGAGCATTGTTGACTGGAGAAGCCCCAATCTTTTCAGAGGGCTTGGTCATCTCCACTGCCACATGGGGTCTGTACTCAGCTTGCTGGCAGAGACAGCCTTCAGGGAGAGAGACTTGGAACTCTTCCTTGTATGTGCGTAGGAGGCAAATCAGGTCTGACATGGTGCAAGCATTGTAAATACCCAACTTAAGAGCCAGAGATAGTTCCCAGTTGACATGTACAGCATTGAGGAGTGCTGACTGCACATCAATAAACTGCACAGCACTCATGGACAACAGGGTTTGGGCTTCAAGGTAGAACCTGGATGTGAAGTCTTCCAGGGTTTCCCCCACCTTTAGCTTGGTGTCAGCAAAGTCCATCTTGCGACCAAGAAGGGCTTCTTGGCTACCAAATTTTTCTGTCAGGGTCCTGGAGACATTGGCAAAAGTCCAGTCATTCTCAGGGAGGCACAGCAAGATAATGGTTTGAGTCTTGGCATCCAGACAATTGATGATTGTGGAGTTCCTCATAGCATTGTCAGCGCCATACATGGAGTTCTGGTATAGGAATAAGAATATGGCCTCATTACTCTTGCGGTCAAACTTGGGTAAGTTGACGGGCTTGAAGTTGTTGAAGCCATGTTGAAGGGGAGGCAGGTGTGATCCTCACTGGGGAGCAGGTGAGATAGGAACAGCTAATGGTAGAGGCAGCAAATCTAGCCTCAGAGGCACGTCAACAATTCTCCTCTTGTTGCGCTTCATGTTTGCCTTCTCTGTCCTGAGCAGCCCCAGAGGCTTCAGGAGTGGCCAAGACGTCATCCTCAGACTCCAACTCTGGCTCTAATACTTGTACAGTGTTGGGGGCCAGTTGAGTGTGGTCATCATTGCTTTTGTAGCTATGATAGAGCTCAGGGCTGGAGGGCCTTTGTGGACTGTGGAGACTCTTGGAGTTGAGGGACATAGCCTATAAGTTGACGGCCATAATCTTACTGTCTATCCTATCTAATTGGCTCTGAAAGGCGTCTAAAAGAAGCCGCTGCTTGTCCAGCTCATCTTGATAGACCTTGTTCTCTTGACAGGTGATATTCAAGTCATCTTCCAGAGAGGTAATGCACTTCTCATGGGTGGCATGCTGAGCTTGGAGCAAGACTATCACCTCCTTGACATTCATGGCTTGGGTCTGGCTATCTTCTCTATAATGGGATTGTCAAAGTTTGAGACAATCCTGAAGCTCTGACACAGTGTGATAGCCCTCAAACAGAAAGGCAAGATCAGCGCTTTGTTGGACCAGTTCCACCTGCATCTTCTTGTAGTGATCAAAGAGTTCAAGGACATCACAGCTAAGGAGGTGGCTGGAGGGGGAGCTGTCCATAGCAGTAGGCATGGAGTTGTATGAAGGGATGGTGGCAAGGCAACGGCTCATGACCTCCACCTTATGAACCAGGCTTTGAACCATGGGGCCATTTTAAAGCACATGGTTTGTCACCACACTAATCAAATTGGCATCTACACCCTGATGGGTGAGGGTCTGGACCACATGCACTGGGACCAGCTTGGCTATTCCACTCTCAATGGCGTCAACCCAGTAAAGCATGGTATTATGGGCATTGGTAACTTTGGCAAGGTACTGTTTAACAGTGGTGAAACTTTTGCCAAGCTCAGAGTAAAGGACCTGGAGGAATGTCTCTTGGTTGGATACCAGTATCCCTTGGTCATACACTAGGCTTTGGATGCAACTCAGTTGCATTTAGTTGTGGCATACAGCAGGATGGGTGAACTATTGTAAATAGTCCTTGATATGCTCAACAGTGCAAAGGTCACAACAGAGTTGGTCAGGGTTGACCTGGGAGAGGTTCTGGAAACAAACCAAGGAGTTTTAAGCAGAAGGTTACTGAATAGCTAGATGTTCAGAGCAAGCACCATTGTCAGCAGCACCAGAGCTCATGGCATGGATGGCACTACAAATGGCGTCCTTGGAGGGGGGAAAATGGCGTCCATTTCCAAGAGTGCAGGAGCTTGTAAGATCAGTGGCTGGCCAAAAACAATAGCTTGGGGGTGTTGATGTTCAGGCATGAAGTGACTGAGAGTGGGCAGGCCATAAAGAGCACCTGCTCTTTTCCCAGCATGAGCATTGGCAGCAATGAAGGCCAGTGCCTGGTGATAGGGGGAAGCAGTGGCAGAAGACTCTGCCAGGGACATACCTGCCTCCTCATAGACAGAACTGTGGGGTGAGGGCTGTTGGTGTGAAAAGACATGAGTGCCAATATTGTATTTTTAGCAATAAGGGGTGCTATTTTCTACAAATAGTTAGTCAGGATCCTAACTCTTAATACTATACCTGTAGATGGTATAGTAACAGCCTTTGGTAGGATAGAAGAATAAAAGGATATATTGACAAAACTGGTTATTTATTTTAGTAATGTTGCAGTTATATAGTATAAGGCAGGAGAATTTACACCAGGGGAAAGAAGGCACAGACAGAAGGACTTTCCTAAAGGAGGAGAGTGAAATGGTGCAGTAGAAAGAGCCACACAATAGAACAACCGGTTTCACACAGCTTGTCTAATGGAGGCAAGTGGCAATAACTATGTCATTCTATTTTTAACATCAGAAGTAGAGCCTGCACCTGATGCGCATTTGTTAAGTGCTTCAAACACTTGTTTTTAAGGCGTTTTTAACATGATTAACTCTAATTAAAATGTGCTGCAATAAAGCAATTGTGCACTTGTGCAATTGTTATATTGCTTAAACCCTAAGTGGACAATACTTTGTCTAATCCATTAAGGATCTGCAACAGGGGCTGTCAGAGCCCCCCAGTCAGGGATGAATCTTCTAACGTAGACTACCATGCCTAGGAAGGTACAGAGCTTGATTTTATTTCTGAGAGCTGACAATTTTGGTTATGGCACTTATCTTTTCTGGGTCTGGTTTGATTATGTCCTTGCTGATAATGTGACCAAGGAATGAGAGTTCAGCAGAGAAGAAGTCACATTTTGATGGCTTGGCAATGAGTTGGTTTTCTTTGAGGGTGCAGAGGACCAGGCAGACATCTTCCTAGTGTTGTTTTAGGTTTTGGCTGTAGATTATTATGCTGTCCAGGTAGATGATTTCTTGCTTCCCAATGTGTTCTTTGAAAATCTTGTTCATGAAGGTCACAAAGGTGCTAGGGGAATTTGTCATGCCAAAATTGAGGACAACACACTTGAAGGATCTGTACTTGGTTCTAAATGAAGTATTTGAAATGTCTTCAGGCTTTACGCAAAATTTGATGGTAGCCTGCTGTCAAATCAATTTTTATGAAGATTTGGAACCCCCCAGGGCATCAAAAAGGTCATTAATCAGGGGCAGGGGATACATGTTCTTAATTGTGACCTTGTTGAGTGCCCTGTAGTCTGTGACTAGGCGGAGTCCTCCATCTTTCTTTGCCATAAAGAAGACAGAGGCACTAAAAGGCAATTTTGAGGGTCTAATGAGGCTTTTTTTGAGTGCTTTGTTCAAATATGCTTTAAGGGCGCTGTCTTCTTGGGGTATAAGGAGGTAGATGGACTGTGCTTTTGGGACACTCCCCTTGAGATTGATTTTGTGTTGTATGTCAAGGTCAGGTGGTAACCCTGATAGGGTTTCTTGGAAGACTGAAGGGAACTCTTTGACAAGCTGATCTTGGATATAGTCCTGTTCACGTCTAGACTCTGTATTCTTAAAGTGGATGATTTCATATGTGCAGGTATTTCAATTGATCTTATTGGGGTTGGTCTCCTCTTCTGTTTCCATAATTTTCACAAACACATGGTCTCTCATAAGCATATAAAGGTTGGTTGAGTAGACATAGTGGTGTACTTTGCCTCGTTGTATGGTGAGGGTTGCACCGTCCCAGTCAATGTGAGGTTTGGTCTTTCTCATCCACTCCAGGCAAAGTATAACATTGTATTTGGGTATTGGTATGATAGAACCACTAAGCGTTGTTTGCACATCTCCAATTTGGGTATGGAAAGAATTTGCTTCTTTGTTGACTGGTGTGCTCCTGTTGTCTGCCATGATAACTCTCTTGATGTTGCTTCAGACTGTTGGTAGTTTCATGAGGTTGGCAAATTTCTTGTCAACAAGGTATTGATCTGCTCCAGTGTCAAATAGCACTGTGCCCTGATATCTGCAAAAGCAGAAAGGCTAAGTGAGGAGTTTATTTTCAGTTTGGGAGGCAAACAGTAGAGGATTGCTGGAGGGTACTTGGATCATGGTTATCGGAAATTTTGCCATTAATGTTATTTTGATATGGCCTTCAAATATTGATATGTGCAAAGATTTAGTTGGTTTCACTTTCAATTTTAGAAATTCCTTGCCTTCCATAAATAGGTATGTTCCAATGTCCGCCCATTCTGGATTATCATACCAGCCCTCAATTGATCCTGGTATGACTTCATGCCAACACGGCCCCCTCTGCCACTCTGTCTACCTAAAAAGTTATCATTGACCCTTGTCTACTATTTAAGTAGAATCATTTCTCCTAATAAAGACAAGTATATCCACATTTGTGTTGATTTTAATATTCTTCAAGATTTTTCCTTTTCTTTTTGTCAAAAGGAATTCCATATCTTGTATTCCAGGAAATTAAGGTATGTACCCTTAATCTTGCTCTGAAGGCTAACCCAAGGCTAGCTTCAACCCTCAAATCTTTTGTTATAAAGATTTCCCGCTGTGTTCTTCTGGATGCCGTCCACAGGAGCCAGAAACAGCAAAATGGTGCTAACTACAGGGGCTGCAAGCCCCTTGGTTATCCTGTTCCCACGTGCATTCTCTGGTCCTTCCTCCTTTGTTTCTGAAGTACCCAAGCAACCTAAAGTTTCTAGTCCTCCTCTAGAAGAAGATATCACTGATGCCCCCTCAACTCCCATGGTATTGGTGGTATCCCCTGGGTCCACTTGGGCCCTCCTTCCAGCTTTCTCACTCAACTATAAGCAAGCTTGTGCCGCTGCCCGCTCCCTCCTTCACACAGGCACTGTGGCCCTGCACACTATCCCTGGTCTCTATCATAGGTATGCTTCTGAAGATAAGTATTCCTTTCTTTTGGACTTTTGTCTTCCCCCTGCGCTGATGGAATCAATGGAGACTATTGGCGTGTTAGTTAACAGATTCATTCAACCTGTGCTGGTCCATCATCAGTTGGGGTTGGGGTTGCAAAATCAGCTCTTGACTGCCGTAGCCACTGCTGTTTCCAACAATCATGTGCAAAATATGGCCTATCAAGAATGGTCCCATACACTCTTTGCTTGTATTTTGGATAACCAGCGCAACTTGCTGGCTTCACAGAAGTACTTAACCTCATCCTTTAACTCTCTTTGCTCCTTGATCCCTGGGTATATCAAGGATTGACTGTGCAAACTATATGATCACCAAGCTACGTGGCTTGGGCAGATAAAAGCAGCCCTTCTAAAGTATCATCAAGATTTTGAGACTTTAGTTAACAAGCTCAATCATCTTTGAGAGCATGTTAATTCCCAGCTTGAGTTGGTTGGGGCCCACGTCAATAATTGGGGCCAGCGTATGCACTTACAGTATGGTTTGGACAAGGCCAAGTTAGGAAACACTCTGTGTCAGGTTCAAAACTACGTTGACAATAGAGTGGCTTCCCTTGAAGTGACCCCACCTGCTCCTTTGGTTGATGGCCCATTTGCCTTTGAAGCTAAGGTGTGGGACGCCATAGCCAAACTCAAAGCAACTACTTGACATCAAGTCTCTGTCCCAAACCCTCTGCCTTTTGATCCTACGCCTGATCCTTGCATTGTCATGCTAACAGACCAAGTAGCTACTTTTCAAGGCAAGATTGAGTATTTGAGACAACGCCTCTCTGACTCTGATGGTTCTGCCTCTGGATCTGATGGCAAAGGGGATGCTGAGGTCACTGGTACTTTTACCTACCCTGATCATGGGTGTTGCCCTGGACTGGAAGGCCAACCCTGTGTCAACTGTGCTCTTGACTTGGATCATTTAGCAGCAGTAACAAATGATGTTGCAGATTGAAAAGATGCTCTAGAGCGCAAGGTGCAGAACCTCTCTTGCCTAACAGAAACAATAAATGGACAACTTACCCCCTGGTGTGACAGAAATCACTGGATAATATGAAGCTGTTTCTAAATGATGGGGAATTACCACCCAAATCCACATAGAATTGATTATTAACCACCAACGCGGCTTCAGATATTTTTTTGTGAAATTTCCAATTGTAACTCCAGGATTAAGTAGAACCAGTAGTCCTAACCAGAGTAAACCAAGATAAATGACCTGGGAAAGCATCAATGCATCTTCAGCGTAGAATTCTGGGCATTGAGAAGTGACACAATTTTCAGTTTCAAGAATGGGGGAAGGAGCTACAAAATTGGCTGGCATGAAATTGACATTTGGTGGCGCCAACAACAAAGTTCCAGATGCTGGGCCCTATCTTCCTGAAATGATTTGGTTCAGAATCATATTGTACAGGATATACTGTAACAACCCAATCACAGGATGCATTTTTAAAATTTAAAATTTAGAACTTGGGATAATTGATTTTTATTGAATAAATTTAGAAGGAATCAACTCTTAGAGTTGAAACAGGGAAAACTATTCAATATATATCAGAAAAATTGACTAAGCAATACCACCTGAGTCTTCACCTCCTATTTCTTCCACATTGCCAAGTAAGTATCTGGTCCAGGTTGCAAAGAACCCTTGCATGACTAGTCTCTGATGACCATACTGATTAACAAGCTCATATTGGGTGACCCTCATATTACGTCAATTTATCAATGTCAGTTTGAAAGGGGGAGCTGGTTTCAGCTGACGGACTAGAGCAGCTGTGACCCATTTTTGATCAACTATTTGGTTTAAATCTGTTAACTTGGTCAATTTTGACAGGTTTTCTGGCCTTCTGAGCCTTTTTACTTGGACAGACAATACCTGGCATTATGGAATCTACCATGACACTACACTGGCACTGTGGCAATGCACACTATCCCTTTCTCCATCCCGGGTACGCTTCTAAAGACCTATACTCTTTCCTCTTGGACTTTGGTCCCCCCGCGCTGATGGAGTCTATGGATACTATTGGCGTATTTGTCAACCAGGTTATCCAATCCACCCTGGTTCACAATTAACTTGAATTAGGATCCCAGAACCAGCTTCTAAATGCTGTATCTACTGCTGTCTCAAACAACCATGCTCAAAATATGGCATATCAAGAATGGTCTCATAGCCTCTTTGTGTGCATTTCAGATAACCAGCGCAACTTGCTGGCCCCTCAGAAGTACTTAACCTCCTCCCTGAATTCCCTTTGTTCCTTGCTCCCTGGATACATCAAGGACTAACTATGCAAATTAAATGAGCATCAGGCAGCGTGGCGTGAGCAAATTGAGGCCTTTCTGCTAAATCATTGCCAGGATTTTGAGACTCTGGTTAATGGACTTAACCAATTCAGAGAGCATGTCAATTTGCAACTTGAATTGGTGGGAGCTCATGTTGATACTTGGGGCCGCCATCTGCAGCTTCAATACAGTCTGGATAAGGCAGCACTAGGCAACACTCCATATCAAGTACAAAATTATGTGGATAATATAGTAGCGTCTATCAAGGTGACTCCTCCCGCTCCTCCTGTCAAGACCCCATCTGATTTTGAAGCAAAGGTATGGGAAGCAATAGCCAAACTCAAGGCTACCACTTGACGTCAAGCTTCTGTTAGAACCCCCCTCCAGTCAAACCTATACCTGACTCTTACATAGCCTCACTCACTGATCAAGCGGCTACCTTGCAAGGAGAAATCAAGTATTTGAGACAATGCCTCTCTAATTCTGAGGACTTGTCATCTGAATCTAAAGATGAAGAGAAAGGTGAAGTTGTTAATACTCCTGCTCATGGTAATCATGGTTGCTGCCCTGGTTTGGAAGGCCAACCCCGGGTCAACTGCACATGTGCACTAGATCAGCTTGCAGAAGTAACAAATGATATAGCTAATAGGCAAGACACATTGGAAAGGGATGTATAAAACCTCTCCCCCTTTACTGAGACACTGAATGGACAAGTTGTCCCCTTAGTTGCTCAGACCACTTCCCTGACCAACTGCCTCAATGGGGTTGCTGACACCTTGGCGGTACAAAAAATTAAGATTGACAAATTTGGAACTGCTGCCGCCACTGCCAGGGATATTAGTGGACAGAACAGCTCTACCTTGGATACCCTAGAGGAAAGCCTTTGACTCCTCTGGGCTAGAAAACCTGCAGCTGAATCCAAGTTTGAAGGCAACCCTCATATTAATGTCCTCAATCCTGGTGAAAACAGTCAGTCCTTGTCTATTGATCCCAACTAAAAGCCTTCTTTCAAGCATATATTTGACCCTAAAACCTCTACTATTGCTGCCTTTCCAACAATCTACAAAACTAAAATGTGTAGGGCTACTGACAAGCTTAAAAAGAGGCATATTATTACCTGCCTCCATCCTACGTGCCAAGAAGCTGTGGCCCCCAAACTCCCTTTCATTGTCACTTGGGAAGATATGAAACGCCTCCTTATTGAAGAATTTGGAGGAGATCTCAGCTTGGAGGTTAAGAAAGATGTATTTATGCACATTGCCTTTAAGCCCAAGAAAGCCATGGCTGAGTTTGCTGACTGCTTCTATATTGAAGGGCAACAGTTAAACACCAGTTGACAGTTAACTCCCTGTGAAGCCTATACAGCATGTTCAAACTCTTTGAAGGCAAATCAGCTTCTGTGCCTGCACTTTAAGGCGCACAAAGTTTCTCTTACGTCCATGAAGAGTATTAAGACCCTCTTGCGAGACATGCATTTGACCCACGTGAGTACTGTTGTTTGTGAAAATAAGGCCAGTAATGCTGGTGTTACAAAAGTAACATGTTCAAAGCCCCAGGCTGTAATCAAACCCGCTCCTAGTCACCAGGTGGGGCTAGCAGGGGGGGAAGATTTTCCTGAACCTGGATTTTTGGTTTTCAAAGCAAATCCAGGTGCAGGAACCTTTCCTGTCCAAGTGATAACTGTGGGGCCTGTTCTGGGCCCCAAAAGCTATGCCCAAGCCTGGGTGGGTTTGGCTGGGCCTGGGCAGGCTAATTTTAGCTGCCCAGTAAACCCAGTTCAAGCCCACCCTCCATTAAGTAATTTGGGGACCCCAATTGGGGACCCCTTTTTTAATCAAGCTCCTTGGCCTCAGGAAAGCCTGTCAAGCAAGTCCAAAAAAGATGATCAAATTGGGAAAACCCCCATAACCCCAGAAGCCAAACCTGCCAGAATCAATGGCCAGCCAAGCCAAGATGAACCACCAAAAAGCCAAACAACTGTTCATGAAAACCCCAAAAATAACCATGAAGCAGCCAACCAAAAAGAAGAACCTGAGATGCCAAGTCTTGCCACCCAGATAGCACCAGAAGAATGCCCAGAGGCACCTGCATGTGAGTAAGTATATAAATCAGAGCACCTAAAAAGTTCTGTATTGTCATCCTTACCAAATAAAGTTGTTATGAACCTTTGGTTCACCAATCTGTTTCCATACTTATTTTTGATACTCTTCCATCTGCATACACCTAAGCGTCAGCACCCATCCACAGGGATAGATAGCCAGACTCCAGTTGACAAAACCAAAGCCTTTTACTACTACTGTCCACTCAACTCTTCATTTGGCCCTGTGCATTTCACTGAGTATCCCCCAAGTCCTGGTCACAAACCCTGGACCTTGGAAGACTTGCAGTGAACACCTGCCCAAACGCACCCAAGGAACAGTACCAAATTGTCTTTGACAGCAAAGCAATCACCATCTACCCTTTGATCTTCAATAGGAAGTATAACAATCCTGCTGCCTACCTGGTCCCCGTGGAACCACCTCTGACTCCCAAACCAACCATCTCAACCCCACCCACTTCTGATGCCACTGGCCAGAGTAGTTGATTCCTGGGAGTGCTTTACCTGGCGCTCACAGGATTGATTGACTCCTCCTTGTCAGAGGCTGGGCCTTGGGCTGTGGCTGGAAAGGCCCTTTCCTACCTGGTAAAGTTAGGTCACATCATCTGGTGGGCCATGCCAGTACCTGCTTTGACTCCTCCCTCACCTGCTGGAGCTCCACAGTACTCTTGGTATCCTGACAGCAGGGACCAGCTCCTGTACTCTGTGCATTATGACTCTGGGCTCAGATGGACAACCTAAGAGGCAAGGATGTCACAAGTGGCAAACTCCTATTGACCATGCTTACTGGAAAACCTCAACAGCAGGATTTGAACCCTGACACCCTGCGGGCCGCCAGCCCGCAGGACCAGCTGCCTGGCTGCCCGCAGATTTTTGGGCAGGAACCAGAACATGATTTAACTTTGGAAAATCCTTTAAAGCTTGATGAGTCAAAATCACCTACATTAACACTTCCCACATTAAAGGTTCCTGTTAACTCAACCAATCAGCAGGCGGGTCTAGCCAAAGATCCCAAAATAACTTGGGCCACTGCAGCAGGGGAAACAAAGAAACTTTCTATGGAATGTGGGCGAACCCAAAGATGACCAATCCTAAAAACCGAAAGAGAAATTTGAGTTTTCTCAGTTTGAACCAGCCAATGAAATAACTCCCCCAATGGATGCCACCAAGGACTGGAAAAACCTGGTAGACAGCAACACCTGGGCCAAAGGAATTATTAAAAGTTTACCCATGACAGATGGGTGTACTTATACACTGGATTGCCAGAAAGTTGCCCATTGCCATTCTTGCAGTAAAGTGACATGAACCTTTGGTTCAACCAGGTTATTCCATATTTGATATTAGTTCTATTTCATTTACAGTCTAGCTCCTGAAGTTCCACACCTCACACCCATCAACTTCAAGAAACTGCGGACCAGCTGCCTGACCTTTATCATCCACCAGGAGCTTCCTACAGCCCAGTACATTTCACCAAGTACCCCCTCAACCCTGTGTATTTGGAGTTCACCCTAGAGGAAATCCTAATCTACGGCCCTGAGGCAAGAACTAGAGAGACTGATACTGTTTACAGGGAAGGCCACAAAATCACTATACCTCCCCTGCTATTCTGTGACAAGTACAACCACCTGCCCGCATATTTGGTCCCAATGACTCTGCCTCTTACCCCGCGGCCTGACCGCCCACAAGGATCCGTTGCTGCCAATGAATCCACTTCCACTCAGATATTTGGAGTTATGTACATTGCTCTTACCAGCTTGATAGATTCTATGGTACCTGCCAGCAGACCTTGGGCTCTCCTGGGCAAATTTTTATCTTATATTGTAAAATTGGCCCCAATCTTGTGGTGGGCCCTCCCTGCCGGGTCCGCAGGCTGTTTGCCTGCAAGTTCCCAGGAACCCCCCCCAGGCTGGATCCCTGATATTATGGTAATCTACCTCAAACACGGTAACCTGGGCCCCAAGATGTTGATAACTATTGGGGCATCTTGTATGCTACTTTTATTGATTTCAGCTTACTATGCATACAAGCTAGCTACCAACCTAATCAGATCAGCAACCCAACACCAAATCAGTACAGAACAGAAAGATGCCCTGCTTGGCGTTGAAAAGACCAAGACCCCAAAATTTCAGGTTCAGAACGTTATAGTAAATCAGATCATGACCAAGGTGGATATGCCTCAGATGGTGAAGCTTACCCTAGAAGAAGCCAGAAGAGCCATACCAAACTTCTGTCTCCATTTTCAGGCTAACACAAACTCATATTCCAACAACACTGAGAAAGTCCTTGGAGTGGCCTCCATGCTCTCTGTCAATGCCTTAGACTGGCATGGGAAGGCTACCTCCAAGGATGTTGAGTTCTTCCTGGACTACTCCCAATTTGAGAGTGAACTGATAGCCACTGGCAACAACTGAGACTCCCACCATCACGCCCTCATCATTTAATAGACATCAGACAAGGACCACACACTCTAAAATCCTACACCGGCAAATTCCTGAAACTGAAAGCCAGAACCCAACTCAAGGACAAGTTATCAGCCATCTTGTACCGCTGAGGAGCCTGCCCTGCCTTGAAGGAGCTCCTTAAGCACCACCCCCCTACACTTGGCCTGGATGAATTACTCCTCTTGCGCAGAGGGTTGAGCCTCAACCAGGAAGGCACCCCCCTCTCCCACTCAACACGCAAACCAAGCCCTGACACCCAACAGACCAGAATGTCCCCTGATGAACTACAGTGCCACTACTGTGAAGGGTTGTTTTTCTACAGCCACAAACCTGGGCACCTCACTAAGGCTTGCCCCAAGAAGAGTGGTCCTACAGTTTCTTTAGCACAAATAAACACCTCCACCCAGTCTTAAAAATTTATCCAAGTTGAAGTACAAACACTCACAACATCCCAGACTGTGGAAGCTTTCATTGATACTGGAGCTGAAGAGAGTTTTATTGACGCCACCCTTGCAAAGGACCTAGGACTAAAGGCCACCACTGAAGGTGTCAAAGTAATCATGGAAAACTGCTCTCACAACTTAGGATTCAGGTGCGCAACCAAGTTGCCATTGAAAATTGGTCAGAACACCTATCCAGCGCTCCCCATCATTCTGAAGGGATTTCTTCACCCCTTGATCCTAGGGGACTCCTGGTCCCAAAGACACAGTGTTATTCTAAATTTCCATAATCAAACAGTTGCTTTGAAGGGAGACAATTTGTGTGATGTGATGCCATTCCAGCTGGGTCCAACCAGCAAAAGACCCAACACACTCCTGACCCTGAAAATGGAACCCAGTGTGGGGATCCTACCGGCCTCCTTAGAGAAGTAGAACCAAATTTTCAGCAAGGAAGCAGCAACCCATCTCCACAGCCACTTGATCTACAATCACGCCATAGACCTGTTACCAGGGACCCAACCACACCACGGCACATCTACAGCTGCAACCATTGTGAACAAGTAGCACTAAAGACATACCTAGAGGACATGACAAAAAAAGGTTTCATCCGGGTGTCAAAGGCCCCTTGCTTGCCATCCATGCTGTTTGTAGTGAAGAAAGATGGCAGAATGCGTCTCTGCGTGAACTACCAGAGACTGAACAACATTACAGTGAAGAACCGCTACCCCATCCCCAACACTGATGACCTTTGCAACGTACTGACTGGAGCCCAGGTGTACTCAGAAATTGACCTGAGAGACGCATTCAACCAGATCAGAATCAAAGAAGGAGACAAATACAAGACGGCTTTCAAAACCATATATGGGTTGTACAAATACCTAGTTATGCCGTTTAGCTTGTGCAACACCCCCAGTACTTTCCAAAGGATGATCAACTCTGTCCTAGGCAAGTACCTCAACCAATTCTGTGTGGCATATTTGGACAACATTCTCATATACAGCAAGTCACATGAAGAACACCTCCAACACCTTGAGCAAATACTGGAGAAACTCTCACAGGCCAACCTACACACCAAGCTGAAGAAATGCAAATTCTTCCAGTCTGAGATCAAATTCCTGGGATATGTGGTAAAGACTGGCAGGTTTGCTATGGCGCAGGACAAAGTGGAAGCAGTGACAGCCTGACCAGTACCCAAATGCAGAAAAGATTTGAGAAGTTTTTGGGCCTAGCAAATTATTGCAGGGATTTCATCCTAAAATTTTCTCAGATTACATTGCCCCTGACCCATCTTTGCTCTGACAAGGTCCAGTTTTTCTGGACTGAGGAGTGTACCTCCGCGTTTTTGACCCTGAAGGAAGCATTCACGTCTGCCCTGGTCCTTGCCATGCCTGACCCATTTAAACCTTTTGTGCTGGAGACAGATGCATCTGACTTTGTGGTGGGCAGGGTCTTTCTTCAGGAAGGAGGGTATGGTATGCTACATCCTGTAGCATATTACTCCAATAAGATGCTACCAGCTGAAGGAAACTACCCAATATACAACAAGGAGATGCTAGCTATAATGAAGACATTGAAGCATTGGCACAGGTACTTGTGCGGTGCTGAACACCCGGTAAAGGTTCTGAAAGACCACAAGAACTTAGTTTACTTCTTCAAACCACGCCAGCTGAACCAACAACAAGCAAGATGGGCCTTAGAACTGTCCAACTACACCTTGACCATAGACTACAAGCCAGAATAGATGAATGTGGTACCAGAGCCTTGAGCAGGAGAGCTGACCTGATTCCCTCCTCCACAGAAATCAAGGACTGCAACACCCATATACTACTAGATCCCGCCAGCCTAGGAATACAACTGAATTACTTGAAGATTGCTGCCAGCAAACCCAACGTGATAAGAGCCCAGAAACAAGACACCTATTCAACTAAACTAGTCAAAGCCCTGACAAAGGACCCAGATTGCCATCACTCAAAGAAAGGATACTCCCTGAAAGGCGCTACCCTGCTGCTCCACAACAGAATCTACATACCCAAAGGCCCAACCTAAACAAACATATTGATTGACCACCACAATTCAGAGATGGCCGGCCACCCTGGTAGACACAAATCCCTCTTAAGCATCAAGCGGAACTACGCATGACCAGGCATGGACAAAGAAGTAGCTGCCTACATCAATGGTTGTGAAACCTGAGGAAGAACCAAGACGCGTTGCTCAAAGCCAGAAGGACTGCTAAGATCCCTGGACATTCCTGCTGAACCCTGGAAGTCAGTATCAATGGATTATATAGTGGAACTCCCCCCTCAAAATCCTTTGACAAAATCCTAGTATGGTCAACTGTTTCACCAAAATGACTTACTTCCTTCCAATCACTACCCATTGTACAGCCGCTGAGACTGCCAGGCATTTTCACAACTGTATCTTGACACAACATGGCACACTGGAAGAAATCATCACCAACTAAGGACCCCAGTTCACCTCCTACTAGTGGACCCAAGTGAAGAATAACCTTGGAATAAAACGCTGTGTGTCAACCTCCTATCATCCACAAACAGACAGACAAACTGAACAGGTCAACCAGATCCTGGAACAATACCTCCAATGCTATGCCAACGCAGACCAAGACAACTGGGAAGAGATGCTACCCATGGCACAATACACCTATAACAGCAAAGACCTCACATCCACAGGCATGTCCCCCTTCAAGGCCAACTACGGGTTTGATCCATCATGGGACCCTAGCATTGGCAGCAAGGAACAGAATACAGCAGGACAAACCTGGATTGAACAAATACATACCACCCAAGAAACCTGCCTAAGGAACCTGATCTGCGCTGTTAAGACCTACAAAGTGTTTGCTGACAAGAAAAGAGTCCCTGGGAAACCCCTGGAGATAGGCAATGAAGTTTACCTTGACTCACAGAACGTTCCCCTACATGTACCCAGTAGGAATCTAGCTCACCAGCGCTGCAGCCCTTACAAAATTACAAAGCAAATAGGATAAGTGGCGTAAAAATTAGAACTGCCACCTACTTGGAAAATCCACAATGTCTTCCACCAATCATTGCTATTCAAGAAAGAAGGAACATCCCTTCCCCACCAGAAGATTACGACCAACCCCCTGCACATCCAGGAGGGACGCACAACCAAATATGAAGTGGAGTACATCCATGGACACCGCCTCCACTACAAGACCTCACAGTACTATGTCAAATGGGTAGGTTACCCCCCCCAAGAGAGCACCTGGGAACCTGTCTCCAATCTACCTAACGCACAAGGAGCCATACAGCAATACCTGAAAAAAGGGACCAGGAAGGAGGAGGGCAACAGGAGAGAAGGGGATGATGTCACAAGTGACAAACTCTTATTGACCATGCTTACTGGAAACCCTCAACTATGTGATTTGAACACTGACACCCTGCGGGCTGGCAGCCTGCAGGACCAGCTGCCTGGCTGCCTGCAGATTTTTGGGAAGGAACCAGAACATGATTTAACTTTGGAAAATCCTTTAAAGCTTGATGATTCAAAATCACCTACATCAACACTCCCCACGTTAAAGGTTCCTGTTAACTCAACTAATCAGCAGGCGGGTCTAGCTATAGAACCCAAAATAAAATTGGGCCACCACAGAAGGGGAAACAAAGAAACTTCCTATAGAACGTGGGCTTCCCAGAGATGATCAACCCCATAATCCAACAAGGGAATTTGAGTATTCTTGGTTCAAACCGGCCAATGAATTAACTCCCACAATGGATGCAACCAAGGACTGGAAAAACCTGGTAGACAGTAACACCCAGGCCAAAGAAATTTGTAAAAGTTTACCCATGACAGATGGGTGTACTTATACCCTGGATTGCCAGAAAGTTGCCCACTGCCATTCTTGCAATAAAGTGACATGAACCTTTGGTTCAACCAGGTTATTCCATATTTTGATTTTAATTCTATTTCATTTGCAGTCTACCTCCTGCAGTTTTGTACCTCACACCCAACAACCCCAAGAAACTGCAGACCAACTTCCTAAACTATATTGTCCACCAGGAGCTCGCTTTGGCCCGGTGCAATTCACAGAATACCCACCAAACCTGGTGTATTTGGAATTCACCCTAGAGAAAATTCTAATCTACAACCCTTAGGCAAGAACTAGAGAGACTGAGACTGTTTACAGGTGCTGTAAATTGCGCAATTAATGCTATTTTGATATGGCCTTCAAATTGTGATAGTTGCAAAGATTTGGCTGGGTTTGCGTTCAACTTCAGAAATCCCTTGCCTTCCACAAATGGGTCTGGTTCAATATCCACCCATTCCAGATTATTGTACCTGTCTGTGGTTGCTCCTGGTATGACCTCATCCCAACGTGACCCCCTCAGCCACTCTGTCTTTCTATTGAGTGATCACTGTCCCTTGTCAACTATTTAAAGTATAATCATTAATCCTAATAAAGACAAGTTTATCCACATTTACGTTGGTGTTTATAATCTTCAAGCTTTTCCTGTCCTTTCTGCCAAAAGGGCTTTTACATCTTGTTTTCCAGGAAATTAAGGTATGAGTCCTTAATTTTGCCCTGAAGGATAACCCAGGCTAGCTTCAAACCTCAAATCTTTTGTTATAAATATTTCCCGCCGTGTCCTCCAGGATGTTGTCCCCTGGAGCCAAACACAACAAAATGGTGCTCACTACACAGGCTGCAAGCCCCTTGGTTACCCCATGCCTGCGCATTCTCTGGTCCTTCTCCCTTTGTTTCTGAAGTACCCAATCAACCCAAAGTTTCTAGTCCCCCTCTAGAAGAAGACATCACTTATGCCCCCTCAAATCCTATGGTATTGGTTCTGTCTCCCGGGCCTGCGTGGCCCCCCTTCCTGCTTTCTCTCTCAATTACAAGCAAGCTTGTGCTGCTGCCTGCTCCCTTCTTCATTCTGGCACAGTAGCCATGCACTCTATCCCTGGCCTCTGTCCCGGGTACATTTATGAAGACATGTACTTCTTCCTTTTGGACTTTGGTCTCCCCCCGCTTTGATGGAATCCATGGATACAATTGTTGTGTTAGTTAACTGGTTCATCCAGCCTGCCCTAGTTCACCACCAACTTGCCTTAGGATTCCAGAATCAAATATTGGATGCTGTAGTCACTGCCATATCAAATAACCATGCTCAAAATATGGCCTACCAAGAATGGTCACATAGTCTCTTTGCTTGTATTTCTGACAGCCAGAGTGACTCATTGGCGTCACAGAAGTACCTAAACGCCTCCCTGAACTCCCTCTGTTCCTTGCTCTCTGGATACATAAAGGATTGACTATGCAAATTGGATGAACATCAGGCAGCGTGGCGTGAGCAAATTGAGGCCTTTCTGCTGAACCATTGCCAGGATGTTGAGACTCTGGTTAGTGAGCTTAATCAGTTCAGAGAGCATGTCAACTTGTAACTCAAATTGATAGGAGCTCATGTCATTACTTGGGGCCGCCACCTACAGCACCAGTACGGCCTGGATAAGGCTGCACTAGACAACACTCTACACCAGGTGCAAAATTATGTGGATGACAGGGTAGCGTCTATTGAGGTGACTCCTCCCGCTCCTCCTGTCAAGACCCCATCTGATTTTGAAACCAAGGTATGAGAGGCAATTGCCAAACTCAAGGCTACCACTTGACGTCAAGCTTCTGTGCAGAACCCCCCTCCAGTCAATCCAATGCCTGATCCTTGTTCTGCCTCCCTCACTGATCAGGTGGCTACCTTACAAGGCAAAATTGAGTACTTAAGACAGCGCCTTTCCAACTCTGAGGATTTATCATCTGAATCTGAAGAGGAAGATGATGTTGTTAATACTTCTGCTCATGACAATCATGGTTGTTGCCCTGGTCTAGATAGTCAGCCCTGGGTCAACTGCACATGTGCACTAGATCAGCTTGCAGAAGTGACAAATGATGTGGCTGATAGGCAAGACCCATTAGAAAGAGAGGTACAAAACCTCTCCTGCTTTACCAAGACACTGAATGGACAAGTGGTCTCATTGGTCACTCAAGCCACTTCTCTGGCTACTTGTGTCAATGGGATTGCTGGCACCTTGGCAGTACAACAAATCAAGATTGACAAGTTTGGGACTGCTGCTACCACTGCCAGAGATATTAGTGGACAGAAAAGCTCTACCTTGGACACTCTAGAGGAAAGCCTTTGACTCCTCTGGGCTAGACAACCTGCTGCTGAATCTGAGTTTGAAAGCAACCCACATATTAACGTCCTCAACCCTGGTGAAAACAGCCAGTCCTCTTCCTTGTCCATCAACCCAAATTACAAATCAACCTTCAAACAGATATTTGATCCAAAAACCTCTACCATTGCCGCCTTTCTAACCATTTACAAAACTGCAATGCAACAGGCTACCAATGAGCTCAAGAAAGAAGACAGCCTCACCTGTCTCCATCCCACTTGCCAAGAGGTTGTGGTCCCAGAACTCCCCTCCATTGTCACTTGGGAAGACATGAAGCGCCTCCTTATTGAGGAGTTTGGAGGAGATCTCAGCTTGAAGGTCAAGAAGGATGCATTTATGCACATTGCCTTTAAGCCCAAGGAAACCCTGGCTGAGTTTGCGGATTGTTTCTACATTGAAGGCCAACAATTAATCACCAGTTGCCAGTTAACTCCCCAGGAAGCCTACACAGCTTGCTCAAATGCGGTGAAGGTGAACCAGCTTTTATGCCTACACTTTAAGGTACACAAGGCTTTGCTCACTTCCATGAATAGTATTAAGACTCTCTTACAAGACATGCATTTGACCCATGGAGGAACAGTGGTATACAAAAATAAGGCCAGCAATGCTGGAACTACCTCTTGTACGCCGCACATAATGACCCTGGGTGCTGGTGGACAGGCCAAGAGGCAAGGTTGTCATAACTGTGGCCAAATTGGGCACCACTCACGCACTTGCACTAATCCTTGAGTGGAAGGTTGTGACCCCAAGGAACAGGCGGGAAAAGAGAGGTCAGCTTAGAGACGGAGACGCTCTCTGCTGACCAATCTTCCTTGTCTCCCCCTGATCCTCCGTCTGATGAGGAAGCTCCTTCTTCCTCTGGCCCAACTATCATTCATCTGTTTCACAATCTCTCCAGTGATTCAGAGCCTGAAGATTCTGATAATGAAGATTCTGATAGTTATGGCTATTCTTTCTTGGCTGTTCCGGAAACTATCTCTGTCCCATACAAGCTTTGCTCTGGAAAGACTACCACCACTTCCTGTGTACTTGCAAGTGAAGCTAATTCTATGATGGCTCACCCTTACCTAGCTCAAGCCCATCAACCTCCCGTCTTGGTTGATTCCCCCAAAGAAGCTGCCAAACTAGCTGACACTCTCTTTCAAAATGTGCTGTATCTCTCCTGTTACAGACTGTATATAAGGAGATTCCTGCATTACAGTGCATGCTAGCTAAATGGGAAAATGAGCTAGAAGCTGCGCAAGATGTGTTAGCAGTCTTGCCCCCCTTTGGGAAAGATACTATTCATGTGGAAGTATCAATCCAAAAGGTTAAAATCAAAGCCATTCTGGACACAGGTTCTCCAGTCAACGTGGTATCATCCAATCTAATGAAGAAGCTTAAGCTGGCTCCTGACCTCAACTACACTCAATCATATGGTACCTCTAGCATGGCTCAAACCCAAGCCATTGGTGCCTACTCAACTCTGCCAATGAGGTTTGGGAAACTCCTCATTGCATCTCCTGCTGTTGTCCTAGAGAACTAACACTATGATCTCCTGGTTAGCACACAATTTCTTTGAAAAATATAATGGGATTGTAAAACTTCAATATTGATACCTTTTGCTCTTAGGATACAAGGTCCCTTTGATTTTTGAAGAACCTCTGCGCCTATCAGGAAAACAACTTAAGACTTGTGTGCTCAAGTACCCCACAGGTATCTTCTCACTCAAGTACAGAACTCACTCCTCCATTATGTGTTCCCCTCCTCCTTCCTGTTCCGTAGAGGAAAATGTGCCTCTCCTTGCCCCTGCAGCTATTACCATCCCTCCAGGCTCCCAAGTGATTATAGACTTTCAGCTATCTTATAAACTTCCTGAAAAGTCATTCCTGGAGCTATACTCTCCTGCATCTCAAAGCCAAAAAGAGCCTTGATTATGCCCAGGGATCTTAGATTAGACTCATAAGGAGCATGGATAGCTGTTGCTAGCTAACCTGACTGCTTTGCCTATTCAAGTATTACAGGGCCAAGTTGTAGGGCACAGCTGCATATTAGGGGCAGAACAGGTGGCGTCCCTCTACCCTTTTGGAACCTTCAGTGACTTTAATCTCTCTGAAGAAAACCCTCAGGTTCTCTCTGTTCACAGCTGCCAACTTCTCTCAATTGTTGCCCATTCAACAAAAAGATGTGTTGAATCTACTTAACCAGTTTAGCAATATCTTTGCCTCTGGATCTACAGACTATGGCCTAGCCAAAGGGGTCATACATCAGATTGATACTGGTGATGCACTGCCTTTTTGTGCCAAGCAGTTTTGCCGTAGTAGGGTAGAAAATGCCCAGGTTTCTAAGGAGCTTAAACAACTTTTGGATGCTGGGCTCTTGGCTCCCTCTCAGAGCCCTTAAGCCTCCCCCTTATTGATCCTCAAGAAGAAGGATGGAGGCCACCACATTGTGATGGATTACTGCCGCCTAAACTTGCTCACAAAGAAAGACTTGTACCCCTTGCCTAGAATTGATGATGCTCTCAGACAATTGGGCAGTTCACAATTCTTCTCTTCTATGGATTTAGCTTCTGGATACTGGCAGGTTGACTTGTCACCAGAAGACTGAGAAAAGACTGTTCTCATCACCTCTGAAGGGCTCTATGAACCTACTCAAATGCCCCAAGGACTCTGCAATGCCCCAGCTACGTTTCAAAGGGCTGTGGATTCCATCCTACAAGACCTAAAGCTCTCTTGTGTCCTTGTATATCTTGATGATATCACTGTGTTCAGAGCCACCTTTACCAACCACTTAGAACACCTCAAGGCTGTCTTCCTTAAGATTTGAGAAGCTGGCTTGAAACTCACTCCTTCCAAGTGCTCCTTCTTTAAAGAGTGGCTCAAATTACTGAGTCATGAGATCACCCAAACAGGAATCCACCCCATGAGTACTAAGGTGGAAGCCATTGATAAGATGCTGCCTCCCACAAATCTACAGGAGGTTCAAGTATCTCTTGGTATGATGGGGTAATATTGACAGTTCATCCCTGACTTTGCTGAATTGAGTGAACACCTTGTCCAGCTCCTTCACAACGTCCCCTTTGAGTGGATTGACAGTCAGCAGCAATTGTTTAAAGCGCTGAAGGCCAAGCTCAAAGAGGCCCCTATCCTAGTCTATCCTGATTATGATAAAGAGTTTATCTTGTACACTGACGCAAGCAGAGTAGCTGTGGGTGCCATCTTAGCCCAGCTCAACAACAAAGGCGTGGACAGACCAGTGGCCTATTCTTCCCGAGTCCTCAACAAACACAAGAAGAACTATAGCGTCACTGAAAAGGAATGCCTGGCAGTGTTGCATGCTGTAAAGCAATTCAGGCACTAAATTTACAGAACCCACTTCACTGTGGTCACAGAACACTCCTCCCTTAAATGGCTGAAGCAACTAAAGGAACCCAAGGGTTGATTAGCATGTTGGGCTCTGCAATTATCAGGATACAATTTCACTGTGGTACATTGCCCTGGTGTGCAACATTGGAATGCTGATGGGTTATCAAGGATCCCTATACTAGCTATCCATCCTGCAGACACTGATTGCCTATACAAATTAATAGGGTACCCCAATTCCTGGACCACTGAGCCAGAAGACATCCAATTGGTCTTACAGACCCTATCCAAGGATACTGTGATTTGAGATAGACAACTCTTCAAGAAAGTCAACAATGCCTATTTGCCCTAGTCCGCCCCTGTATGAGAATAGTCATCATCCTCCAAGCTCACATTGATACTGGACATGGAGGCATAGCAAAAACTCATGACTGGTTGTACGAAAATTTCTATTAGGAAAACATGTGCCTCCTAATCTCTGACGTCCTTGTATCATGTCATTTGTGCCAGCTCCAACAACCTTGCCCTTCCCAACATCAGTTCAAACACATCCCTCCTAAACATGCTTTCCACACTGTGAGTATTGATGCTGTTGGGCCTCTCTCTTGTTCTAGGTCTGGGTGTTGGTTTATCTTGGTAGTCATAGACCATTTTAGCAAGTGGGTCAAAGCCAGAGCCACAAAAGATATAACTGCCAAGACTACTGCTAATTTCTTATTGCAAGATATCTTCTACCGTCATGGCTGTCCTTGAGTCCTTCTTTCTGAAAATGGCACCAACTTTAATACTTGCCTCATCACCTCTATTGTAGAGGTTATGGGTACCCACCAATCTTTCTCCGCGCCATATAACCTGTCAACCAATGGAACTGTTGAACAAGCAAATTCCTCCCTGGTGTCTATAATGAGGAAACTCACCCTTTCTGATGCCGCCAATTGGGACATGTTCCTACCTGCTGCCCTATTTGCTTATGACTCAGCAGACACCAAGTGACTGGTCAATCTCCTTTTGCCATGCTGTACGGGCGTGAAGCCACAACTTTCTCAATCTTGGGGCCTCCTTTTATTGAAGTTGATGTGTCTGCCAATCCTGAAGCCCATGTCAAGGACTTAACAAATTGTATTATTGACATTCAGGCAACAGCATATTCAACTGCCTATAAGGTCAAGACTTTAGAACTTGCACAGTCCAATGCTTCTCAAGCCAACCTCCCTGAGTATCAGGTAGGTGACCTGGTCCTCTACTACCAGAATTGTACTGGAGGCAGAGTCCATAAGCTAGACTCCCTCTGGTTTGGGCCTTGTGAAGTCACCTTCAAGAAGGGCGTCAAGTATACTGTGAAGCTGCTGTCCTCTGGATGTTCTTTTGCCTGAGTTCATTCCAAAATTCTCCAAAAATATCAACTCCCTGTGTCCAATCTTGAGGGGGTAGATGTTGGAAATTGCGCCATTAATGGTATTTCAATATGGCCTTCAAATAGTGATATGTGTGAAGATTTGATTGGTTTTGCCTTCAATTTTGGGAATTCTTTGCCTTCTGTAAATAGGTATGTTCCAATGTCCACCCATTCTGGATTACCATACCAGCCCTCAATTGATCCTGGTATGACTTCATCCCAACGTGCCCCCCTCTGCCACTCTGTCTACCTAATAAGTGATCATTGACCCTTGTCTACTATTTAAGTAGAATCATTTCTCCTAATAAAGACAAGTATATCCACATTTGTGTTGATTTTAATATTCTTCAAGATTTTTCCTTTTCTTTTTGTCAAAAGGAATTCCATATCTTGTATTCCAGGAAATTAAGGTATGTGCCCTGAATTTTGCCCTGAAGGCTAACCCAAGGCTAGCTTCAACCCTCAAATATTTTGTTATAAAGATTTCCCACTGTGTTCTTCTGGATGTCGTCCCCAGGAGCCAAACACAACAATGATGATTGAGTCCAAGTCTTTGTCCCTGTACAAGTCTTGTGAGTTGGGGGAGGGCAGCTTGCCTAAGCACTCTACTGAGCTTTTCCCTCCTTTTTGGTGTCTTCAGTACTTTCTTGGTTAGCTTGTGTTTTACAGTTTCTGTTTTGAAGATGAGGGTAGTTGGCTTGGTTGTTCTGCTTATTGGGGAAAGGGTCCTTCTTTGCTGCAGTGCTTTCCTTTTGCTTGTTTGTTGCATGTAGGTTGTCAGACTTTTGAGCTGCATGCTTTCCTTCCAAGAATACATTTTCAAGGTGCTTGCAGCGGGTCATGTAAAACTGTTGCCTAATGTGCGTGGGGAGGCCATTGTAGAAGTCCAACCATGGCCCAGGTTCATCAAAGTTGATGGTGTTGGGGACACAGTTGTGTAGATCATTGTATGCAGCAATGTATTCCTCAATTGTTCCTGTCATTTTGAAGGTTTGAAGTCCTGTCATGATCACCACATTGGAATCCTTCATGACAAAATTTTTGAGGAAGGCAGCTTTGAACATGTCACAATTTTTATTTTGGTCAGGGTGTTGGTCAAGCCATTCACTTACAAAACAAGAGGCGGCTCCTGTGACACAGAGGAAGACTTTGCTGGCCCAGAGTCTGTGGGGGTAGCCTAATTGTGTGAACTTGCTTTGTGTGCTGTTGATCCAGAGGTTGACGTTTTCCTGGAGTAACCCTGTAAAGGTCAAATTTCTACTGAATGTAGGTATTGGAATACAATGTTAGATATTTCAGGCTGTTGTGGCTCTGTTGTGGTTGAGGCTACAGGTAACAGTCTGTGGGCTTTGAGAGTGTTGTATTGTTTGATGGGCACAAGGGCGTTTTCATAGACAATGAGGCTTGCAGGGATATCTTGTCCTTCTTTGTAGTCTCTCCAGATGTTAGGGAGTGCCATTGTTTGGGTCTTTTTCTTAGGAGGAATTTTTCCTTTGAGTTTGGTAGTTATGGATAACCTACCTGTGCTACCACTGTTGTGTGTATACTTCTGGGAAGTATAATAAATGAGATAAAGGGGAAAATTAAGCAGAGAATGATACTTTATTGGATATGACTATAGAATAATATATAGTATCATGAAAAGCCACATACTGTCCATGTACATCATGAAGGTCATGGGGCTTATCTGAGTAATGTTCCTCTTAGGTCATGAGGCTTATTCAAGTTGTGTTCTGTTTAGGATCTGGATTATTTGATCCCTGTAATATATGGTCGACTGATAGTAGTGCCACTGACTTACTGGTTAGTCTGTGAGCCATTTAGTGACTTATTTAATAATTTACTTGGGGGGTTAATTCTCCAAGAGGGAGTAATCAAAGATGTTGCAACAAATCCAAGCTAATATATATAATTGATTTTTTAAATTCAACTTTAATTCTGTCCTTGGACAGGGAAACCATCTAGTACTAAAATAAAGACAAGTTTTACCCCAATCTATTGTTCTTTCCTATTTGGATTTACTATCCTGCTATCAGGTATAGTAATTGAACAGTTACAAGGACTAGCTCTTATTCAGCATACTCCAATAGTCTGAATATACAGCATTTGGCGCTCATGGCAATTTTTGAACAAGCATCTGGTTTTCCCCACCCCTGCAACTCCTTCTTGGTGGAGGGAGGGCTGCCTTGTGGCAACACTATTACCTATCAAGACCTACCTAGTGGTTTTTCCAAACTGCAACAATTCATAAATGATGTCACATGGCCCTTACCACTTGGCAATCAAAGTCCCTTACTATTGACTGTACCTGCACCCATGGAAGTGGACGCTAACTCTAGTCTTCTGAAGAAGCCATCTAGCAGTCCATGACCAGAATAGATAACAGAGTTGATGAAAAGGGCCAGAAATTGCAACTTTTGGCTATCCAACATCCATCAGCTAAAGTCTTCATGTAGAGATTCCTCAACATAAGCTTGGTAAACCTTGGTCAACTCTTTAAGGACCTTTGAACTACCAAGCATATGAAGGACTATATCCAACACTGCACATCCAGCCATTTGCTACAACTAAGTACACTTGGGACGCCTATAGATCCTGATACAGGATCAGGGAGCACTAGTGATAAACTCTCAATCATTTCTTCAGCTTTTATACAATGGTCTGTCTATCAACTTTTAATTGATGAACAACCAGCTTTCAGCAGTGATGATGGTACAGAGCAGTATTATCCCCTGGTATGAAGCTGTTGAACGGGGACTGAACTCCCTAGTCCCCCACCAAGTGATCCAGACTCTCCACCACCAAGGGTTGGACTCTAACTAGATTGCCACAGTGGAAGCACACATCAAAGAAAACAGACAGGTTATGAGAGCTTGTTCAAGAGGTGACTATCTTGAGTCAATGCCTGGCAGCACCTCCCTTGGCAGACTCCAATCAACCCGTTGTATCTACTCTTTTTCCTTCAAATGCAATGATGAGTATGGATATCTTGGAAATTTATGACCATTTACCAAAGCTTCAACACAAAGTAAAGGAAAATGGCATCAACCTGACATTCATCTATAGAAAGTTTGGCAAAGTTAAGCACAAGATTGACGGATTCAAGGCCAAGAAGACCATCCTGTCTAGCTGGTGTCAAGGCCAAGACAAATCAACACCAAGAAGATTTCCAAACTCTGAGAGGCACTGAGTAACCAGGAGAAGCAGATAGGTCTCCTGGAAGAGGACCTAGATGTTGCTTGTCTGGAGAACCAAGCCTATACTGACAAACTGGATGAGCACCAGGCTCTGATGGCTTCTCTCCAGGATTAGTTAGAAAGAGTGAACAACAAACTGGCTTCCTTGGAGCATAAGTGGATGACCTCCCTACCCTGCACCAGCCCATGGAAATTAGACGCCAGTTCCAATCCAGCTATTGGAACTCCTCTGGGCAAGAGGAGCATCACAGCCTGGATATCAAGGAAAAGACCAACCAAAGTCTCCCCTGCTCTATCCAAGTACTAGAAGCGGTGACAGAAAATGGTGGTCCAGCCACAGTTACCATTGAAGATATCATACAAGATCTTGAAGCACAACAAGAAGAGATATACAAGGCTGCATCTGAAGCCTGCTTTGCTGCCTCCAAGGCCAACCACAACAGGCCTGCTTCCCCTATTTAGCAGGCTGCACCAGCTACAACTGTGGCCCATAACACTTTGCCCTTGTTCAAACCAGATAACCTCACCAGTTTTGACAGAAAGAGTAATGTAGCTGTGTTCCTTTGGCTATACCAAAACTCAATCTATGGAGCAGACAAGGCTATGAAAGACGCCACCATAATCAACTGCCTAAATACCAAAACACAGACTTTGATACTACCCTGCCTTCCAGAAAATGACTGGACTTATGCCAACATCTCCTGGGCACTGATGGAAGAGTTTGGTAGTAAGGAAGCTCTTCTAGGACAGAAGTTGGACTCCTTGGATACCAAGCTCAAGGTGGGGAAACCTTGGAGGACTTTATCCCCAGATTCTACTTGAAAGCACATACCTTGGCTTTCATGAAGGCGGTGTCATTCATTGATGTACAGTCAGCACTCCTCAATGTGGTATGGGGCAACAGGGAACTATCTCTGGACCTTAAAGATGGGATCTATACTGCCCAGACGGTCCCTGACCTGATCTAACTGTTACAAACCTACAAGGAATAGTTCAATATTCCCCTACCTAAAGGAACACCCAAGCCTTTAACCAAGAAAAGACCCAGAAACTTCAGTGCTGAAGGCTCAAAAAAATTTGAGTCCAATCCTGGTAGTTTGAATAACTCAGCTTGTCTTTGCTTTAAGTGCAACAAACCTGGGCATCTCTCCTGGAATAGTAAATCTCCCCATGTGATCTTGTTGGTGGGCGTAAAACCAGAAGAGGAGGACTACACTTAGGACGCATATATCAAGGAGAAGAATGAGGACCAGTTAAAAAACCACTAAGCAGCCAGGACAAGAAGAAATCCTTGGCTGCCTTTGTAGTTTTGACACCCTCATCTCTTGTATACCGCTGCCCCCAACAAACCTGTTCAGGATCCTGAGCCTTGCAACTCTTGGAGGTGGAGCCTAAGGAAGAACCCTCCCTGATTGACTTCACTTCCCAACCAACACATGAGAATACTGACACCAAAGAAGTTCCAGAAGACCTCCTACATCAAGTCCTCATGTTTAACACTTGATCTCATTGGACAATGTTTTGCCCTGAGGTGGTCATCCCACAGATAACTTGGAAGACAGTCTCTTTGCTGTATGCCAAACAGCTGGCTCAACCAGGTGTGGAAGTTACCCACAAAAAGGACAGCACTGAAAAACTTGCCAGGCTGCTGTGTACAGTAAATGTCTCAGCTCCTCTAGAATCCCTCAAGAAAGTAAGACCAGCTATAAGAGCTGCCATGGCTACCTTTCTAGAGAAGTTCAAAGGACTCAGTGTGCACCAGTTCTCCAAGATTGTGGATATCATAGAAGACAGTCAGGATTGTACCTAAATTAACCTAGTAGTGAACTGTTGGAAACTGTGCCATTAATGATATTTTGATATGGCCTTCAAATAGTGATATGTGCAAAGATTTGGTCAATTTTTCCTTCAATTTTGGGAATTCCTTGACTTCTGCAAATGGGTCTGTTCCAATGTCCACCCATTCCGGAATACCATACCTGCCCTTGTCTGATACTGGTATGACTTCAACCAATGTGACCCCCTCAATCACTCTGTCTACCTAATGAGTAATCACCAACCCTTGTCTACTATTTAAATAGAACCATTTCTTCTAATAAAGATAAGTTTATCCACATTTGTGTTAGCTTTAATATTTTTCAAGATTTTTCCTTTGCTTTTTGCCAAAAGTAATTCCTCATCTTATATTCCAGGAAATTAAGGTATTTGCCCTTAATTTTTCCCTGAAGGCTAACCCAGGGCTAGCTTCAACCCTCAAATATTTTGTTATAAAGATTTCCCACTGTGTTCTTCTGGATGTCGTCCCCAGGAGCCAAACACAACAAAATGGTGCTCACTACAGGGGCTGCAAACCCCTTGGTTACTCTGTTCCCCCACACATTATATGTTCTTTCTCCTTTCTTTTCTAAAGTACCCAAATAACCTAAAGTTTCTAGTCCTCCTCTAGAAGAATATATCACCTATGCCCCCTCAACTCCCATGGTAATGGTGTTGTCTCCTGGGCCTGCTTGGGCCCCCTTCTAGCTTTCTTGCTCAATTATGAGCAAGCTTGTGCTACCGCACACTCCCTCCTCTACACAAGCACTGTGACAATGCACACTATCCCTGGTCTCCTTCCTGTGTATACTTACAAAGATCTGTATTCATTCTTCTTGGACTTTTGCCTCCCCCCACATTGATGGAATCAATGGAGACTATTGGCGTGTTAGTTAACAGATTCATTCAACCTGTGCTGGTCCATCATCAGTTGGCGTTGGGGTTGCAAAATCAGCTCTTGACTGCCGTAGCCACTGCTGTTTCCAACAATCATGTGCAAAATATGGCCTATCAAGAATGGTCCCATACACTCTTTGCTTGTATTTTGGATAACCAGCGCAACTTTCTGGCTTCACAGAAGTACTTAACCTCATCCTTTAACTCTCTTTGCTCCTTGATCCCTGGGTATATCAAGGATTGACTGTGCAAACTATATGATCACCAAGCTACGTGGCGTGGGCAGATAAAAGCAGCCCTTCTAAAGTATCATCAAGATTTTGAGACTTTAGTTAACAAGCTCAATCATCTTTGAGAGCATGTTAATTCCCAGCTTGAGTTGGTTGGGGCCCATGTCAATAATTGGGGCCAGCGTCTGCACTTACAGTATGGTTTGGACAAGGCTGCGCTAGGAAACACTCTGTATCAGGCTCAAAACTATGTTGACAATAGAGTAGCTTCCATTGAGATGACTCCTCCCACTCCTCCTGTTGAGGTCCTGTCTGCCTTTGAAGCTAAGGTATGGGAAGCCATAGCTGAACTCAATGTGAGAATTGGAATCAGGTTAAGAGGAAATAAAACCAAGCTCTCAACCACAATAAAATTTTGGTTTCAGCAACAGCCAAAAGGTTGTCACCAACAATTCCTGGGAGGCCAAAGGGGGGAGGAATCAACTGAACACCAAAAGCAACAGAAAACCCCAAATGGCCAAATTAGACTAACAAATTTCAAACTTTATTAGAGTAGAGAATGATGAAGCAAGGTCATTCACAACTCTTGAATTCATTTAAAGGAAGGGGATGGAATTTGGATGGAAAGTTGAATGTCCAAAACTAATTGACCAATGATATGAGGGAATATGGATGCATCTCTTGAGGCAGGAAAATCTAGAAAAATCCAAATGGACAAAATCAAAGCAAAAACTGATTCAACTAAAAATCAAGAAACTTGTCTTGAATGCAATTACCACTGCTCCCAACTGCTCTTGCACATGATATTTAATCAGAGGGTTTTTTTTGGATGGTTTATATGGGGGAATTTTCAAACTAATTCTGCAATTAATAGTGTTAGGACCTTTCTTGGGGTTTTTCATTAAATCTTTGGGAAATATCCAGGCGTAAGTTGGCAGAGATCCCCAAGCATTTGGTGAGTATTGAAGTAGAGGCCCAAGGTGGAGGCATAACCTTACACTCAAAGCCACTACTTGACGTCAAGCCTCTGTTACAAACCCTACACCAGTAGAGCCTACGCCCGACCCACGCATTGCCTTGCTAACCAACCAAGTAGCTACCTTGCAAGGTGAGATTGAGTATCTGAGACAACGCCTCTCTGACCCTGGTGAATTGTCCTCTGACTTTGATGGTGAAGGAGAGGCTGAGGTCACTGTTACTCCTACTCATATCAATCACGGGTGTTGCCCTGGCTTGGAAGGCCAACCTTGTGTCAACTGTGCTCTTGCCTTGGATCATTGGGCAGAAGTAACAAATGGCGTTGCAGATAGGCAGGATGCACTGGAAAGAGATGTACAGAGTCTCTCTCACTTGACAGAAACAATAAATGGACAGTTTATCCCTTTGACGGCTCAAACAACTTTCCTGACCACTTGTATCAATGGGATTGCTGGTACACTAGCAGTGCAACAGATTAAGATTGATGAATTTGTAGCTGCTGCCTCTACCGCCAGGTATATCAGTGGAAAAAACAGCTCTACACTGGACACCCTGAAAGAAAGCCTTTGACTTATATGGGCTAGACAACCTGCTGCAGAATCTGAGTTTGAGGGCAATCCCCACATCAATGTTCTCAACCCAGGTGACAACAGCCAATCCACCTCATTGCCCATTGACCCCAACTATAAGCCTTCTTTCAAGAAGATATTTGACCCTAAAACCTCTACCATTGCTGCCTTTCCAACAATCTACAAAACTGCAATGTTTAGGGCTACTGACAAGCTTAAAAAAAGCATATTCTTACCTGCCTGCATCCTATGTGCCAAGAAGTTGTGGCCCCCAAACTCCCTTTCATTGTCACTTGGGAGGACATGAAACGCCTCTTGATTGAGGAATTCAGAAGAGATCTCAGCTTAGAGGTCAAGAAAGATGCATTTATGCACATTGCCTTTAAGCCCAAGGAAACCCTGGCTGAGTTTGCTGACTACTTCTATATTGAAGGGCAACAGTTAATCACCAGTTGTGTGAGAATTGGGGAGCAGGTTAAGAGGAAATAAAACCAAGCTCTCAACCACAATAAAATTGCAGTTTCAGCAACAACCAAAAGATTGCTGCCAACAATTCCTGGGAGGCCAAAGGGGAGAAGGAATCAACTGAACACCAAAAGCAACAGGCAAAACCAGAAGGCCAAATTAAACTAACAAATTTTGAACTTTATTAGAGTAGAGAATGATGAAGCAAGGTCTTTTACAACACTTGCATTCATTAAAGTGATGTGATAGGATTAGGGTGGTAGATTGAATATCACAAACCAATTGACCAATGATATGAGCAGATACAAATGCATTTCTTGAGGCAGAAAGATCTTGACAAATTTTGAATGGACATAGTTGAAAGGAAAACTGAACCAACTAACATCAGGAATATGCTTTGGATGCAATTACCACTGCTCCTGGCCGCTCTTGCATATGAAATTTAACCAGAGGTGTCTCTTGGGTGGGTTAGGTGGGGGCATCTTCAAAATAATTCTAAAATATTAAATTGATGGCCTTTCTTGGGCTTTTTCAGTAACCTTTCAGATAAATATTCAATCATAATTTGGTAGAAATTCCCAAGCATTTTGGCAGGAATTGAAGTGGAGGCCTAAGGGGGAGGCGTAACTTTACAGTTTGTGCTTTGCAAGTTGATTGAGTTTCTTGCAGACATGCGTGAGGTGTTCCTCTTTTGTTTTTGAGAATATGGTGATATTGTCAAGGTAGCTTAATGTATTTGAGATACCATTTTGTTCTTGGTTCATTATGGTAAAAAACGTTGCAGGGGCGTTGATCATCCCAAAGCTCATTACCCTACATTCAAAGGATCCAAATTGTGTACAGAATTACGTTTATGATGTGTCTTTTTCTTTTACTTCAACTTGGATTTACCTGAGGTGAGGTCAATTTTGGAGAAGGATTTGGCTTCTGAGAGTCTTTCAAACAGATCCTCTATGAGTGGAAGGGGATTTTAACTCTTTACTGTGCCTGAATTTAGTGCTCTGTAGTCAGTCACTAGACAAAAGGTGCCTTCCCTTTTCTTTACAAAGAACACTGCTGCACCCCACAGGGATTCAGGCGGGCAAATGAATACTTTGACTAGGTTGTCCTTAATATGGGTTTTGAGGGTTTGTGTCTTCATGAGGGATCATCTGTAAAGGGGTGCAAGTTTGGGCATGGCCTTGCATAGATCAATGTCATGTTTGACCTCCTGTTTGGGGATAGGTCTGTTAGCTCTTCCTTAAATACATCAGTATATTCATTTAGGAGTGCCGCAAGTTCTGGGCATTGGATCTTTTGTGTTTGTATGTTATTGAACTCAGTGTACCTTATTATGTGGAGGGTACTATCTTTGTTTAGATGTTCTGAGTCATCTTGGTTTATGACCTGGACAAATACTGTGTCTCTTAGAATGAGGTTGGCAGGTTCTTTGAGAATATTAAAATTGACTCTGTTGCGTTTGATGGTCATGGTTTTTGTTTTCCAACATATGCTGGGGTTCACTTGGGTGAACCAGTCCATGCCTGCTACAATGTTGTAGTTTATTTTGTTCATGAAAAGTCCTTTGATCAGATTTTTTATGCCTTGTAGGTCAATTCTGAAGGGAGTTGTTTTGCCTTTGAGTAGGACTTTAGATTTGTCTGATATTCTGGCGTATTTAAAGTTGAATTTGACAACTAGTATCTTGTATTTGGTTACAAATGGTTTGCTAACCATGGTGTGTTGTGCACCAGAGTCAAATAAAATTTTATGTGTATGAGATTTATAAGTGCATGGGTAAAAAAGAAGTTGTGAGCAATCTTTAATTTTTAAGCTCATAAAAATGGAGGATTGCAGGACACGTGGGATGCGCGCGGCAAAGTTTGTGCCTTGGTGCAGTTTTTTGTCAAGTTGGTGGGAGATAGAGGCACTTAAGTCTAATCCCACTCTTCTTTTCCCTTTTCCTCTGTTTGATACCTTTGAGGTCAGAGAATGTGGGATCAGATTCATAGCAGGTTGCTACTTCAGCATTGTTAAATTTGGCAGTGTCCTCTTTCTTGGGACAGGAGATGTTTGCGCTTTGGCTGTGATTGCCATTATTGAAATTGGAGTTGCTGTTGCTATGATTGGTGTTTTGGCGTTTGTTGCCATTGGAGCTTTCTATGCCATTGCTGCTTGAGGAGCAATTGCAGTTGCGTGCAGCATATTCCATGTTTGCGCATTTTTCCACGTGCTTGGCTTCTGCAATGAGTGCAGGCATGGAGGTATTAGCCTCTGGACAGATGAGGGCAGCAACAGAGGGTTTAATTCTGTTGATGAATGAGGCTCTGGTATTTATGTTGTCAGCTTGCACTGGGTTTCGGATCTTGCGGTGTATTTCCTCAACTCATTGGCATAGGCCGTGATAGTGGTTTTCTGAGAAAGATTGCTGAGTTGTATTACAATGTCTTGGAGGTATTTGGTGACACAGAAATTGTGCGTGATGCCCGCTTTGAACTCTTCCCAGTTGTCGAGCTGATTTTCAGTTTGTGAGCCAACCCAGGTGGCAAACCAGTTAGCTGCGCCCTTGTACAGGCGCTTGCTGGCTTCCTAGACCCATTTTTTGTGGGGGATGTGGCTGGCAAGGAGCTTAGCGGCTGAGTAGTCTAGCCAGTTGATGACATTTTCCTTGTTTTTACCAAAGAATTTGTCAGAACTAATGTATTTGGTGCTGGTAACTTCACCTGTGATAGGTGGTTGTGCGTTTGTTTGTGGTTGAAGAGAGCAACTGTATTGAATTATCTTGGTGCATGCTTTGGGCATGACCAGTCCTTCAAATACAGTGCATCCACTAGGTATATCTTTGTTGATGTTTTGAGTGTGGAAGTATGTTTCCAGGTCTCCTGGGATGTAGCCTGGTTGAGTACATGAGAAAAGGTGGGCGGGTTTTGGTCAGTCATTTTCTCTTTCATGGGCGTGGTGAAAAAACTGTAGCTGCTACTAGTGATGAGGAGCGCCTTTTGGGGAAGCTTCAAATATAGAATTGAGAAAGAAGAGAAGTATATTTTATTGGATAATACTTTAGACTTATATAGATTTGGCTGTGATAGAGATTTAGTTGGATTAAACCTAGGGGTTGGTCATGTTCAGGATGGGTTTGAGCCACTGGATACTTGGATTGTCATGTGATATTGCTTGGTTGCCATTCCTAGTATGTCAAACAGTATATTGGAAGGGCACCAAATTGGGCAATGGCTGGATGTTAAGTGGGTTGGCAGTAGCCAGAATACTTGTACATCCAGATCCTCAACAATATCATTTTATTCTTTTGTCCCACCAAAGGCTGTCACTATACCATCTACAGGTATAGTATTAAGAGTTAGGATCCTGACTAACTATTCATAGAAAATAGCCCCCCTTATTGCTACAAATACAATAGCCCCTCTATCAGCCATTACAGGCAAAATAACCAAATTTTTATGGACACCTCTATGAGACCAACATTTCTGCCATCTAAAAGAACAAATGTTTACAGCCCCTATCCTTCAAAAATACAAACCATGAAGGGATATACAAGTTGGAAACTGACATGTCTGACTGCGCAAAAGGCAACTGTGGCAAGTTTGACTCCCTGGTAATCAACTCCCTGGTGCTTTCCTCCCTGGTAGTTGACACTATAGTAAAGTGAGAATTTAGCTTTTTCCCTGATCAATAACTGGAAATTGACACTTTTTTAATTAACAGATCTTGATGCAATTAAAACTTTTAATATAAAAAATTAAGTTATACAGCTATGGTATACTAAAGTAATTCCAGAGAGCTCAAAAATGCAATAAAAAGTGTACCTTAACTAATAATAAGGAGAAAAAAGCAACTATTTCTCATTTTACTATGTAATTTACACTCTTCATTATAAAACTATTTTTGATTACCATAAAAATTAAAATTACATTGAGACAAAAATAAATAAATGCACAAAAATAGAAGTTATGCAAAATATGAAGAAATATAATATTTATTTGATGTGGTTCATATAAGTATAAATGTGAATTTCTTTTATTAGGAAATTAAAAAAAATTAAGATATTTCATTCACTTTCAACTATAACTATTCATCTCAAACTTACCATGTATACATAAAATAACCAGTGCTATATAATTAAATCAAAAAAATGGAAAATTACAACTAAAAACTGTTTGATCAAAACTAAAAAGAAAAAATTAAAACCATAGAAGCAAGAAAGCAAGTTTATTCTTCCCCATTCTTCCCCTTCTTCATTTTGGCCCCTTCTAGGAGGGCAGTTGCAATGAGCTCAAGCTACTGCTTGATCTCTGAGGCCTTTTATTTATGCTTGGCTGCATTTTAAATGGCCTAGGTGAATAGGGTGGAGCGGGTTGTGGGCTTGGTGGGGGGACACGGTTTGCCAAGTCACACAGCTTGGAGATGGTTTTCTCCTGCTCATGCTGCAGGAGGGGGGAAAAACTTATTGAATTTTGGATGGAGCCCAAAGTTGGTCTTGAGGTGTTTGTGATAAGCCTCTAGCGCTGAGGTGGTCTTGAGCTCACCATTCACTGCCACCTGGTACAAATTCCAGCTGGCCTTGGCACAGGCCTTGCCTTGCCTCTGCTTGACAGCCTTCCCAATCCACTGGGGCTCTGTCAGGAATATTCCTGACATAAACCAGATTTTGACTGAGGAAAAATGCTGGAAACAAGTAAAGGAATGTCCAAGCAAATGGGCAAAATTTGATAAGGAATTTCCCCCATTATTGGGGGAAAAGGAAAATCAATTTTAAAAAAAACAGATTTTGGTGAAAATCGGAATATTTTATCATCTGGGCAGGCGTCCGCTGCCACCACGCAGACGCCCGCCCCCCTCTGCCAGTCTCCCTGCACCCAGTCCACCACCTGCAAACCTCCTGCAAGCCACCTGCTGCCAGTCCCCCACCTGCCTGCCAGCCACCCACCCACCAGCCCGGGCCCGGCCAGCCACCTGCTTGCCCACCCCCTCCCCCAGCGGGCCCACTGCCAGCACCAGGCCACCTGCCCGCTCCCCGGGCCCCAGCCAACTGCCAGTTGCCCACCTGGACCCCAGGGCCCACTCCCCAGCTAATTGGAACCAACCATGCCAGCCAGTCAATCAGAAAAGTACCTTATAACAAGGGAAAATTTTGAGAATAATTCCTGTCCTAAGGAAGAAGGACAAATTCTAAGTTCAAAAACCAATCCCAATTCTGAAGGATTAGAAGAAAGGCAAAATCTGGTTTCAAAAGTTAAAAATAACATAACCCACAGCCAATGGAATCTGGCAGACCACAACACTCACCTAAGCCTAGACTTCAGCCAAACTGAACTTCCCAAACCAAAAATAGATTTGGTTAGTCCCAAGACTTGTAGCCATCACATGACCACCTACCCAGAGGAAATTATTGGTCCCAAGCAGAATTGTCTAAAGCCTTAACAGATTGCCAAGGAACAAGAGTTTGGCCATCCTTTCAAATACCAATTCCCAATCTCCTTGACCAAACTTCTGGGGTCTCCAGTCCCCTGCTTTTACTCCCACTTACAAAACTTTGCAAGTGGGGGAACACTATAAATAAAGGATCTCCTCTCAGTAATGGCTTGTGCTCTTATTGAGATTAATACCCTCAATAAAAGTGAAGTTCAACTTACCACTAAAGTTAAAACTTACAAATCAAGCCCCTGCCAACCCTTCAATCCAAGGAAGATGAACCACCTCATCTTCACAGCTGTACTCACAGCTTGCCTTGGGATTGGAGGCTACCAACAAGGTTCAGAGTTCTTTGGGCCCTCCACAGAAGGACTAGGTCATGACCCATACTACAGCTCTGGCCAACTGAACTCTTCCAATACTGGACCCTGGCCGCCCCTGGTGTCTCCCCATTTGGCACTCTCCATTGCCATGTATACGTCTGCCTACTACATCCTTACCTACTTTGCCAGGAGCTTTGGAAGATTCAACATACACACCAAGGTCTTGTGTTGGCTAATGATGGTATACCCCATAATCACTGCCCTGACGGGCTTCCAGTTTGCCAATTTGCTACCATACATACTCCAAGTGGTGCCCACTATTTTGAGGGTATTACAGGCTCAAAGTAATCAAGGAAAGGCTTGAACTCCAAGTGCTTAACTATGTAAGGATCCTTTGAGAGAACCCCAAACCCCTGCGCAGTGTTCTCTGGCTTTAAAAAAGCCAAGGCACTAAATTGTGCCAGCACAAATTTGCAGGTGCTTAAAGTATCCCTCAAGCTCAACCTACTTAGCTCAGCATGGGCCTGCACATTCCAAGCAACTGCTTGGTGGTAGTGAAGTGGCACCCCTGCTGAACAGCTGCTCAAATACATTGAACTGAGCAGGCTTAAAGTCCATAATGCACATGGCAGGCCCAAGAGCTCTCAGCCTTACCTTTTCCTCCAAGTCCAGGATGGCCTGGTCTTTGTCAGTGGCAGGAGGGTTGGCGCAGGTGTAGGGGGTCTTATTGGCATTGTTGTTGTCAGTAAGGAGGGAAAGTGCTTGGTTAACAGGAATATTCCTGACAACACTGTGGTTCAGGATAATATTTTGTGTACAATTAATTGTAAGAAGCAAAATAAAAATGGCAGCAGTTTCCCCTTATTGGGGAAGCTGCTATGGGAAGCCGGGGCCAGAAAACAAGAATTAAAAATAATAAATTTAATTTGAACAGGTTTTATACCCTGTCTGCGGGCCACGCGGCTGGCTGCCAGCCGTCTGCAGGCTGCACGCCAAGCCTGGCAGCTCACCTGCACGCGCCTGCACCCAGCCAGCCTCCTGCCAACCTGCTTGCCCACCATTGCTAGCCAGTCCCCCACCCAGGCCGCCAAATGAGGAAATTGTCAAAAGGGGAAACCCAAAAAGGCAATTCCCTAAACCCAAATGGAGGGGGAACTGCTGCCCAAATTTGAAATTTGCCAAATTTGGGAGGGGCTGACAAGCTGCTCAAACGATCCATTCCTGCATTAACTGCAGAATTCAAAATTGGATGCATAAAAGCATCCAATGATACACCAAGCCAATGCAAGCCCAGAGATAACAATTCATTGCCTGCACACCACTACCAATTCCCCTCCCAAAAGGGAATTCCAGACAACACCAAGTGTTTGGGATTCCCTGTCCAGTGTTTTACTCTATTCATGCCACCCCAAGGATGATAGTATATAATAAAGCCAATTCACTTGATGATAGTTTGTGCTATTTTGAGTGAAGTTACCCCTCAATAGTATCACATAAATCAACCAGAACTTTTACTCTACAAGAAAGTTAAAGGCACTAAGCTTTGTCTGCTCTTTCCCAGGATCAGAAGATGAACCATTTAATCTTCTCAGCTGTACTCACAGCCTGCCTTGGGATTGGGGGCCACCAATACAATCACCAGCATGGGCCGTACAATAAACCACCCAACAATTACTTCTACAAGGAGCCAGCGCAGCTAAACTCCTCCGAGCAGTACTCCTGGCCCATGCTGATGTTGCCCTGCTCCACCCAGCACATAGCTATATACACCTGTGTATACTATGTGCTTATGTATTTTGCCAGTAATTTTGGAAGATTTAACGTACACGCCAAGGTCTTCAGATGAATGATGACGGTCTACCCCATTGTGACGGCGCTCACAGGATTCCAAGTTGCCAACTTGGGACCATACTTTGCTAAAATACTCCCTCATATTCTGGGGCTTTACATTGGTGGAGGATGGTAAAAGCACTGGTGTAAATGGCCTTGGTGGCCCCAGGAAGAAGAAAGAACACAAGTGAAATCACCCAGATGTCAATCTGGGCATGGATCATCCAGAGCTGCTTGAACATCTGGGGGGAAGTGGCAAAGGTACCATCAACTAGCCATATTGAAGCCCTTTTCAACTCCATCAGGTTCTGCTGACTTGAGTAGCAGATTATGCGGTTTTTGGTGGCGGGCCCATTGTCATGGAGGAGGAAGCGCTCCCCACTCAGAAGCTGCTTGAGCTCTTGGGTGAGCGTAAGCTCCAAGAGGACGTCCAAAGCCTTGGGGGGAGGGGGGATTAGCAGGGATACAATTATTGCTTATGAACTTAACCAACTGCTTTTGAGTTGGCACCAACTTGAGATTCTTGGGTTTTAAGTGCTGCAGGGCTTTAATAGCCAGATCAGAAGCCCCGAGATGAGAGGATGTTGGGATCACCTGGACCAGGTCTCATTTTAACATCCAGGTTATAAGATGATTGGTGGGCTCACAAGAGTTCTCCCCCTTCTCTGCAGTTACTTGCTCCCAGCCCTCAGTGTTTAGCCAGGCCCCGCAAGTCTTATCCTCACAGACAAAGTGCTTGCTCTTGGTTTGGCGCTTTTGATTTTTACAATTAAAAATGTAGTTATCAGCAACATAGCCAGGGCTGCCTTTTACAGACATAATTGGGAAGTACTGAGAAAGGCGCTTGGAGACTTTAAACTCTCTGTCCACATTACAGATATTGTGGATGGCCAGTGGATCACAAGCCACATGACCAGAAGCTTTGAACTTCTTGTAGTACTCCTCAGGATCATTTTGGGGATCAGATGAGGGAGGTGGGAAGAGCCATCAGGAGGGGGAGGGGAAGGGTTCTTTGAGGACTGCTTGAATGCCTCCTTTTTCTTACCAGAAGAAGAGGTGGGCTCCTTGGTAGCCTTTGACTTTTTGGTATGTTGCTCCTTGGTGGGCTTGGAGTCGGCCTCTGAGTGGTAAAAGGAGTGGTCAGTAAGATCACTATCAGATTTATTGGGGAAGGATTTTTTGGGGGAAGGTGAAGAGGATGTGGAAGATGAGGGTGGAGCGGGGAGGAGTAGGAGGAGATGGAGTAGGAGGAGATGGTTTGGGAGGAGATGGGGTTAGAGACTTTGCCTTTGCAGGCTTCTTGGCACGCTTGGGAGTGAAGGCAGTTTCTTTGGAGCCCTTGGAGGCTTGGCTCTTGGGCTGTTGGCTGTTCTTGTTTGATCTTGTCTAAAGAAAAGTTTAGTTTTGTAAATAAAACAGTGTGAAAGATATGAAACACAGAGGTGAAGCAAAGTAAAAGTTAAATGAAAAGTATGCAAATAAAGTTTTGTTTATCAAGAAAAAAACACATAACAAAGTAAATAAAAGCAAAATAGAAACTCAAAGTATAGATATAAAGGTTAAAACATAGAAAATAAGTGAATTTATGATGAATCATCAAAGATGTTAGGTTCAGCATAACATCTTAGTGCTGAATCAATGCAAAAGTATAATTGAAAATCAAAAAGAATATATGAAAATTATATGGAGAGTAGCAGAAAAAGTAGTAGATTATTTGCAAAAAAATAAAAAATATGTAGAATTTTTTTATTGGGAGTTGAAAAATTAAAACATAGTAAAGTGTCAAGTTTGGCACTGTTGATCAGCTGGGAAAAACTGAATTCTCACTGTTGGGTATGCCAGAGTTGAGTAGAAAAATCAAATTTAATGTTTTTTTACATATAAAACTTGCTTAATTTTCAAACAGGTTCAAAAGTTAACCCAAAGCAAGGCAGTTTCATATGCTCAAAATAAAAAATACAACATAAGTTAAAAAATTAAATGAGTAGGAAGGTGTTTATTAGTGATAATATTATGCTGTGAGGAGCTGGGAGTGGCTTATTTACATAGTGTTGGTTAAAACGTTAAGAAGCTCTATGTACTAATCCTCAAGTTAAAGTGTTGAGTGGATGAGTGTTGAGTGGTGCTCATAGTGTGTCACATATTAATTTAGCCTTAATTCCGAGCCTTGGATTAGTTAAATCCAAAACCATTTGGGTAGCAAGTGGATAGAGCCAAACAAAGATGTTGAGTTCCAGTTTTTTATAAATTACATATGAAATATCTTAATAAATTGGGCTTAATTTATGTGGCACCACTTAATCCACAAACCTGTAAATGACATAATGTAAAACAAGTGGGGTATTTGATTAATGTCTATACCACTAAATCCAGTATAGTGGTGCTTGGGAGCCTAATTGACAACTATGGACACTAATAATAACAATATAATAGTAAATAACAAATTTTATATAAGTGCATATGTATTTTATTAATAAAATTAAAATTTGGCTTAAAAAGTGTCAAGCTGGTCACTTTTTGTTTTAGAGTGTTGAACACAGATTTTTTCATTTCTATTAGTAAATTTACTTATAAATTGCCCCTTAAATTGGTATTTTAGCTAACCAAATTATTAAATGGAGTTGAGTTCAAGTAAATTTAACCTTGGTTTTTGGTCTCAACCCCCTAAATTACTAGTAAAAATTAGCTTAAATCAGTTACGCCAAAAATACTAATAGATTCACATATGTGGCACTTGACTCCCTGGTATTTGATAAAGTGTCAAGTACCAGGGAGTCAAACTTACCACATTTTCCGCGCCAAAGGAGGAGTACTCTGTATCCAGACAGCAGAAAAAGACTTCCTCCCTGTGGTGTACAAATCAAGGAAGCTGTCTGACGGTGAACAAAGATTCCACATACACAATAAAGAACTAGTAGCCATCATATATTGCCTCATAAAATGGCAATGTTATATAGAATGACCCCAAACATTTAAAGTCCTCACCAATCACAAGTCATTAATATTCTTTAAGACACAGCAGCACTTGTCAAGAAGGCAAGCCAATGGATGAGTCTAATACAGAGACATCTCATGCAAATCAAATACAAGCCAGGCAAGGAAATGCTTACCGCAGATGCCCTTTCAAGGCTATACAGCAAACACGTCTTATGTGCTAATGAGGACTCTGACTGGCCCATGCTCATCATGGGGAAATTCAGGAAGGGTTTCCACCTGGCACCCCAATGGACATCAAAGAGAAGGCCATTAAGAGCAAACATTTGTTCAAAAACGTATATAACACTGCACCAAATACTTCCAAATGGTGACACCCTACCTTAAACCCGTTAATGCAAAAGTTTGACACAATCCTCCCATATCACAGAGACCTGGGACACACCCATAGCAGAAACGTACACAAATATCTCAAGACACACTAATGGTGGCCCAACATGCTAGATTATATCAGAGAAGTACTAGAACAATGCAAGGTCTGTGAAAAGTACGCCCAAACCAAAGCTCCACCCAAGTCAGTAGTACCCGTATCCATCACACAGCCCTTCAAGGTATGGTTGTTAGATATTGTGGGACCTATACCTGGTGAAAGCAAAGGCAAGAAGTAAATCATCACAGCCATTGACTATGCAACCAGGTGGCCTGTGGCACAAGCCACAAAAGAGCACAAAGGCAATGACGTGAGACAATTCATTGGCAAAGAAATCATAGCTAAGTTTGGAAAGCCTGACCGCTTAATCACAGATGGAGGCACTGAACTCAAAGCTATTGACACCAACATCTATCTTGCCAAAAATGGAATAAAACATGTCACAGCCAGCCCATATCACCCACAAGCAAATGGACACATAAATCAACTAAACAGCTCTCTAGTGGAAGCCCTCAGTAAGATATCTGCCAACAATCCAAAAGCCTGGGTTGACATGCTACCAACTGCCCTTATGGTCTGCAAAACACAAGTCAACTGCAATACAGGCAAAAGCCCTTATGAACTTGTCTATGGTCAGAAACCGCCACTTGTCAGTACAACCACAGGACCACAACTGCCACTTCCAAAAAAGATACCAGACAGCAATGACCCAAAATTACTACAAGCCAGAAAGGACCAAGAGGTGATGGAACAACAAAGAGCTCAGTGGGAAGCAATCCCATTGCAACAAGAAAGGTTCCAAGTCAGGGACAAGATCTGGGTTGTCAATCACAACCAACACAAATTAGACCTAGGGTTACGCAGACCAGGCATTGTCATGGAAGTGAAGCCCAATAACACCTACCTCATCAAAGGGATTGGAGCTCAAACCAAACTAAAACATATGCATCATGATCAACTTTGTTTATGTAAGGCAAGAGCAGCCCAACAAGATTCAAGACTCCCTGTTCCCAACGCCAAACTGGATCAGTACCAAGCCCATATACCAGATACCCTCAAGAAGATTCCTAAGGCTCTGCCTTCCAGCACCCCAGGAGGAGATGTTTCAACATCTTTGATTAATCCCTCTTGGGGAAACTATGCCCCAAGTAAATCACCAAGCGGCTCACTGAGTGGTTCACCGCCCAGCCAATAAACCAGTGGCACCGTTATCAGTTAATCATCTATGACAGGGATCACTCAATCCAGGTCCTAAATGGAACACAACTTGATTAGACTTTGTGACTCAAGAGGAACATTACTCAGATAAGCCCCATGACCTCCATGACGTACATGGACAACATGTGGCTTGTAATGATACTATATATTAGCCTATATTCATACAGTAGTTTTAAAAGCTATGGCAACAAGCAAAAATACTTCAGATTTAAAAGAAATGATTTCAGATTCAAACAAAATCTAAGTTGCGCAAGATTCAGGATTCAATTAATTTAAATATTTTTGGTTAATAAATGAACTGTCAAACCAAAAACAAAATTTCACTAGCCCATTATACAAAATTATATCAAACATCAAGCGGTGAAGTTCAAACCACAAACAAAATGAACTGACACAACAAACAAAATGGATGGATGCTGTTCTGGAGTATATTATAATCCAATCAGGATTCATACAAGCCAGCAACAGAAGGAATAAAATGAAACAAAATTTAAGCAATATAGAAACAAAATTCCACAAGCACAAAACAAAATGAAGTCACACAAGATCTGTAGTATCAGCAGCCTAAAATAGAAAGCTATTAATTTAAAAGCCAATCAACAGCTATCCAATTTAGGAACAGGGGCATTTAATTCATTTTAATGGCTCCTGATTTGTATGAAAAGGTTTTGAGAACCTTCCAAATATGGACTCAAGATTACAATAAAAATAGATCATTAAATTTTAAAATTTCTACTTTTAGTGATTTTATCCTAGGTTTTTTACAATGGTTTTTACTAACAATATCTTTGATGGCACAAACAGCCAAGCCAGCAGAAGCCAGACCAGCTTCAATGAAGGCAAGGCTCATAATGCGGAGGCACCTGTTTACGCCCAAGCCTTTGAGGCAGGTAACAAGGAAGCTGACCTGTACTTGACCCCCAACCCATATGGCTTTGACTTGTTCAGTAGTCACCTAGTGTCTAGCTCTGCCCCCACTCCCGTACCCACCCCCGCACAAGCTACCTGTCAACAAACCAATAAGGATGGCAACCTTGATTTGGAACAACTTCCCATCACAAGCCAACCTGCCCCCTATATCCAATCAGGCTTTAGCTTCCCTGGCCCAGCGCCCAAACGCAGAATAATTACTGCTCAAATTCTTCAGGAAATTGTGGCACTGAACCTGCAGGGTCTATCCTGGGAACAGATTGCTAGCCAATTGCAATTTACCCAAGCCACCATAATGCGGGAGTTCAACAATATAAGGAACAGAGGGAACCTGGTTGGGACAGCCAAAAAGCCCAAGAAGGCCCCCAAGTCCCAAATCAACGAGGCATACCCAATTATGCTTGATCTCTTACAGCAGGACCCCAAGCTTCCCTTGACTCAGGTCCAGAAGCAACTTGTGCACCATGGCATTTGGGTGCTGGAGCGCATGGTGCAGCTCTGGATGTATGGGAAGGTGATGTTAGTTTGTGTGCTGACCAATGTTGCCAGCAACCAATGGGATGGCGCTGAGGATTCCCCTTATGATCAGGCAATTGAATCCACCCTGGCCCAATGCCTGACAAGTTTGTCAGATGACATCATTTTTATCTTGTACTACAAGTTATCAACTGTGTTTGAAAATTTTGGTGAGCAAGGGAAAAGCCACCACCAAGAATAGAAGGAAAAGGATCAAGAAGGGGATGTTTATTGGTGCATTTCTGGCTGTTTCAGCCAAGGATTTTGTCTACTATCAGACAAATCCAGATTTCACTAATGGCTACAAGTACAGCCAAATCCTTGGTGAATTGCTTGACTCCTGGGATAGCTCAAATTCCCTTCACCAGGTTTTCTTGAGCCACCAGATGTGGAGGGTAGCTCTACTGCCCTTGAGGCCATCCAAGGACGCAGACACCAGGCTTCAGTCTACCCTGCTGGCCACACTGATACTCATCTGGAAGATGTTGTGTTCTTCAACGTTGGAGACACAGTACTAGAGTGCCGCCCTCAGGCTTTCAACAACCTCTATATTGGGGTCCTTGACCACAATTCTCTCTTTGGTTACCAAATGGTGGCCAACTTGTTTGCCCAAATTATCTTCCATGTGAAAATGGGCAACCAATCACAGAAAGACAAGCGCCTCCCACCCCGTGTCACAGCCACCTATCAACCCATCCAGCCAATGACAGACAAGGAATATAATGGGTGTTATATGGCGGCCATCACAAGCAATCCTCCTACCCCTGCCACCACTACCCCCACCTGCCAGCCCCACTCATCTAATCCCAGACCCCCAGGCTAGCACTGCTTCTACGTCTTACTTCCTGCGCTATTCTGCCTACTAAGCATCACTCTTCCCTGCCCCAATAAGCCCCCTGTTGCCAAACATTTTCTTTTTATATTATTTTTATTTTGAATTTTAATTGTTCATGATCTCTTTGTTTATAGTTGGGTTTATATTTTATGTTCTCTTATTTCTATAAAATCATATACTTACTATGCCATGTATCTAGATCCAGAAAACAGTTATTTTTAGCACTTAAATACAGCCCCTTGTGAAAATATTAACAACAATTTGGTGATCAGCTAAATTTGAATTATAAAATTATAGGTTAACTGTTTTTAGACAAAGTTGTTACTGATCCAAATCAAAACCTTAATGATAAACTTTAAGCCAATCAGGAGCCAAGTGATAAAATGATTGTTGTGACATAAAGGGTCACCCAATAACTCTTTGATGACCCCTTATGTCACAACAATCACTTTATCACTTGGCTCCTGATTGGCTTAAAGTTTATCCTTAAGGTTTTGAATTTGGATCAGTAACAACTTTGTCTAAAAACAGTTAACCTATAATTTTATAATTCAAATTTAGCTGATCATAATTTTTTTGTTAATATTTTCACAAGGGGCTGTGCAAAGCGCCAAAATAATATGGCAATTAAGGAAACAATGCCAACACAAAACAAACAACACATATTGAGTTTAGCTTAAAACATATACACAATGACTAAAAAATGGGATAATGTAGTAAATGGGAAAACAAACAGGAATAAACAAAGCAGCAAAGGTATCAGAATTGTACAGATTTTATTGGGGTGAAATCTATAAAAACATATGGAAAGGTTAGTAAAAAAATCAATGAGAGAATTTGAGAAACTGCTCAAAGACCTTGACTCTGCAATTGCAGAGATAAAAGAAATTGACCACGAGGTCAAAGCAAAGGTGAAGTCTTCTGTCCTCAAAGGGGACAAAATAGACAAGGTGTCTGCAAAGGCCCTAATGACCAAAATACTGGACACCACTGAAAAGACAATTGAGTGTCTACTCAACATTCAGAAGACAGTGGTTGAGGGCCTCCAGTTTGGTAGGACAAACCATTTCAAAAACGGCACTTCAATTTACGCCATCTCAAATTTAATTTGAGATGGTGTTTTTTTTGTGTTAGTGATTTTGAATCACAAAAAACAAAATAAACAATCAAATAGTTAAAATTTACATATACCTTTATAATGCAGCATCTCACATTTACGCCATCTCAATTCTGTCACTTCAAGTCAGATTAATTAAATCTTATTTTGCTAACTTTATTTACATATGAAATCACTCAGTCTGGGGCATGTTTACGCCATCTTGACTTTACCCCATTTTGAATCACACTATTTATCTTTAACTAAAATAAGCTTATACCCAAACTAAAATAAAGCCTGTTGTATAGTGCCAGAAGATGTTCCTATAGTATTAATCCAAGACACTTATACTAAGAACAACCTAAATAGACGCCACTATGATAGTCCTTCTAGTGATTATCATTACTGGGTAAAAAAACCAGTTTTTTATATGTAATTTATAACTTTATTATACATGGATATGTTGATAAGGGTTCTTTTAATAAAATATTTTAATAGTGATTTTAATATGGAATGGGTGATTCTGCCATTTCAATTTATGTCACTTCAAACTCCACTGAGTTTCATATCACCCAATTGATTTGATGCACGCAACAGATAGGGGAAAATAAGGGGAAATTGCATATGACGCCAGGCTACGCTATATCAATTCCCCCACCGCAATTCTTGCTTTCCACTTTTCAAAAGTACATATTCACATCAATTACCATATAAATAAAAAAGTAAGAAATTTCCTGAAACTTTGAAATATATATATTTTTTAGTCTCTTCTAAACAACTGGGTACTTTTTAACCCCAGTTGTATAAGCTAGTTTTTTTAAATATTCAAGTTTTACTCTTTGTCCTGGTTGAGGTAGCTCCACTGAAAATTTGTTAATTTAATATAAAAAATGGGCAAAAACACTATGTTTTTGAGCTACAGCACCTCAATTACGTCACTTTGAAAACACCATTTTGACTGCAAGTTTTCAGTCAAACCTCAAAGTTTTGCATACTTCCATTACTAATAAATTTTTTATTTTTACAAAAAAAACACTAAAAATTTGATATTTTTTTTATCTCCTCTACAATTCTATGTGAAAAAATTACTGCTTTTATATTAAAAACATTCTCATTTTTCTCTTTAAAAACAACCCCCAAATTGCTCATATTTTGATACTAATTCATTTTTAGATGCCTCCCAAGCCTACCACCAACACTACTCCCAAGGCATCCAAGGCCTCCAAGTCCAAGGTAACTCCTCCCAAGGCCAAGAAGGCCAAAACTACCCCTAACAAGCAGCCTGCTAAGGGTAAAGCTCCCCTCAAGACACCCACGCCCTCACCAGAGCCTGAGTAAACAAGCCTAAACCCTCACCACTCTCCTTTTGTTTACTTCCCTTCTGATCCATAAGAGAAGTTATTCAACTTTAACTGACACCCTGATCCCACCTCAGAGCCTGAAGAGGAACAGGAGCCTGAGCCTGGTGCTCCTGCAGATGAGAAAATTGAGCTCTGGGATCTTAACACTATCCACAATATCTGTAATTGAAATGGCACTTTTGCTATTCCCACAACATATCCAGCCAGCTACCCCATCATGACTAAGAAAGGGGGTGCTGGCTTTGTCTACAAGTGGTACAGCTTCAGCTGTAATGACGAGAAGAAACCCATCCACCAACATCACTATAAATGTGATAACGTTGGGTGCCCAGCAAGGCTCACCACTTATGGGCTCACTAAATTTAAAGCCCTAACTGTCAACCATGACTGCGCCAAGCCTTTTGACCCACTTTATCAACTTATATGCTGGTTTCTTTGCCAGGTGATTCCAACCACCAAGGATCAAACTGCCACTGAGGATGTCAATGATGCCCTCCTTAATTTAAATGATACTTAACTTGCCACTGTTGGTGGAGCCTCAAAATGCAGAGATATCTCACTGATCAGAGATATGCTCTGAGCACTGAAGGCGTCAGTACAAGCTCCATTGATCAATTGATACTTACCAAGTAACAAAAACTATCTTGCCACAAGGAGAGATTCCTTCTCCACAACAACGGCCAACATGCGCCTGAGCGCATCATTTGCTTTGCCACCTCACAGGATCTGCAAAATCTGATGAAATGCAAGACCTGGCTTGCAGATGGCACTTTCTCAACCTGCCCAAAGCTCTTCAGCCAGCTTTGGAATATCCATGGGCAGGTTGGTAATCTAGTTCTTCCCCTGGTCTTCTTTTTTCTTCCCAACAAGAAGCAGGAAATATATGTCTGTGCACTACAATTTTGAAGGCCAAGTTGGATGAAATCCTCCCAACCATTGAAGAGGAGCCAAGGAGATCAGAGGGCGCAAGAAGAAGGCCCAGTCTTAGGAAGCCATCCCAAACAGGAAGCAGCCAGAAAGCCTTTCCTATCACAAATATCTGGTAGTGGATTTTGAACAGGCTCAGGCAAATGCCTTCTTTTTGAGTCTTCAAGAGCTCTTCTCAGGGATGCTACTTTCACTTCTGGCAGGCACTCTGCCGCCGCCTCCAAAAGTGCTCTGAACTTCATGAGCTGGTCAAATCTGAAGGCACTAAAGAAGCCAAGGACGTTTTTAATTTCTTTGCTGCCCTTGCCCTTGTGAGAAAGGAGGATACAAATGCCTTTTATAATGCCCTCCTCCTCCATCCTTATATCCTTGCCAACCAGGCAGCCTTTGCTCCATTCTGTAAGGTCTTGCCCATAATGGTGCAAGGTTATAGACTAAAGCGTGTAAGGCATTAGGATTCAAATTTAAAAGATATAAGAACATAGGAACTGTCTATAAGATAATCTTACAGAAACCTGCTAAAAACCTATATTTTGTCACAAATGGAGTAATAGAGTGTAAAAACCCTAAACAAAGAAGATAAAATACAGTGTTTAATAGTGAACAGTTTGTAACTAAGGAAATATCAATATTAGGATATTCACCATTGGCAAATTGATACATATAACTATTGAAAGATTCTTTAAGGGAAAAAATGGATACAACAAGCCTAAGGCTTGTTGTTTTACAAGTTCCATTGGTTTTAAGAAAAGGGTAAGCTAAACTAAAAAAAATGGTTTTAAAAAACAAAATTCTTAAAAATTACAAATCTGAAGTTAAAAATTGTAGAAGTTTGAAGGGAAGAAATCACTTAGAATTTTGGCTTAAAGCCTACTCTTCACAAGCTCTTTATTTATACTTAATTCTCATTCAGTTAAAAATGATTGGCATAGGGGGACAACAGCCAAGGACAGGAGAAACTGGAGCAAGAACCTGGAGGAAAATAGGAAACAGTAACCCAGTAAACCCGCAGATCAAACAACGTAAACCTGGGGGAGCGGCAACAACGCAAGCAGGGGTTTCTAAAGGTAAGTGAGTGAAAATATTCTAACTTTAAAAGTAGATAAGTATATAGAAGTAAGAGCAAACAACAACAACAATTCAAACGCAAAAGGCATTGGAAAAACAAGGTAATTAATTAAAAATACTTAAATATTAACTTTTGATTTAAAATTTCAAATGTTAAAATAATGAAAGATTAAACAAACAAAAAATAATAAATATGATAAACCTAAAGAGCCTGTCCTTTGGGGCAGGGCATGACATTACCCCCTCAGATCCAAGCTCAGATGTGCTTGAATATAAGACTTGATGACCTTGGGACAGTTTTCAAGATTAGACAATGGCTCCCAAGAGCTCTCCTCAACCAAATATCCCTTCCAAAGAACCAAGTATTGGAGTTTACCATAGTGGTAACAATAGTTGATAATGGATTCAACCTCATATTCAGGGGTCCCTTGGACCATGTGAGGAGGAGGTGCTTTGTTGTTCCGATGAGAAGGAGGATGAGAAGTCTGGAGTTTGAGGAGCAACACGTGGAAGAAATCATGAATGTGATACCCTGGAGGAAGCTGGATACAATATGCAACCTTCCCAACTCTTTCTGTTACAAGGAAAGGCCCTATGAACCAAGGGCCAAGTTTACAGGAAAGCCATCTGATAGGAAGATTTTTTGTATTTAGATATACAAGGTTGTTGACCTGGATGCCCTTTCCCTCCTGACAATGACGGTTGGCCTGGACCTTGTAAACCTCAATAGCCTTAGAGAGATTCTCTTTTAAGGAATTCTGGATGAGTTTTAGATGGACAAGAAACTCCCCAGCTAACAGGGAACAGACAGAGGAGGTGACAGAAGGGACAAAGGCAGGAGTGTGGCCTAAATTTGCCATGAACAGAGTCATATTGGTAGAGGAATGGGGAGTAGCATTATAGGAATATTAGGCCAAAGGTAGGTGAGAAGCCCAATTATCTTGTTGTTTGTTGGAAAAATAGCAAAGTAAACATTCTAGTTTCTGATTGGTATGTTTGGTTTGCCCATCAGACTGGGGATGATATGAGGTGCTAAGAGAAAGGTGGACACCTAGCTGAGTCATAAACCCCTTCCAGAATAAGGAAAGGAATTGTGGTCCATGGTCAGAGACAATATCTCTTAGAGTACTATGATGGATGAAGACGTTTTCAACAAAGAGGGAAGCAGTCTGCTTTTCAGTAATGTTAGAATTGCAGGGAGCAAAAATAGCCTGCTTTGAGAATATGTCTACAATGACTAGTATGGCGTCAAAACCTTTGGACTGAGGAAGCTGGACAATATAATCCAAAGAGACAGACTGCCAAGGACCTTCAGGGACTGGGAGGGGCCATAGAAAACCCACAGGTTTCTGGGTGGAGTGTTTGCTTCTCTGGAAAACTAAGTAACTACTGATGTATGACTTGACAAAGGTGGACATCTTTGGCCACCAGAAGTGATTGTGGAGTTTAGAAAGGGTTTTCTTATATCCAGTATGGCCTGCAGCAAGGGAGTCATGGAACATGATGGTTAGAAGCTGTTGAAGGTCTGGAGAAGGGACTACCAAAAGGTTGTTGAAGTATAACACACCATCTAGCAGGGAGAAGGAAGGATTTGTGACTGTTTTATTGTTTGTAAGAGCATCAGTGATATGAGACAAGGCTTTATCAGAAAGCTGGGATTTTTGGATTTGCTTCAGTATATTGGGGGTTGAAGTACTGATAACATTAAGTTTCAGAAAGCACTCAGGTGGAAGGACCATCTTGGTGTTAAGGAGTTTGTAGTCTTTGTCAACATCAGATAATGAAGGATGACAACTAAGCATGTTAGGTAGGGTATTGAGTATACCTTTCTTGTACACAAGCTTGAAGCAGAAATTTGACAGCTCCAGTGCCCATCTAGCGTGCCTTTGGGAAATGTGGCGTGACTTGGTGAAGTAAAGCAAGTTCTTATGGTCTGTGTGAATGAGGGAAGGCTTCTCAAGTCCCTCAAGGTAGCAACGCCAATGCTTGAGTTTTTTGATGATGGCAAGAAGTTCCTTGTTGTGTACAGAGGAGTTTTGTTCAGCTGGAAGGTGTTTTTGAGAGAATTATGCAACAGGGTGTTGCATCCCATCCCCCCAAGCTGAAGGAGAACACCACCAACAGCATAGTTGCTGGAATCAGTCTCAACTGAGACTGGCTTGGAAGGATCAGGCATCAGGAGGACAGGAGTGGAGACAAAGACTGCTTTGGTAGCATCAAACGCAAGCGGGGCCTCAGGGGTCCAGACAAAAGGAACAGAAGGAGAGGTAAGGGTAGTGAGAGGCAAAACTAAAGAAGAAAGATTTTCACAAACTTACGGCAATAGTTTGCCAATCCAAGGAAACCACAAAGTTGGGAGCAAGTCTTGGGAACAGGCCAGCTTTGGATAGCATCCACCTTGCTAGGGGGGACATCAAAACTGTTTTGAGTGACAACAAAGCCAAGGAAATCAACCTCAGTGCAGAAGAATGAGCACTTAGAAGATTTTGTAAACAGGTTGTAGTCTCAAAGTCTCTGGAGCACTTGGCGGATGTGGGCGGCATGGTTGTCAACGGAAGAAGAGTATATGAGGATATCATTGAGATAGACAACAACAAACTCGTTAAGGAAGGGCAGAAGTGCCTCATTCATTAAGGCCTGGAAGGTTGAAGGAGCGTTACATAATCCAAAGGGCATTACATTGTACTTGTATAACCCAAATGGGGTACAGAACGTGGTCTTTTATTTGTGGCCAGGAGAGACTCTGATCTGATTAAAAGCGCTTCAGAGTCCATCTTGGTGTATACAGAACTACCAGCAAGGCAATTGGTCAAAGCCTCAGCAGAAGGAATAGGGCATCTGTCCTTGATTGTGGTCTAATTGAGAGCTCTATAGTCTACAAAAGGGCGCTTAGAGCCATCAGATTTACTGACAAAGAAGATGGGAGAAGAACATGGTGACGTAGATTGTGAGATGAAACCCTTGGAGAGTTCCTCATTGATATAGTTCTTTAGTAGAGTGTTGTCTGAATCAGAGAGAGGAATAAGCCTTCCCAGAGGGGAGTGGTGCCTGGCTTAAGGTTTATCTGAATATTGTAGGGCCTATGAGGAGGTATAAAATTCCATTCCTCCTTACTAAAACAATCCTTGAAGTCAGAGTAACAATAAGGTAATCCATCTTTGTCCTTGGCAGAAAGAGTATCCAGGATTGTACTAGAGATAGCAGTCAGATTCAGTTTGGAGGTTGCTGAGCCAAGAGTACCAGGTACAATGGATAACAATTTGACAACATCATTGCATGTAAATGATATCTTGTTGTTTGGGTGATCAAAGTTAAGCAAAGACTCTCTCAACCACGGGAATCCAAGGATGAACAGGAAGGATAAGTTAGGGGAAGAGTTACACGTGACGCAAAATGGGGAGCCCTCCAAGTCAATGGTGACGGGTTGGAGGATAGGTGTGGCGCCAATGAGAGTGCTGTTTCCCACCTTAACATCAAGAGATCTAAAAGCGGGGAGTCCAAGTAGTTTAGCAAGTTTATCCTCAATGAAGTTGGCATCAGCGCCAGTGTCAAGAAGAGCGAGCATCTTGGTCTTTCCCAAAGGTCCATGAATGGTCACTAGGACGGTAGGTGACTTGGAAGTGTTGTTAAGGGAAAGCAAAGTGAGGGTGGAGGTCTTGTTGACAAAGGGGGGACATTTGGAGAGAGGGCAGGCTGGTAGAAGATGATCCTTTGATCCACAGTAAGAGCAGAGGTTGTTGTTCCTTCTTCTAAGGACTTCCTCAGCAGTAAGGCAAAAACCTCCCCCAGACTTTGGCTTGGTACCAGGTAGAGGTTGAAGAAAGCGGGGCCTTGTTGGGAACAAACAACCAGGCTGAAGGGGATAGGCTAGAAGGAGAGTGTGTTTTCAAGGAAAGGTATTTCCAATTCCACTTAACCACTTCTCTGATAAGAGGTTCTAGTTTGTCAGGGAGGTTGTGGTGGACCAAAAGTTCTGGAGCAATCTGTTGAGGCCTATCTTGTAGAAGCTGCAAGCCTCAGTGTCAGAGGCTTGTAGTCTTGACTGGAGGGAGAAAAACTTCCAATTGTATTTGCCAAGTGGAAGCAAACCTTGTGTGAGACCTGCAAACTGAGAAGCTGAGGGAGTGGATAACTCCTTGTCCTCTCCAGAGAAGGATAGGAGTGAACTGACAAAGAGATAATAGTTCTGTAGGATACCTGGGTTGCATATCAAGTGAGAGCTAAACCAATCTCTGTAGTGACCAGGGAGCTTCTCTGCAAGATAGAGGACCTTCTGGGAGTTGGTGGAGAACTCAGATCCATAAGCAGTAAAGTGGGTCTGTGCATAAGCTAAAGTTTTAAAAATACTAGGGGGTGGAGAACTATGAGCAAAGGTATTGAGAACTACTGTTTGGTTGGTGTAAGTAGTGGGGGTATGCTCCTCCTTATTACAAAAAACCTTATCATATAGCCAACCAAGTAAAAAAACTACTAGAAATAACAAAGTTACAATAATAATAGAGAGAAACAAGGCTAAAAAGATGATAGAGGAGATGGAGAAAGTATTGCCTGGGTCAATCCCATGAGAAGCCAAAATAATGTAAGGTCTTGCCCATAATGGTGCAAGGTTATAGACTAAAGTGTGCAAGGCATTAGGTTTCAAATTTAAAAGATATAAGAACATAGGAACTGTCTGTAAGATAATCTTACAGAAACCTGCTAAAAACCTATATTGTGTCACAAATGGAGTAATAGAGTGTAAAAACCCTAAACAAAGAAGATAAAATAAAGTGTTCAATAGTGAACAGTTTGTAACTAAGGAAATATCAATATTAGGATATTCACCATTGGAAAATTGATACATATAACTATTGAAAGATTCTTTAAGGGAAAAAATGGATACAACAAGCCTAAGGCTTGTTGTTTTACAAGTTCCATTGGTTTTAAGAAAAGGGAAAGCTAAACTAAAAAAATGGTTTTAAAAAACAAAATTCTTAAAAATTACAAATCTGAAGTTAAAAATTGTAGAAGTTTGAAGGGAAGAAATCACTTAGAATTTTGGCTTAAAGCCTACTCTTCACAAGCTCTTTATTTATACTTAATTCTCATTCAGTTAAAAATGATTGGCATAGGGGGACAACAGCCAAGGACAGGAGAAACTGGAGCAAGAACCTGGAGGAAAATAGGAAACAGAAACCCAGTAAACCCGCAGATCAAACAATATAAACCTGGGGGAGCATTAACGACGCAAGCAGGGGTTTTGAAAGTTAAGTGAGGGAAAATATTCTAACTTTAAAAGTAGATAAATATATAGAAGTAAGAGCAAACAACAGATCAAACAACAACAACAATTCAAACACAAAAGGCATCAAAAAAACAAGGTAATTAATTTAAAATACTTAAATATTAACTTTTGATTTAAAATTTCAAATATTAAAATAATGAAAAATTAAACAAACAAAAATAATAAATATTATAAACCTAAAAAACCTGCCATTTGGGGCAGGGCATGACACATTCATAGAGTATTATGAAACTCAATGGGTTGGAGTGTTTCAAGGAGCATGCCACATCAGAAAGGGCGGTGACACAATCACCTGGAACTGCTATAAGCAGGTCAAAGATGGGTTAATCAAGACCACATCTTCTCTTGAAGGGTGTCATAGCCAGTTTGCCACAAGAGTCTGGGTTCATAATCCCAAATTCAATAAGATAATGGTGCACTTAAAAACCCAGCAGGCCATCTCTGTGCCCATCTTTAAGACTGGTATGAAGACCAAGGGTGATCCCCCTAATAAGACCAAAGCAGTGAAAAAGTTTACTGAAATCAGCAAGGTGGTTCTTGCCTACTATCCTAAGGATAGAAAGCTTGAGCATCTACAAGCTATCTCAGTTGCTCTTTCTACCAATGTTTGAGCTGTTTTCCAATAAACACCACTCTATCTTCTCTCTCATTTCCTTTAATTTTATCATTATTTTAATTTTATTTGGTATTTGGTACAATTATATGCTTATTTTAAAGTATAGCTTATAGTTAATATAGATGAAAGTAGTTGTTTTTGGGATTACTTTAACTTTTAAGCTTACACAACTATGTTGCTACAATTGACCCCATTTTTATTGCAGATTTGAAATTCTGAGGCTTTTTTAAGCCTAGAAATGTTTTTTGAATTTTATTTTTTGAGAATTTTTGGGTTATTTTTGGAGTTCAAAAAATCTAAAAATTTAAAACTTGTTTTTCTTAGTTGTGATGCCGTAAATTGAAATGGTGTTTTTACTATAAAATCAAGATAGTGTAAATTGAGATTGCGTAAATTGAAGTGCTGTTTTTGAAATGGTGTGTCCTACCTCCAGTTCAAGTTGTTTGCTCTCTCTCTGCCATCTGTCTGGGTTGACAACCCTGAGATGTATGCACATCTCAAGCCAGAAAAGTGTGTATGAAAAGAGGATACTGAATTGCCAGCGTAATTTCTTGCGCCAAGAATAGCTAAGTCTGCTGAAGCCATTGGCAAGAAAGAAACACAAGAAGGTAAACTAATAAAAAATTAATAAAAGTTCAAAATACTTACCTTGTTTTAGAAAACATAGACGGCAAAATCAGTCAAGTCCTAGTCCCCTTTGTACCCGCCACGTTCTACGCCAACTACACCAATCATGTGGCAAGGCAGCTGTTTCTGTCTCTGCCTGTTTTGCGGGAGCTCAAGGATTGAATCAATGGGACCTTCCCAATGTCCATGGAGGCATTGGCTGGTCTCACGCATGGCAAGGGGGCATCCAAGTGGGAGTTAATGCCTACAAGGATTCCCAATTGGTCCGCCTGGACCTGGTGGCCCTCAATGGAGTTTACTGTGTAAACTCCATTGAACTTTTTGGAACGTCCTGACAACGCTCCCATTCAAAAAAATACTGGAGATGGGCCAGGCCCATGCAGCTGCTTGCTTCTGCTTCCTGGTGGAGCACACACTCTCTTACCTGCTTGAGAACTTCAGGCACATGGTTGGGAATTTGCTGTGACATACGCAACAGTCATCAAGAAGACCAAAATCCTCCTTGCCAACTTCAGGCTGGCCTGGGGCGCTGACAAGACGGGGGTCCCTGCAGCCATGGAGCTGACCTTCTTGAAGACAAAGCATGAAAAGAATATTAGTGCCGTGTATAATAAACTCTGAGTTCACAGAAGCCTTTGCTAGACAAAGGCTTCATCTGGTGGTTTACCTTGGGTATCTCTTTTACTTTGGGATGAGCGCGTCTGTAGAGGACCTTGACAGGGTCCTCCTAGGGATTGACAAGGCCAGGCTCTCCCTGGATGGGAAGAAGGTCCCCCTGGATACAACTCAATAGACCACATCATCCAAGATGCCCTGGTCTAGGCCAGAATTTACGGGTTTGTAGCCCTGCCCAAAAAGCTGCCCCTGAACTCCCACCTGACCATACTGCCTTTCACCAGAAGGCAGGAGTATTTTAACCAGGGTGTATCTACTGTCTATGGTATGGCAGTGGAGGTTGTGCGCCACCTCCATTACCAGGTGGGTACATACTGACAAATCCACTACAGGCGCACCCAATAAAAACCTTGTTCCTCAATATAATTCTTCACTTCTAAATTTTATTTTTTTAAAATAATTAATTTTTCTAATTCTTATTTTAGCAAACAAAGTTTTAAAAAAACCTGGTGAATGTCATCATGTACCCATAAATATATTTACTTTAATAAAAGTTACTTCTACCATGTAAAATCCACATTTAACTTTTTTAATTTCATTTTTATATTTATTTGACAAGAGTGATATAAATCTATACAAGTAATCCAGTATCAAGTGTTTGGGATAGCACCAGATACCATAATAAAATAATTTAACATAAATAAATAAATTACAAACCTTCATTGATGGTCCATTTGAATGTGATTGCAGGCTTGAAAGTTTCTAAATATAAAACAGTAATTAATGAATCTTAAATAGTAAATTGGAGAATATAAAAAAGTTGGACACATTGAGCCTTTAATCAATTGGCTGTTTGGCAAGGCATGCAGGGATAAACAAATCAGCATTACCATAGAATTTGACCATAGTCTCAGCTGGGAGGGTGTGGATCCCAGCCTGCAGCAAATCAAAGAGGTCCTCGGTCCCAGTTGGGGTCCCTTGCTTGACAACTTTCTTATGCCATCCAAAAACTTCCTTGATGAGCTTTATGAAGGGTAAATAGGCAGGGAGAAAGAGAAGGCACAAATTTGCCGTGGCCAATTGCTGGGGGCCCACTGCAATGCTGGTGTCAATTGTTAGAAATTCCTCAAGAATATTTGCCACCTTGTGGAGACCAACATTGTCCAGTAAATTACATTGGTGAAGCTGAGGCTTGTGAGTCTCAGGTGCTCCTGGACCAATTGGAGGAATGACAAGAAGGCATAGCTGTTGTGAGAACCCAATATCATTTGATACAGCTCAATCCCCTTTGGACCGAGGAGAGCCATCATGGAATAGGCTGTGGCGCAGACTGCAGCACACTAAGATACCCCGTCATTTGAGCCTTTGGGGACATACTCATATCCATTGTACATAGACGAGGCAAATGCAGATTTGTCAATGTAATAGAATTTGACAGTCCCCTTGGCTTTGAGTGCAGTGTACGCCTCTGCGTATTTTTCCGGGTCTTGATGTTGGTTGGGCTATTTCAATTGTAGGGGGATATACCAAGAGGGTTTTCCATGAAAACAGCAGACTCTTTACCAAATGATAATAAAAGGAAATTGAGGCCTCAACCCAAAAAATAGATTTGACCATGGACTGTATATTTGCCAGTTCAAAATGGCAATCTTGGGTTATCCACTGTGTTGCAACATCTTCAATTACTTCCTCTTGGAGAATTAACGCCCCAAGTAAATCACCAAATGGCTCACCAGCCAGTCAATAAACTGGTGGCACCATTTTCAGTCAACCATCTATGACAGGGATCACTCAATCCAGGTCCTAAATGGAACACAACTTGATTAAGCCTTGTGACTCAAGAGGAACATTACTCAGATAAGCCCTATGACCTCCATTACGTACATGGACAGCATGTGGCTTGTCATGATACTATATATTATTCTATATTCATATTCAATAAAGTATCATTCTCTTCTTAAATCTCCCCTTATTTTGTTTATTATACTTCCCAGAAGTATAAACTCAACAACTGTCAGATTGTCCATTTGTGCTCCTTGGTGAGCATGGTTGAAACACACAGGGATTTCTTTCACAGCAAGGAGATAGCCAGTATTGATGAATTTGTTGAAGGTCTTGGAGACGTACTTGGGATTCACCCCAAAAAGAGCCACAGCCACCTTGTAGTCACCAGATTCCTGCATAAGCCTGAGCAGTATGATGCACTTAATGACAAGAATGCGCTTCTGGGCAGGCTTTGAGGATTCAGACAAGCCAGGATCCTGATTGGTGACAGGCTTGCAAGGCATGGGCACCTTGTTGTAGAAGGCTGCAGCCTTCTTTAGACCCAGCTGTCTCTATGTAGTTCTATAGAACTTGGGCTTGTCATTGTCTTCTTTTTTGCCAATACTGACTTAAGGCTCATAGCTAGTATCAATTACAGGCTTAATTTTCTCCAGAATGGCTGACAGGACCAACTCTTGCTGGTACAGAATGTCAAACACATATGAAGTAAGTTCTACCTCCTTGTTTCTGACCATTTTGATAGTGGTGACCTTGGTGGGCATCTGGGTCAGCTGGGGACCCAAGGGTTGATGCTCCACATCCTATCAGCTTGTACTCCTTGAACCAGCTGAGTCAGTGCAGTATCACTATTGAACTCTCCTCTGTCTTCTTCCTGAGTAAGCACTTGTGTTGCACAAACTCTGTTCTTTGACCTGCGGGGACAATCACAACCGCGGCGCACAACAGGTGCATTGCTATTCTTTTGTTATGTTCCTTTCATTTTAAAATTTAATAAAATACTAAATAAAACTTTTTTAATTTATAAACTGGTTTTTAATTTTTGCTTTTTATCTGAATATGGTTATTTAATTAGAGTTTTTCCCATCCAATATCCAGATTATAGATTTTTTATTTCTTAATTAGTTATTTTTGGTTTTACAAAACCAATTTTAGTTTTACCAAAATTAATTTTCACCCTTTTTCCCAGATTTCACACCAAATTAAGCACCCAACACAATTATTTTAAAATTTGTGTTTCAAATTGTGTGCCCTATTTTAGATACCTTGGTATCATTCTTGATTACATTCCATTGCACACAACATTTGAGTGATTTTGTTTACATAGTGAGTTGCTATTGTGTTTCAGTTTTGGTTTGAGTTTTGACTCACTGTGCTTGGGTGTATTTTGTCACCAATTCACATAGTAAACATAAATACACCAAAAGTCAACTCAAACCATTTTTTGTGAATCCTTGTATTTGGATTGTATTTTGAATAGTCTTGCTTGGCGTGTGAGCAATTTGTTGCTGTATTGACCTATTTTGCCCATTAACACCAAAAATCCCTGATAATAGAGTGTCATTTTAACCTGATAGTTGGATTTTTGTTATGAAAGTAACATTTTTGAAGCCCCAAGCGGGAATCAAACCTGCTCCTAGCCACCAGGCGGGGCTAGCAAGCAGAAGAGATTTGTCTGCACCTGGATTTTTGCTTTTCAAAGCAAATCCAGGTGCAGGAACCATTCCTGCCCTGGTGGTAGCTGAGGGGCCCGCTTTGGGCCCCAAAAGCTACACCCAAGCCTTGGTGGGTTTGGCTGGGCTTGGGCAGGCTATTTTTAGCTGCCCAGTAAACCCAGATCAAGCCCACCCTCCATTAAGTAATTTGGGGTCCCTGATTGGGGACCCCTTTTTTAATCAAGTTCTTTGGGCTCAAGAGAGCCTGTCAAGCCAGTCCAAAAATGGTGATCAAATTATAAAAAAAAACCCCAAAATCCCAGAAGCCAAACCTTCTAGAATCAATGGCCAGCCAAGCCAAGTTGAACCATCAAAAAGCCAAACAACTGTTCCTGAAAACCCCAAAAATGACCATGAAGCAGCCAACCAAAAGGCAGAGCCTGAGATGCCAAGCCGTGCCACACAGATAGCACTAGAAAAATGCCCAGAGGCACCTGCATGTGAGTAAGTATATAAATCAGAAGCACTTGAAAAATTTCTGTATTGTCATCCTTACCAAATAAAGTTATTATGAATATTTGGTTCACCAATCTGTTTCCATACTTATTTTTGATACTCTTCCATCTGCATACACCCAAGCGTCAGTACCCACCTACTGGGATAGATAGTCAGACTCCAGTTGATAAAGCCAAAGCCTTTGACTACTACTGTCCACCCAACGCTCTATTTGGCCCTGTGCATTTCACTGAGTATCCCTCCAATCCTGACCACAAACCCTTGACATTGGAAGACTTGCAGTGGTACACCTGCCCGAACGCCCCCAAGGAACCCTACCAAATTGTCCGTGGCGGCAAAGCAATCATCATCTACCCTTTGATCTTCAACAGGAAGTACAACAATCCTGCTGCCTACTTGGTTCCCATGAAACCGCCCCCAACACCTAAAACAAACATTTCAACCCCCCCACTTCTGATGCCACTGGCCATAGTAGTCAATTCCTGGGAGTGCTTTACCTGGCGCTCACGGGATTGATTGACTCTGTCTTGCCAGCGGCGGGACCTTGGGCTGTGGCTGAGAAGGCCCTTTCCTACCTGTTAAAGTTAGGTCCCATCATCTGGTGGGCCATGCCAGTACCTGTTTTGACTCCTCCCTCACCTGCTGGAGCTCCACGGTACTCTTGGTATCCTGAAAATTTTGCTTAAATCTGAAATCATTTTGTTTAAATCTGAGGTATCTTTGGTTGTAGCCATAGCTTTTAAAACTACTGTAATTTAAATTGAGTCTGAGTCTTTGATTATGATGTGAGTCAATACCAGCACTTAGCTATATATATCAGCATCTAGAGCAGTTAGAGCTATCATGCTTGGTATCATTTTGATTGGAATCATCTTAAAAATTGATCTATGTCCTCTGAATTCCATGAAAATTATTATATTGAATTATAATTAAATCATAGCATTCTTACTCCACTGATGTTCTTTTGGGATGAAGCTGTGGCAAGCAAGGTTTAATCTGAAAAATATGCAGCCACTTGGATCAGCTGATGCATCTAAGTGGAATATTCTATTATTTTACTTTGGATTAGATAGAATCAATAATTTTAAGCCAATCATCCAGTACTTCAACTAAATTTTATGTATCCTTTTTTAATTAAATATATTTAAACTTATCAAGCTCTTTTTTCATCAGTAAATTCAATCATCATAAGAGTTTAAACATCTAATCATATAAAAGCATATCAAACAATTACTGCTTCCTTTCTAATTTTAATCCGCCCATTATAGAGTTAGCAATCTATACAAGTAAATTTCTTTGATATGGCTATATAGGGTTAACATCTAATTTAAAAACCAAGTAGTTATTTATAAATTTATAAAAGTTTGAGCAGCTTATATTTCAGTTAAACATAATTTAGACTAAACTCCACTGAATTCAACCTGAGTACTTTCAAAGATGCATGTAAGGAATTGAATGTAAGGATGAGCAAAATCAAGCTTTTGGCTTGATTTTCAATCTTTAAAAATAAATTTACAGGAAAATAAATTCAGTCAAACCCCTTACAGCCTAAGCCCACTTGAGGTGACATTACAGACAGACAGATATAATTATATATATTAATATTACCAAGTATATATAGTGGGGTGGGAAATTGGAAGAGGGAAATTGGGGGAATGGGGAAATAGTGCCAGGCTTGGCGTCAATACCAATGTTAGCATCAGTATTGATATAGGCTAATATTTTACGTCCATAAGTAAGGATTAATCAGGTAATCAGGTTTTTGATCCCACCTTTATTTAGTCTTCTTGTCAGGGAACCAACCCTGATCTGCCAGCTTGCTAGCATTTGAGAACTGGTGGGCTGCAGACTGGGTGGGCAGAGCCCACCAAAGGATTGGCGCTAACTTAAAGAGGTAGGACATTGACTTACCTACCCATAACCATGGACTGGCAGCGGGAACTATAGTATCTATTACTCCCATGAGAGTAATATATACAATTCCAAAAAGCTTGTTGGTATGGTCCAGCAGGAGCTCAGTGGCAGCAGCAGGCATGAGTTTGGGGGTGACAGGTGGTTCCATGTCCATTTGGTAGGCAGGGAGGGAGTTTTATTTGTCTCTGAACAGGCAGGGTTTAATAATGTACCAAGGGCCTTCTTGGTTATATCTGGTTAACTCTGTAGTTCTAGTCAAGGGATCCCAGGCTAGTATGTTGTTGGCAGTGTAGTCCTTGTACTCAGGCTTTAAGGGGTACTCTGTAAAATGGATAGGACCAAAGAAAGCACCTGGAGGGCAGTACATAGCAGGCAGGCTAGCAGGAGGGTCAGATGATCTTTGAGTTAACTGGCAGATGACAAGAATAAAATACGGCAATAATTGGGGAAACCAATTTCTCATAACCTTTATTTAAAAATGACAATGTGGGTTGCTCTTGGCCTGGCAGGTATTTATACCACACTGCAAGGCTTTAATTCCTGGTTGGGTTTTCTGGGCTTGGGCAGGTTGGCATCAGGGGTCTTAGATGGCATTGTGGCGCTTGGCACTGGTGGTTTGGCACTGGCCACTTTGGGACAAGAAATCTTTAAATCCTTCTGTTTGTCAATTTGGGTATTGGGTGCCTCTTCAGGTTCAGTGCCTCCTTAATGACTTTGGGAGAATTTGTAATAAATATCACTGAGAAACTTGTGCATTTTACCAGGCAAACTGCCGGTATCAGGCGTTGGCACCTCAGGGAAATTCTTGGCATCTTGCACTGGAAGTTTGCTTGTGGAATCCTGCATGATGGCTAAGGGTTTGGGTCCTGGTGGGCTGGAAACAACTTTATCTATCAGTAGTGGGTTATTGGGTTCCCAACTTATGGGTCTGGGGGTCTGCAAAGTGTTTTGTCCAGGGTTCAACTCTGGTTCCATATTTTGAGATTTAGGGGCATCCAAATTGTCATTCCTGACATCCTCCCCTTCTTCCCCCAAAAGTCCCCCTTTCAGGGCCTTCTTCCCAAGGTATTGTTGGATGGCCTGTTTGGCATTGGTTAGGTTGCTCAGGGGTTCCCAGGTGCTTTCTTCCAGGGGTAGCCTAACCACTTGATGTAGTACTGGGAGATCTTGTAGTGGACTTGGTTGCCGTGGATGTACTCAACTTTGTACTAATTTGAGTGGTCCTTCCAGATTAGCAGGGGGCTAGACTTGGTCTTCTGGTGGGGAAGGGAGTTTCCATCTTTTTTGAACAGCAAGGCACAGTGAAACACATTATGGATCTTCCATGTGGAGGGTAGGTCTAACTTGAAGGCAACTTCTCCAATGAGCTTGGTGATCTTGTGTGGCCTGCTTCTTCTGTGAGCTAATTTTCTGCAAGGCACATGCCAGGGCACATTCCAGGAGTCCAAATGGACCTTGTCTCCAACTTAGAGGGGTTTACCAGGGGTCTGTTTCCAATCAGCAGAGGCCTTTTATGTCTGTACTGCTTGGTTCAGGTTTGCTAGGCATACAGTTTGGGTGTTATGGATCCGTTCAATCCAGGCGCGTCCAGACAGGTTGGTTTCCTTGTTTCCAATACTAGGGCCCCATGTGGGGTCAAACCCGTAGTTGGCTTTGAAAGGGGATATTCCAGTAGATGCATGGTCTTTGCTGTTGTAGGCGTACTGTGTCATGGGTAACATCTCAGCCCAGTTATCTTGGTTGGCATTGGCGTAGCATCATAGGTATTGTTCAAGCATTTGGTTCACTTGTTCAGTCTGGCTGTCAGTCTTTAGGTGGTAGGAGGTTGATACACAGCGTGTTACCCCCAAGTCCTTCATCACCTGAGTCCAGTATTTGGAGGTGAATTGTGGTCCTCTATCAGTGATGATTTCTTCCAGAGTGCTGTGTTGAGTTAGGATAAAGTCATGGATTTGTCTAGCTGTCTTTGCAGCAGTGCAGTGGGTGGTGGTAGGGACAAAGTAGGACATTTTAGTGAATTTACCTACCATAACTAGGATTGCATTGAACAAATTTGAAGGGGGCAGTTCCACAATATAATCCATTGAAACAGACTTCCAGGGTTCTGCTAGTATGTCTAGTGGTCTTAGCAAGCCTTCAGGTTTGGATCTACGGGGTTTGGTCCTTCCGCATGTCTCACAGCCTTTGATGTAGGCAACCACATCTTTGTCCAGTTGGGGCCAAGTTAATTCTTTTTTATTCCTCAGATTGTCTTGAGTCTGCCAGGGTGGCCAGTCATCTCTGAGTTGTGATAGTCTATGAGTACTTTGGTCCTTGTTTCACCTTCTGGTACATAGATCTGGTTGTGTAATAGTAGGGTAGTTCCTTTCAATGAGAACCCTTTCTTTTAGTGGCAGCTATCTGGGTCTGAGGTCAAGTTGTCAATGAGTTCTGCTGAATACTTGTCTAATTTTTGCGCCTCAATTATGTCAGGCTTGCAGGCCATGATCTTCATGTATATCAGTTGGATGCCTAGGCTGGTAGGGTCAAGGAGTGCGTAGGTGTTGTGGTCCATGGTCTTGCTGTGGTGGGAATCATATCAGCTCTTCAGCTCAGTGCGTCAGGTACTATGTTGACTTTCCCAGGTTTATAGTCAATTTTCAGGGTGTAGTCATCCAGTTCTAAGGCCCATCTTGCTTGTTGTTGGTTCAGCTGGCGTGATTTGAAGAAGTAGACCAAGTTCTTGTGGTCTGTCAGGACTTTTACTGGATATTCAGCGCCACATAGGTATTGGCGCCAATGTTTCAGGGTCTTCATTATGGCTAGCATCTCCTTGTCATATATTGGGTAGTTCCCTCCTGGAGGTAGCATCTTCATGGAGTAATATGCTACAGGATATAGAATACTATTCCATCCTTCCTGAAGAAGGACCCTGCCCACCGCAAAGTCTGACATGTTGGTTTCCAGAACAAAAGGTTTGTAGGGATCTGGCATGGCCAGGACGGGGGCGGAGGTGAAAGCAAGTTTCAAGGTTTCAAAGGCAGTGGTACATTGCAGAGTCCAGGCAAAGGTGACCTTGCTAGAGCAAAGGCGGGTCAGGGGCAGAGTAATGTGAGAAAAATTTTGGATGAAATCCCTGCAATAATTTTCCAGGCCCAAAAAACTTCTCACATCCTTTCTGAATTTGGGTACCGGCCAAGCTGTTATTGCTTCTACTTTGTCCTGTGCCATAGCAAAACCGCCAGTATTCACCACATATCCTAAGAATTTGACCTTAGACTGAAAGAATTCTCATTTCTTCAGCTTGGCGTGTAGGTTGGTCTGTGAGAGTTTCTCCAGTATTTGGTCAAGGTGTTGGAGGTGCTCTTCATGTGACTTGCTGTATATGAGAATGTTATCCAAATATGCAACAAAAATTGGTCAAGGTATTTGCCTAGGACAGTGTCAATCATCCTTTAGGAAGTGCTGGGAGCGTTGCACAGGTTAAATGTTATCACTAGGTACTTGTACAACCCATATTGGGCTTTGAAGACTGTCTTCTATTTGTCTCTGTCTTCGATTTAGATCTGGTTGAAGGCATCTCTAAGGTCAATTTTTTAGTACACCTAAGCTCCAGTCAGTACGTTGCAGAGGTCATCAGCGTTGGGATGGGGTAGCGGTTCTTCACTGTAATATTGTTCAGTTTCTGATAGTTTACGCATGGACACATTCCACCATCTTTTTTTCTACAAACATCATGGGGGACAAGCAAGGGGCCTTCAACACTTGGATAAACCCCTTTTTGGTCATGTGCTCTAGGTATGTCTTTGAGGCTACTTGTTTGCAGTGATTACAGCTGTAGATGGGGCCATGATGTGTTTGAGTCCCTGGTAATAGGTCTATTGCGTGGTTGTAGATTGAATGGCTGGGTAGTTTTGTGGCTTATTCTTCACTAAACACATGGTCCCATTTCTGTAGGGGAGTAGGTAGTATCCCAACGCTAGGTTCTACCTTTATGGTTTAGAGTTTGTTGGTAGGGGTCCGGCCATGGCTCATGCAAAAGGGACGGTGTCACAAGATTCAGGTTGGCCCAACATGGCAGTTTGTTTGCAATAGTTCAGGATCAGACCATGTCTATCAGACAGGAGTTGCCCAGTATAAGGGGGTGGGGTAGTCCTGGCAAGAGGATCAGGGACAACGGGTACACATTATGTCCAATTGTCAACAGAAGTTCTTGTTCACACTCATAGCCAGTGTCCAGAGAGCTGTTTCCCATGAAAACTTGTAGGCTACGCTCTGAAGCTGTCAAGCCTAATTCCTTGGTCAGGCTGGCGTCAATGAAGCTTTTGTCAGCTCCTGTATCAATGAAGGCTTTAATTTGGCGCTTGATTCCTGATAGTTCCATGGCCACTTGGATCAATTTGTAAGACTGGGAAGAAATGTTTATTTGCGCCAGTGTGATTGGGGCAATGTTCTTCTTAGGGCAGGATCTGGTCAAGTGGCCTGCCTTGTGGCAGTGGAAACAGAGTTCTTTGCAGTAGTGTTGTTGGAGCTCATCAGGTGTTATCCCTGTTCTGTTGGGGGTTAGTGCTTGGGTTTGGCAGGTCTGGGAGGGGCCAGCATCCTCTTGGTCTATGCTAAGGCCCTTGCACAGGGGAACTAGATTGTCTAGGCTGAGGGTGGGCGGGTGGTGCTTCAACAGGTCCTTCATTGCTAGATTGACTCCCTTTTGGAAGATAATGGCTGCCAGTTTGTCTTCCAGTTGGGTGTGGGTCTTCAGTTTGAGGAGTTTGTCAATGTACGCTCAGAAGGGGCAGGCGCCCTGCTGGATTTCCAACAAGGAGTTCAGGGCGTAGTATCTGGTGTTGTGGTCTTCCCCTGTGGCCATCAACTTGGCTTCAAACTTGGCAAAAATCTTAGCAGAATTCCACATCTTTGGCGGTGGCTTTGCCAAATCAATCAAGGGCATCTCCTGATAGCATGGCAGCTACTCCAAACACCTTTTTGGTGTCACTGGAATAGGATGGGGTGTTAGCTTGAAAATTTAGTTGGAGCACTGGCATGGCGCAACAGGCCTCTTTGAGAGTGAGTTTTTCTATCTGGGGCATCTCTACTTTGGCAAGGGATTGTTTGACTATCACATTCTGAACCTGAGAGGAGGGTTCTTTGGCAGTTTTGGCGGCGGAGTTGGATTTCTTGGGGTTGTTTGGGTTCATGTTTGCATTCTTCCACACAGAAAAAATAAGGTTCTTGGTCATCATAAATGTGTAATAAGTGATTATCATTACAAAAAACATACAGGATGCCCCAAAAATAATCAACATCTTGGTGCTCAGGGTACCAGGTTTAAAATAGATTATCATAATGTCAGGGAACCAACCCTGATCTGCTGGCTTGCTAGCATTTGGGAACTGGTGGGCTGCGGACTGGGTGGGCAGAGCCCACCAAAGGATTGGCGCTAACTTAATGAGGTAGGACATTGACTTGCCTACCCATAACCATGGACCAGCAGCGGGGACTATAGTATCTATTACTCCCGTGAGAGTAATATATACAGTTCCAAAAAGCTTGTTGATATGGTCCAGCAGGAGCTCAGTGGCGGCAGCAGGCATGGGTTTGGGGGTGACAGGTGGTTCCATCTCCATTTGATAGGCAGGGAGGAAGCTGTATTTGTCTCTGAACAGGTGGGGTTTGGTAATGTACCAAGGGCCTTCTTGGTTGTATCTGGTTAACTTTGTAGTTCTGGCCAAGGGATCCTGGGCTAGTATGTTGTTGGCAGTGTAGTCCTTGTACTCAGGCTTTAAGGGGTACTTTGTGAAATAGAGAGGACCAAAGGGCGTCCCTGGCGGGCAGTAGGTAGCAGGAGGGTTGGCAGGGGAGTCAGATGATCTTTGAGTTAACTGGCAGATGACAAGAATAAAATACGGCAATAATTGGGAAAATCAATTTGTCATAACCTTTATTTAAAAATGACAATGTGGGTTGCTCTTGGCCTGGCAGGTATTTATACCACACTGCAAGGCTTTAATTCCTGGTGGGTTCTCTGGGCTTGAGTGGGTTGGCATTGGGGGTCTTAGATGGCAGTGTGGCACTTGGCACAGGCGGTTTGCCACTGGCTGCTTTGGGACAAGAAGACTTTGAATCCTTCTGTTTGTCAATTTGGGTATTGGGTGCCTCTTCAGGTTCAGTGCCTCCTCCAGGACTTTGGGGGAGTTTGTAATAACTCTCATTGAGAAACTTGTGCATTTTACTGGGCAAACTGCTGGTGTCAGGCGTTGGTACCTCAGGGAAATTTCTGGCGTCTTGCACTGGTGGTTTGCTTGAGGAATCCTGCAGGACAGCTAAGGGTTTGGGTCCTGGCAGGCATGCAACAACTTTATCCATCAGTAGTGGGTTTTTGGGTTCCCAACCTATGGGTCTGGTGGTCCGCAAAGGATTTTGTCCAAGGTTTGACTCTGGTTTTGTATTTTGAGATTTAGGAGCATCCAAATTGTCATTCCTGACACTTCTGAACTTAAGCGCAAAGTGCAGGCTCCAATTCCAGAATCAGGTGCCTTGTTGATTGTGCCTAAGTAGAACTTTGAATGACCCATTTCCCAAGGAGATTTGAGTGAAATCCGGAATTTTCTAGTGTCCACTTATTCTTCTCAATTGATCACACAATTGCCTAATGTGTAATTGAATTCTGAATCTGACTTTGAGCTTAATGTCCATCGATTCCATCATTATTAGCACATTTGCAATAAACAGCATCTACAATCCACTGTAGACACTATTTGTACCTCCCTTCCCAAATTTATGCACAATTTTCTCCAAGCTTATGAAATTAGTCAGGCTTCATGGCAAGAGTCTGTTAAGGCCAGTATCACTTCACAGGGAGCTGGATTAGAAAATCTCATCCAACATCTCAACTGATTCTGTGATCACTTAAATGGCCAGATGGGAGTATTTGAAACCTTTGTAACTTATTCTGCACCTTCATCAAAGGAAGTTGCTCATATCACCCAAGCCAAATGGGTGGCCAAGTTTCAGAACCTCAGATATTATGTTAAAAAACAACTCAAGCCTGAGAAATGTAAGTCACATAATCCTCCTGCTAGTGATACTAACTCTGAACTGCAGGAGATCTGGAAAGCCATTTGTGAACTCAAGGCAATAACCTAACAAAAGGCTGCTGCCCCTTTCTACCCACACCTGATCTGCAGGTGATTGTGCTAATTGGGAAAATAGCTGGGCTTCAAGAAGAAGTTGAGGCCTTGCAAATAGGCCATGGCATCTTCTGGTACCTCTTCTCTTCCTGTTAATGAGGAAGACTGTTGCCCTGGAAACAAAGGAGAACCTCAAATCAAGTGTGCTGCCCGCCTTGCACATTTGAAGCAGGACATCAATGTAATCACCCACAATGACAAGGCTGTTGATTCTGATTTACATGAGATGAGCAAACCCATCAATAATATTGATGAATGTTTCTCCCCTCTCATTGTGCAGGTGCAATAGTTGTCTTTGCAAATTGCTGGAATTTGTACCACTGCAGCTGTGCAGCAAATATAGATAGATGACACCTTTTGAGTGTCTACTGTTACTAGAGAAACAGGGTTCAAAAAGCAACCACTCTCACTACCTTAGAAGAGAGTTTACATCAGTTATAGACTCTTCAACTTCCCTTGAAAATTAAAGCCAAGTTCTTGCCCAAGATCCATGTCCTCAACTCTAACTCCCAGGACAGTTCTAGTGGATTTGTGAATACAGGTATCAATCCTAATTATAAGCCATCCTTCAAACAGGTGTTTGATTCCAAGACCTCAACAATTGCTGTCTTCCTCACTATCTATCAGATAGCTATTTATTGAGCACCTGATGAGCTTAAGAAAGAACATATCATGAAATGTCTGCATCCTACGTGCCAAGAAGGGGTGGTTCCTGAACTAGTTAACATCACTACTTGGGCCCAGATAAGGGAGATATTGATCAAGGAGTTTGGGGAGAATTGATCTTGGAAGTTAAGAAAGATACCTTTATGCACATTTATTTCAAGACCAAGGAAAACCTTGCTGAGTTTGTTAATTGTTTCTACATGAAGATCCAACAGCAAATCACTAGCTATCAGTTTGCTGTGAAGAAAGCCTACACTTCCTGCGCTAATGCCCTTAATGTCAGGAATGACAATTTGGACAACCTGAATCTGATAGTATGAAACCAGGGTCAAACCCTGAACAAACCCCTTTGCAGACCGCCAGTTTCAAAGACTGGGAATCTTACAGCCCCCAACCAACTGATAAAGCTATTGTAAGCTCTCCAGGACCTGAATCCTTAACTACACCACAGGGTTTTGCAAGCAAACTGCCAGTGCAAGATGACAGGAGTTTTCCTGAGGTGAAAATACTTGACACCTATGGGTTACTTGGTGAAATATATGAGTCCCCCAATGAAAGTTGCTTCAAACTACCCCAAAGCTCAGGAAGTGGCACTGAGCCTAAATGTCTGCCCAATACCTGAGTTGTCAAACAGAAAGATTTGAAGTCTTCTTATCCCAAAGCGGCCAATGACAACCCTCCAGTGCCAAACGCCACCCTGACATCTAAGACCTTTAATGCCAACCCACCCAAGATCAAGAACACCAATCAGAAAATGAAGCCTGGCAGCCCAGTATAAGTACCTGTCAGGCCAATATCAATTCCCATAGTCATTTTTAAATAAAGGTTATGAGATATTGGTTTCCTTAATTGCTGCTTTATTTTATCCTTGTCATCTGCCAGTTAACTTGAAAATCATCAGATCCTCCTGCCAATCTGCCAGCTATGTATCACCTTCCAGGTGCTACCTTTAGTCCTGTTCATTTTACATAGCACCCTTTGAAGCCTTAGTACAAGGACTACACTGCATACAATATATTAGCCTGGGATCCCTTACCCAAAACCAAAGAGTTAACCAGATACAACTGGAAAGTCCCTTGGTTGTTACCAAGCCCTGCCTGTTCAGAGATAAATACAACTTCCTCCCTGCCTACCAATTAGACATGGAACTGCTATCACCCCCAAACCAATACCCACATCTGCTGCTGAGAATCCCCTGGACCATACCAATTTGCTATTTGGGATTTTATAAATTACTCTCACAGGAGTAATAGATACTATTGTCCCTGCTGCCAGCCTGTGGTCATGAATGGGCAAGTCAATGTCCTATCTCATTAAGTTATCACTTATCTTTTGGTGGGCTCTGCCCACCCAGTCTGCAACCCGCCAGTTCCCAAGCACTAGCAAGCCAGCAGATCAGGATTGGTTCCCTGACACTTAAAGTCAATCAACTCCTATGTTTGCGCTTTAAGGATCATAAGCTAATGATGTCTTTGATTAAGGGAATTAAAATCCTCCTACAAGACATGTATCTGACACATGCTAGTCATGTAGTTAAAAAAGGCTTGCTCTAACTCAACTGGTCAAGACAACCGCCCTCCCCATATTATGATCATTGACAATAATGGATAACCCAAATGCCAAGGCTGTCATAATTGCGGAATTGTAGGCCATCATTATTGAGTCTGTACCAACCTAAAGGTAGAGGGTGCAGATTTTAGAAGCCAGTTGGGAAAAGCTCAGTCAACTTATTGGAGGAGACATTCTCTGTTGACTACCCTTTTGTGTCTTCTCCTATTACTGCTCTCACCACACCTCCCACCCCATCAGGCACTGCATCATCTCTTGCTGCACCTTCCATCTTACATCTATTTCATGACCTGTCTAGTGACTCTGTCTCTAACAATTGCAAGGGCAATAATCTTGGTGGCCATGGGTACACAGCACTGACTATTCCCAAGACTATCTCTGTACCTTACAAGTTATGCTCTGGGAAAACCACTACCACTAAGGTATTACCTGGCTCTACTACTTCTGGAGAGGCGGTTGATTGCTCATACCTTGCCCAAACCAGTTGACTCCTGTATGGGTCAAATCCTCAGCTGAAGCTGAGAGCTAGCTGAAGCCATATTTAAAAACATACAGTCTCCCTACCCCTACAAGTTGTATATAAGGAGATCCCAGCCCTCCGCTGCACCCTGGAAAAGTTAGAAAAAGAACTTTCTTCTCCCAAAAAGATCTAGCTATCATTCACCCTTTTGTAAGAGATACCACCTGAGTGAAAGTAGCTATTCAGAAAGTGAAGATTAAGGCCATACTAGACACAGGATCTCCTGTTAATGTGGTCTCATCTAAGCTAATAAAAAATCTTAAACTTGCACCAGATCTCACCTACAGTCAATCTTATGGTACAGCTAGGTTGTCAATCACTTGTGCCATTGGAGCATACTAGCTCTTCTCCTCTGCTTTGGAAAGCTGCTTTTATTCTCTCCTATGGTAGTCTTAGAGAATGAGAGATATGATCTCCTTATCAGTACTCAGTTCCTCTGAGAATACAACAGCATTATTGCCCTCAAGGAAGGATATTTATCCCTCATGAATTAGAATATGCCTTTTATATTTAAAGAGCCTGTTTGCCTTCCAGGGAAGCAGTTTAAGATTTTGTACTGCAATATTCTACAGACATTTTCTCCTTGAAGTTTAGGATGCATTATTATAATCTCAAGTCCCCATTGTCTTTGTGCCTGGCAGAAGAAGAGGTTCCTATATTGACTCCTCATGCCTTCTCTATCCCTCCTGGGTTGCAGGTGATAAGGAAATATCAGGTTTCCTATGAATTGCCTGCCAATATGTTCATGGAATTGTATGCCCCAAGTCTTTGGGAAGAAATAAACCCTGTCTATGACCTGGAATTCTGGATGTCACTCACAAGAAACCTGCCCAGCTACTATTGGTTATTATGACTGCTACTTTAATACAAGCTACTAGCAGACAGATAATTGGACATGGCTGTCTTTTTAGTGCCCCAGCTGTTCATTCTCTCCACTTCTTTGGGATGTTCAATGATTTTGAATTGCCAGAAGATAAGCCACAAGCTTTTTCTCTCTATTTCTGCCCAAGAATTTCTGCAAACAACCCCAGTCCAGCAATCCAAGGTGCTAAAGCTGCTATATCACTTTGCAGACATCTTCACTCAAGGTCTTAACAATTATGGACTGGCCAAAAGATTCATACATCAGATTAATATGGGAGACACTCCTTCTTTTAGAGCAAAACCCTATTACAGTAGCAGAGTTTAGGACATTCAGGTCTCTAAAGAGTTATAAGACTTTTAGATGACAGGTTGCTAGCCCCCTCTCAGAGCCCTTGGGCTTTTCCACTGTTAATCTTGAAAAAGAAAGATGGTAGGCATTATATTGTGATGGATTACCAATGCCTCAACTCTCTTACTAAGAAGGATTCTTACCCCTGCTTTGTATTGATGATGTTCTGCATAAGTTAGGTGTTTCTAAGTTTTTCTCTGCAATGGATCTTGCCTTGGGGTACTAGCAAGTAGATATTTCTCCTGCAGATAGAGAAAAAGCTGCTCTCATCACCTATGAGGGGCTTTTTGAGCCCACCCACATACCTCAGGGTTTATGCAATGCACCTGTTACTTTCCAGCAATCTATGGTCTTAATCCTCTGCAACTTGAGGCTGTCATAGATGCTGCTATATTTAGACAAAATCACATTATTCAGTGCCACCTTCACCAAACACTTGACTCATCTTAAAGTTGTATTTCTCAAGATCCAAGAAGCTTGACTCAAACTTAAGCCATCTAAATACTCCTTCTTCAGGGATTGTTTGGAGTTTCTGGGACACAAATTTTGTACAAAGAGGGATTTGACTGATGACAAACAAAGTAGACTCCATCAACAACATGTTGCCCTGGCTGATCTTTGAGAAGTACAAGTCTTCTTGAGGATGATGGGGGCATTATCAACAGTTCATCCAGGGCTTTGCAGAACTCAGTGAACCATTAGTCTAATTACTGAGAGGTGTACCCTTCAAGTGAACTGAAAGTCAGCAGCAATCTTTTGACACTTTGAAGCAGAAATTAAAGGAAGCTTCCATACTTTTATACCTTAACTATGACAAGTAGTTCATTCTGTACACCAACACTAGTGGAGTTGCCGTAGGAGCTATCCTGGCTCAACTGGACAACAAAGGAGTAGATCACACTGTTGCTTATTCTTCCTGTATCCTCAAAAAACAAGAGAAGAATTATAGCATGACATATAAGGAGTGCTTAGCTGTGTTTCATGCTGTCAAATAGTTTTGCCATTAATCTATGGCACACAATTTACTGTGGTTACTGATATTTTGTCCCTTCACTGGCTTCAACAATTAAAGGATCCTGAAGGACAGTTAACACAATGGAATTTACGTCTAAAAGGTTAAAATTTCACGGTTATTCATTGTCCTGGAGTCTAACACCAGAATACTGATGGCCATCCCAAATGCCTATCCTTGCTCTACACCCTGCTGAGGCAGATCAAGTGTACAAACTTATAGGCTATCCTAAAGAATGGGAATCTGAACCCAAAGACACGCACCTAGCCTAAAGAAGCTGTTTGTAGACACTGTGGTTAGAGATAACCAACTATTCAAGAAATTTTGGTCTCTATATCTACCTTACATTTTTCCAAGCTTGCAAGTATTGGTTGTGTTACAAGCTCATCCAGACAGCAGGTATGATGGGATATCCAAGAATTATGATTGGTTGGTTAAGCATTACTACTGAGGGAAAATGTGAGTGATAATCCCCAATGCTCTTGCTTTTTGTCACAACTTTCAATTATAGCAATCTTGCCCTGCCTAGCATAAGTTCAAGTTGGTGTTACCAAAGCACGCCTTCCACACTGTCAGTGTGGACGCTGTAGGTCCCCTTCCTTGTTCCTGTTCTGGATGCCAGTTAATCCTCATTGCAGTGGATCACTTTAGTAAGTGAGTAGAGGCTAGGGCAACCAAGAATATTCCTGCCAAGGCTACTGCCATTTTCTTACTTCAAGATTTATTCTACTGCCATGGATGTCCTCAGGTGCTCCTCTCTGGCAATGGGATCAATTTTAAAAGCCTTCCTGATAATGTTGTTGTGGAAGCTATGGGTACTTATAAGTCTTTTGCCACCCCTTACAACCCATCTAAAAATGGTACTATAGAGTGTGCCAATTTTACCCTGGTCTCTGTTATGAGCAAGTTACCCCATTTGGACGCTTCCAATTGAGATTATACTAACATGCTGCCCTTTTTTTGCTTACTGCTTAAGCAAAAATCATACTAATGGATTCTCTCCATTTGTGATATTGTATGAACAGAAAGCCACTGCCCTCTCAACCTTGGGATATACAGGGATTGAGCTAGACACTGCTTTTGATCCTGAACAGCAAGTCAAAGAGCTAGTCAATAGGGTCATAGATATCCAGGCAACTACCTACTCCTCTTCTTACAAGACTAAGATCTTGGAACTGTCACCTTCCAATGTGTCTTGCTCCCCGGTACCTGAATTCGCCATTAGATACCAGGGCCTCTATTATCAACATTGGACAGGCAGCCTCACCCATAAGCTTGATTCCTTTTAAGTTGGCCCTCTAACTGTGATCTTCAAGTGAGGTCCCAAGTACACTGTGAAGATGAATTCCTCAAGCTGTCTTTTTGCTTGGGTCCATACCAAGTTTCTCTGCGCCTACCATCCCCCTGAGTCCAATCTTGAGGCAGGAACTGTTGTGAAGTTGAATTCATTGGGAGTTTTAATTGACCTAGTGAATGGTAGTTTGCTAAACAACTTGTGCATAAGCCTATGCTTTTGCTTTTGTCTTAAAGAGTTCTCTTCACCTAAATATGGGTCAAAATTAATATCTGAACCTTCCTGATTCTTACCAGTCTTTTGCCACTTGGAGTGTCTTCATTTAGGCTATTAGGATTTAGCATTTGGGTATAAATTTAAATGTCCCTTTCTCCAAAAAAATTAGTTCATTTTTGTTCATTAATTTTAACATTGGACCTTTGGCACTCATCTTTCATTTTCTAGGAAGATATCTATTACTCATACTCAGATCAAACAGGCTTGAAGCCAGAAATTCAATTATTATTTATTTAAGACTTTTTACCAAGTTCTTTATTATGAGGAAAAATAAAGCACAACTTGACACCCACTATAGTTGATCTCTTGCAGGTCAACTCTAGATTTTGGGCCTAGTATGCTTTGAGAAGGGTGCTGGCGTTAGTCAGGTTTTCTTTGAGTTCCCAGGTGTTCTCCTCTGTTGAATATTCTTTCCATTTGACCAAATAGTGCATGTGTTTGTATTTCAATTTGTGGTCCAGGATTTCATATACTTTGTAATCCAAGAAGCTCCTCACCTTGAGTGGGGACAGTGCAGTTTGTACAACCTGATCTGGTTGAGAGGTGCTCTTCTTGTAAAACAGTGATCAATGAAAAAATTATGTATCTTCCCATTGATAGATATCTCCAGTTGGTAGGCTACTTCTCCAATATGCTGAAAGACTTTGCAGGGGCCGGTCCTGCAAGGGCTCAGGCTAGCACACAAGGCAGTTGTCCTGATGTTTTTGCGCTGAGTAGACCATATCCCCAACGTTTATGGGGGTCCTGGGATTCTTTTTCTGTCATAATTTTTTGTACGTCTGTACAGTCTTCTCCAGGTTTTAGGCACACTCTTTATGGACTTTGTGTATGATGGTCACCCAATTTCTTCCTTCCAGACTGCTCACTCTGTCTTCTGGGGGTTTTTTCCAGGTGGAATTAAATCTCTAGTTGGCTTTGAATGTTGACAGGCCAGTTGAACTGTGGTTGGTGTTATTGTAGGAGAGCTGGGTCATGAGCAAATTTTTGACCCAATTGTTTGTTTAGAGTTTACATAACAATAAAATTACTGACCTGACACTTGGTTGACTCTTTCTGTTTGTCCATTGCTCTGGGGTGATAAGCTATAGATGACAAACTTTTTATCCCTAGGTCTTTTAAGATTTTTGAGTAGAATTTAGACTTGAAATGGGGGCCTCAATCAGAGATCACTTCTCTGGGTAATATGTGGTTCATTAAGATGTGGTTTTTGAACAGTGTGGCTGTCTCTTTAACCGTCACATGAGCCATGGTAGGCATGAAGTAGTCCATATTAGTGAATCATTTGACAATGAATAGAATGGTGTTGTATCCATTTGATTCTGGAAGTCAATAATGTAATATATAGATACTAAATTCCAGGGCCCTTCAGTAATCTGGAGGGGTTGAAGTAGGCCTTCTGGCTTTCCTTGTTTGGGTTTGATGCCTCCACATGTTTCACAACCGCCAATATAGGTCTCAATTTCTTGTTTCATTTGAGGCCATATGTAAGCCCTTTCAATTACTTTTAGGGGTTTGGTGTAACCAGGGTGTCCTGCCATTGGGGAGTCATGATACTCTTTCAGTATTTCTTTTATCAATGGTACTTCATGTACTTAAGAACACATATGTAGTTGGAGAGATTCATCATGTAGAGAATATCCTGATTGGTAATACTTACTGTCAATATTCTTGGCTAGGTTCTCAATGACATTAGTGCAGTTTTTGTCTGGGTTTTGGGCGTTTTGGATTTTTTTCTCCTACTTGCAAGGCCTAAGAACAAGAGCATGGGTTCCAGCATGTGTGGACATAGTAGAGATTTGGTGTTAATCTCTTCTATCTCTTTGGAGCTGGGAAAGAAATCAGCTATTTGATCCAAGGCATTAGGTACAATGTTAATATTCCCAATATTATAGTTGATCTTCAAGTTGTAGTTGACTAGGAAATATGCCCATCTGGCCTGGCGTTGTTTGAGTTATTGTGGTTTGAAGAAATAAGTCAGGTTCTTGTGGTCCGTCATGATTTTCACTGGGTGGGCAGAGTCACAAAGGTATCTTCTCCAATGATTCAGGGATTGAATAATTACCAGAATATCTTTGTCATATATTGTGTAGTTCAGCTCTGATGCTGTGAACTTCCTGGCGTAGCAAGCTACAGGATAAAGCTTAATATTATACCCTCCTGAAGTAACACCCCCTCCCAAGGCAAAGTCTGAGGCAACAGTTTCCACCACAAAGGGTTTGGCCTAGTCAGGCATATTAAGGACCAGTGCAGAAACAAAGACTTCCTTGAGAGTATTGAAAGCTGTGCATGCTGTACTGTATCACACAAACGCATGCTTCTATGAGGTCAGGAAGGTCACAGGAAGGCAGATGGAAGGAAATCTCTGATAAAATTCTCTGCAAAAAGTTTTTCAGACCCAAGAAGCTCTGTACTTCCTTACAGCTTGTAGGCTCTGGCCATGACGTGATGTAACGGCTTCAATTTTGTCTGATGACATTGAAACCCTCTCTTCAAGACAAGTAGCCAAGAAATTCTACTGTCTTGAAAGAATTCACACTTTTTTAACTTCAAAAATTATCCATGATTTTGGTGTCTCTGCATCATCATTTATAGGTGTTTTTTGTGTTCATCAGGAGTTTGACTATAGATGAAAATATTGTCTAGGTAGGCTACACTGCACTGGTCTTTGATGTCACCTACACTACATCTACCAATGTCTGAAAGGTGCTGGGAGCGTTTCAAAGGCCAAATGACTTAACCAAGTATTCAAATATCCCTTTTCTGGTTTTGAAAGTTGTTTTTTATTTGTTTTCAGGCTTAATACAGATCTGGTTGAAGGTGACTATTAAGTCAGCTTTGGAAAAAATGTTTGCTCCAGAGAGTTGATATGAGAGGTCTTCAGCATTAGAAACAGGATACCAGTTTGTTGGGGTAATCTTGTTTAGATTTTGGTAGCTCACACAAGGCCTTAATTCACCATTTCTTTCTTTAAAAACAACAGGGGTGACAAAAAAGGGGACTTGGATACACAAATGTAGCCTTTTCTTCAACATGGTGTCTAGGTACTCCCTGAGGCCCCCCTGCTCTTTCATGTTTCATCCATACACAGGGCCATGTTTGGGTTGGGTTCCAGGGATCAGGTCAATAGTGTGGTCAAACCTGGTGTGCTTGGAGAGGGCTGTGGTTTTGGTTTTGGTTTTGGAGAACACTAATTTTCATTTTTCTAGGCAGGAAGGTATTTCTTCTTTGTAAGGTACCACCACCATGCTGTTCAATAGGGGAGATGTTTTGGTGGTCATGTAAGGTAGCTTCCAGTTTGTGACTGCATGTACAAATTGCACCTGCTGGCTGGTGTAGTCAATACTAAAATCATGTTCTATTCATCACTCAAAGCCCAACACCACAGGTTGGGGCAACTTCTCCATTACTAAGAACTTGACCTTGATCTGGGCAAGACCCAACTTCATAACAGCACTCCCTTTACTATCAAAGGAGGTTTAAGTATACTTATTACCTAGGATGACCTGGGTGGATTTTTCTTCCAATTCTAGGCCCAGTTTTGTGGCTAAGCATCATCCAATATAATTGTGGGTGGCTTCACTGTCCATGAAAACTGGTGTCTTAAGCTCTTGAGCTGATTAAAACATGATATATTGAAAACCAGGGTAAGACTGAGAAGAGCTTTTTATTTCAGAAATGATAGGTTTCTGGGAAGTAGAGCTTCTTTTTTGGGCAGTCTTTGAACAGATGGACATTCTGATATCAGTAAAATCATAGGCCTGCTTGTACATGACACTGGTATTCTTCTAGGGACATATTCAGGCAAGGGCGTGAAGCAACATGGTTTCCTTGAGGCTGGTAGTTTCTAGGGCCCCCTTCATACTGTTGGGGCTGGCTGAAATCCATTTTATGGGCAATGGCTAGAAGTTTGTCCTTATGGAGGTTGCAATGGTGGTGGCACATCAGATTGGTGTGGTGATTATTTGGGTCATTCCTGAATTGCAGGCCAAAGATGTTTTCAGGTACTTCAGCAGCTGCGGTCAGTCTCAGGAATCTCTGGATGTAAGCTTCCAGGTCATCTCTACCTTGACTAAGGCAAAAAAGGCACATATAGGCTTATACTTTTGCTCCTGCAGGGGTAGTGGCGCTATTCCTACATAACAGGAAGGCTTCATAAGACAAGATCAGGTCAGGGTCCTCCTCCAGCAAGTTGAGGAATGCTTCTCTGATGCAATCTTTCAACTGAGCAACCACCATCACCACCTTCTGGGCATTGTCACAGTAGTTCTCTGGGTAGGCTCTGAACAGGGTATTAATCATATACATGCCCTTCTTAAAGCTGGCTAGGTTCATCTTGGGTATGTCAGGGAAGCTTGTGGGTGCATAAGTGTTCTGGTTGGAGGTATATATTCAAATTCTGTACTTGTGTGGTAATTAGGAGAATCTTAGGTCTAGGTTTATTGTGATAATCTTTCATCAAGTATGAAACTGATAGGTGTAGTAAGCTGCAATCAGAAAGCAAACATACAAGCTGCCCCTATTATCAATTGAATATAAGGGATCAGGTCTACAAATTTGGGTAGGGTTGACATACTTTCATGGCCTGGGTTGCTTCCAGAAGAACCTTTAGTTGAAGTGAAGAGTTGAGCCTGCAAGCCCCAGTAGATTACAGGGGCCATCCTCATCACATAGTTAGCAGCAGTGGCCCAAAGACGCCACACTCCCATGTGGTGAATCACTTGCTCAGTGAGCCCCAGCATGATTAGATAGGCAAACCCAAGCTTGCTGTAATCATAGGATGGGATGAAATGTACAAAGGGAGTTCTCCAGTAGTAATGCTCATGGGCTGGCTTGACAGGGCAAGTTGGCAAAGCAGAGGGACACATAAGAAGGAAAGAAGGGGCACAGGATCAGGAACTATCTCCTGATCCAGCACTCTAGGGGAAGGAAAAAGGGCTAATATTGGTTGATCAGAGACAACAAGAAGTTGCTGTGTTTTCCAGCGCTGACATTGGTACTGCAGATAATCTCTATTAGATAGCACCAATAGTATAAGATTTGTGATAATATATCAAATTCCTGTAAATTAAAAATGCTCTGATTGTATTAATCAACAGAAAGTTTATTAATTGATGTCAACAGGGAAGGAATTTCCAACTTCCCCAGCTATATACTGCTGGGAAGTTGGCTCTAGGTTTGGCAGTGCATCTTGATTAGCTGGCTGATCACATGCCACCGTTCCCCTAGCATTGGCATCTTCTGGTTGGTTGCCCAGGGATGTCAACACACTATTTTCAGACCCTAGTACATGGTCTAAACCTTGTGGTCTTTCAGAGAGCTTTTATGGGCCAAAATTCCCAACTTCTGAAGGATTTGGCTAATATGAGGCATTCTCAGAGGTGAAGGATGCTTCTGAGGGTGCCTCTAGGTGCAAGTGTCCCAGTGCATTAATTTTGGAATTTGGAGAATTGTAGCATGAGTTATTGAAACCTTACTTCTGAGCCTAATTGGGCAAATGCACAATTGTAAAATTGCAAATTTTCATTCCTCTGTATTTATACTATTGAGTTCTTTGCTAGGGTATTAACGGCCCTTACAAAGATACCCCAAATGGGTGCACCACATTTAAAGGATTTGTCATGCCCAAAGCATGCACCCAGATAATTTAACACGGTTGCTCACTACAACCACAAAAAAGCACAAATGCCTACCACAGGCAAAACTCCCACCACCAAGTACATTAACATTATCAAATTCTTTGGTAAAAACAAGGAAAACATCTCAACTGGCTAGACCAATCTGTAGCCAAACTTTGCACTGGCCACATTTCCCATGAGAATTGGGTTCAGGAAACCAGACAGCGTCTTTACAAGGGTGCATCTAACTGGTTTGTTACTTGGGTTGGCTAAAGAAATAACAACCAGCTTGACAACTGGGAGGTGTCAAATCTGATATCACCATCAACTTCTGTGTCACCAAATCCCTCCAAATCATTGCTATACAGCTCAGTGATCTTCCTCAGAAGATCACTGTCACAGCTTCCAGCAATAATTTTGATGAAATATGTCTTAAAATTCAAAACTCCACTTAAGCCAACAAATACACACACAGGCCTCCTTCATCGACATAATGAAGCCCTCTGTTTCTACTCTCATCTGCCCTGAGGCCAGCACCTCTATACTGTGCTAATTGCTGAAGCCAAACATGCAGAAAAATGTACCAACATGGAATGTGCAGCACATAACAGCATTAATCCTCTGATAGCAGCAGGAGAGATAACTTCAATGGCAACAAATTTCAGATCACCAATCATATAAGTAAAAATAGAAATTCCAATTGTAACAATGACAATTGCAGCCAAAGCTTGAGTTGCTCCTTTCTTAAAAAGGAGGAAACCACCAAAGTAAAAAATTCTAAAACAGCAATCTGCTAAAAATCTGCCCTCACATTATCTGACCTTAAAGGTCTCAAAAAAGAATAACAGGGAAAAGAGAAAATGAAACATGCCTTAGTGCTCCTGTCTCTAATCAACCTGAAAAGAGGATTTTCCAAGAAAAAACCTTTGCTGCACCAATTTCATGTGTCCCCAAAAACTTCCATCTTTATGAACTTGAAAATTAAAAAAAATACTCACAACTTATTGTCTACCAATGCACTTATACATCATACACACAGAATTTTATTTGACTCTGGAACCCAACACAACATGGTAAGCAAACCATCTGTAACCAAGTTTTGCAACCAAGATTTCCCTCTTGTCTGCCAATGTATCTCACAATACACAGGGGGCGCTCAATGAGTTGCCCCATGCCATGTCTAACGGTATGGATCAATCTGATGGGGATGTTGATTTACAGGCACTATCTCTTAATTAGGAGCGCTGCCAATTTTACATCACTAATCCCCACAAAAGTTGTTCCTCAGTTTCAAACCTTACATGGGACCTATCACCATGTCACTCCCTGGTGGTCTTGTGGCTCTCCCCATTTAGTATATTAGTTACAATATCAATTAATAAATCTTATATTATTTTTCTCATTCTTGTCCTTTCTATTGTACTGTTGTCTTCCCCAATCAAACACTGAGCTTTCATTGGTTCAGTTGCAAGAGTGATAGCAGCAGTAGGTTGACAACCTACCTAAAAGAGAATCCCCCAAGAAAGGACATAGTACAGGCCATATGGCTACTCCACAGCAAGAATATTTCCTCCTTATCCCTGATGGGGACATCCCCAATGGATACATTATCTATCAGGACCAGTTGGTACTCATAAGTGTTTATAACTGCCTCTGCCTGGGGCAATGTGACGCCAGTGTCACCCTGCAATAGTTAGAACTTTCTCAACGTATGATACACCTCCAACTAGAATCCTTTGCGGGTGGCGTGGAGGGGGCTGACATTTTCAGTTGGCTCCACTCTATGGAAACCTGCCTTTGTATTTGCCAAGTACTAGAAACCATGTGGGTTGACACTGCATCTGAGCGCCTCACAAGGACTTCTACAGTATGGTTCATTATCTGGGCCAGTCAGAATCACAAAGTTACCTGAACCACTTTCAGAGACACTTGCAGATCCTGTAACAGCAAAACCTTCTCTTCTAATGTAGTAGGAACCCCTCTACTTGCTATCATGCAGACAGGCAGTGTCATTGAATACCTTTCAGCCTGGCAGCAAGTACTTGTTGCCGCTCCCAAAGCCATCACTGATGGAAATGCAATGCTACTCACCCTCATTATCAATAAGCTGAAGCCCCACATCTTTAAATAGGCTTCTGTAGGGCGATGCACCTTTGTTAATGACTGCTACAAGGCCATTGTGGAGGCCAACAACCAGGCTTAAATGGTCTTCTGCTGTACCAGTGACGCTCAAACCCAACCTCATACAACACCTTGCAATGGCCACAATCAAGTGGGCCAAAGCCAGCCCCGTCAGCGGGATAATGGGACCAAGCGCCCCTGCAAGGGGAAGCTCCAGTTGGCCCAAATTGAGGATTTGGGAAAAGTCTGGGGCTGTAGATATGAGAGGTTCTTCAACCCTGCTTTGCTCCCACTCCCAATCTCTCCTTGTCAACCCCCTGTGACTACAATGTGCACAAGGTTGAGACCATTGATGTATTCCAGGTCCATAGTGATGACCCCTTCCTCCAAGCCAGTCTTTCATCAAATAAAATCACCTGGCTGGCCTACCCCTTTTGGTTTTGTGGGAACACCCACAAACTTTTGGTAGACACTGGGGCTGATCACACCATGGTCAACAAGGAATTTGTAGACTCCTAATAGCTGAATCAAGTAACCAGTTGCTTTAAGGCAGTATATGTGGCTGATTCATGTAGTTTCAGGGATCTATCCTATAGTAGGTTCCTGAGAACTTGTGAGCAGATGACCTGTAGGCCCAGAAGAAAGGGCACATCACAGGATGGGAGCTAACTTTACAATGTAAGATAGTGATTTTCCAAGGATGGCCCAGGGTCCACTGGTGGGAACCATAAAATTAATTAGGCCAGTGAGGGTGATGTACATGACTCAAAAGATCTGGGTAGAGTGGAATCACTAGTTGCAACATATTCTTGCAAGCAGTTGGACTTCAGGGGCAAGGGAGGGATCATTGGTACCAAATACACGGACAGGTAGTTATATTTATTAAAAAATAGCAAAGATTGTTTGGTGATCCAGGTTCTTTTATAACCAATAAGCTCTGTTCTCTGCTATGGGCTTCTGGGTTATAAATTAATATATCCTCTAAGGTAAATTCCAAGTAATCTGGGATGATAAGATACTCTTTAAAATGTACCAGGCCATATGGTGCGCCTGGGGAACAGTATAACTTGGGTGGTTTGTCAATATTTTCTTGGGCTTGGTGGGAAGCGGTGATAGACCTGGAAAGATCAAATTGAAAATGATCAAGTGCTAAAATAATGTAGTTTAAGACCTACATGAACCAAAGGTTCATAACACTTTATTGTAATAATGGCAATGGGAAACTTCCTGGTGGCCCCAGGGTATAAGTATGCCCATCTGCCATGGGAATTTTTTTGCAAAATCCTTTGGGCTGGGTGGTATCATTTACCAGGGTTTGGAAACCCTTGGTGTCATTCAACATGAAAGATTCTTCATTGGCTGTGGCAGGGAATCTTGATTTCCTTCTTTGATTCATGGGATTTGTCATCATCTGGCAGCCCTTGTTCTTGGGAAACTTTCTGAAATTCTCTATTGGCAGTGGCTGAGGTTATGGTAGGAATATTCCTGGGTTGGTACTCTCATTAGCTAGGCTAAGAGGATCATTCAGAAGGCAGGGTCTGGATGTAGAAGGTTTTACACTGGTGGGTTTCAGAGGGTTCTCCAAAGTCAAATATATTTTTGATTTGAGCCCAAAAACACGGGTGGGTGGGCCTGTGGGCTGGTGGCCTGCAGGGTCCTGGGGTTTGAATCTCATGGTTGGGGGTTTCTAATGCTAATTGATAGTGGAAATTTGTCTTTTGTAATATCATCACCTTCCTCTCTGGCACTCCCCTCCTTACTTACCTTTTTGTCCAAGTATTGCTGTATGGCTTAGTGGGCGTTGGGAAAGTTGAAAACAGGTTCTCAGGTGCTCTCCTCAGGGGGTAGCCTACCCATTTGACATAGTGCTGTTGGGTCTTGTAATGCAAGCAGTCTCTGTGGATATATTGGACCTTGTATTTTTTTGTGTGTCCCTCCTGGATGAGAAGGGGTTGGAATTAATCTTTTGGTGGTGACAGAAGGTCTCTTCTTCTTGAATAGAAAGGGTTGGTGAAAGATGTTGTGGATTTTCCAAGTCAACAGTAGGTTCAATTTGTACACTACTTCACCTATTTTCTTGGTGATCTTGTAAGGTCTGCAATGGCGGTGGGCAAATTTACTACTAGGTACGTGTTGGGGGAAGTTGGGGAAATTGAGGTAGACTTTGTTGCCTAATTCTAATGGTTTACCAGATATTGTTTTCTTGTCAGCAAAAGCCTTTTAGGTCTTGACAGCGCGGGTTAAGTTCCTGAGACAGGTTTCCTGGGTGTCATGTATTTGTTCAATTCAGGTTTTCCCTGCCGTATTATGTTATTTACTGCCAATGCTGGGATATCAAAATGGGTCAAATCCATAATTAGCCTTAAAGGGGGACATACCAGTAGATGCATGGTATTTGCTGTTATAGATGTATTGCACCATGTATAGTATCTCTTCCACATTGTCTTGGTCTGCATTGGCATAGCACCAGAGGTATTGTTCCAGGATTTGGTTGACTTGTTCAGTTTGACCATCAGTTTGTGGATGGTAGGAGGTCAACGTGCAGCAATTGATTCCAAGATCCTTCATTACCTGAAACCAATAGTGGGAAGTGAACTAGCCCTTGATCCGTGATGATATCTTCTGGTGTGCTGTGCTGTGTCAGTATACATTTGTGGGAGTGTCTGGCAGTCTTGGGTGCTGTACAGTGGGTGGTAGTTGGGACAAAGTAGGCCATCTTGGTGAAGTGGTCTACCATGACCAGGATTTTGTCAAATGATTTTGACAGCGGGAGAACAACTATGCATTCATTGATACTGATTTCCAGGTTAAAGTAGGGATGTCTAGGGGCCTTAGCAGTCCTTCTGGCTTAGAGCAACGTGTTTTGGCTCTTCTGCAGGTTTCACAGCCATTGATATAGGCTGTTACTTATCTGTACATTCCAGTTCAGGTATTTTTCTGCTTGATGCTTAGGAGGGTTTTGTGTCTACCAGGGTGACTGGCCATCTCCAAATCATGGTGGTCAATCAATATGTTGGTTCAGGTTGGCCCTCTGGTACATAGATCCTATTATGAAGCAGCAAGGTGGTGCCTTTCAGGGAGTAGCCTTTTTTAAGTGAAGACAATCAGGATTCTTGGCCAGTGTGTTGACTGGTTTGGTTAAGTATGTGTCCTGCTTCTGTGCTTCTATCACGTCTGGCTTGCTGTCAGCAATCTTTAAGTACTTCAGTTGAATTCCTAGGCTGAAGGGGTCTAGCAGTGTATAGGTATTGTGGTCATTGGTTTCTATGGAGGAGGTAATTAGGTCGGCTATAATACTCAGGGTAAAAAGTATTATGCTCATTTTTCCAGGATTATAGTCAATGGTCAAGGTGTAGTCTGCCAGTTCTAAGGCCCATCTGGCTTGTTTCTGGTTCAGTTTTCTTGGCTTAAAGAAGTATAACAGGTTTTTGTGATCAGCAAGGACCTTTACCAGAAACTTGGCACCACATAAGTATCTTTGCCAGTTTTTCAGCGTTTTCATGATTGCAAGCATCTCTTTGTTATAGATTGGATAGTTTCCTTTGGCTGGTAGCATCTTAGAGTAATATACTACATGATGTAGTATACAATCCTCTCCTTCCTAAAGAAGGACTCTGTGGGGTTCCTGGTCACCAGTCCCCAAAGTGTGTCCTGGGTCATAGCCAGGGACCGGCTTGGAGGAGTTGTCATTCTCCAACAGTGGTGAATGGTTGGTTAGGAGCTTATACTTGGCATGCATAAGAGCAAACTCTTCCAGTACCTTCCCAATCACTAGGTGAGTGTCTCCACCATATGCTTGTACTTCAGCAGGCGCCAGCCCTTCTGTAGGCTGATACCAAACCTATAATAGTCTAGCAAACTCTTCCCCAATAAACTCCCTTCCTCTATCTGTCATTTCAAGATGCCTAGTCATCTTTTCCCACTCCTCCTGGGCAGACTTACTAGAGGCAAACTTACTGCACCCTAGGCAATAGGATTCCTTGTCCCCTGGGCTTGGATAGAAAATGTGGGGTAATTGACTCATAGAACTTATATTCTTTTGTAACACAAGAAATTTGGGTAGGGGCCGTAATAGGCGTTTTATTCACAGTCAGAAGGAAGATCCCCTTAGAAACCTTCTGATATATGGCCTTGGGATAGGGAATAATGAGGGTTTTGTGCCAGTACTTGGAGTCCTTTAACAATCTCTTAGACTCCTTGTACTTGGTCTTTGGCTCCTGCTCCTTGGTCTTGTGCTCCTGCACCTTGGTCTTGGGTTTCTGTGTTCCAATCTTGGGCTCCTGTGGTCTGTTCTAGCTCTGGCTTCCTACTCTTGGTCTTTGGCTCTTTCTGTAGCTCCTGTGGCCTTTGTAATCCACTTGATTCAGTCCCTGAAGAGTCTCAGATACCTCTCCCTTTTATAGCCCCTTGTTTCAGATCAAAAACCTCTCTTAGAACTCTGGCTTTTTGAAGCTTAAACTATCCAGCTTTTTCCATCTATAATATATTAAACTTTAAAACTTACTTCAGCCAATGAAAGCCCTGAATTTTCTGCTTCTGCTCCTCATTTTTAGGCTTTAACTCTTAAGTTAAAACCCTTAAAACACTGATCAAATAGACTTTGGCTTGCAGCCAATCACACGCCTTGATTCAACGGTTTTGCCAAAAAGGTTTCCCTGGATGACTTGCTCTTGACCCTGGTTTGAACCTGAGGCTGTCTTGCTCCAGGTAAACAACTGCTCCGCGTTTTGAACGGTTTTGCTGTGATTCCTGTCATGTTTCCCCAGCAAATCTTGAGCGCTTCCACATATGTTTTACTTAGGCAAATTTTGACCCCTCAATTTTACAACGTTTCTCCGTGTTTCTCTCAACATTTTGCAACTTTGAACCTGCTTGCTGCTTGTCCTTTTGCCTCTCCTAGTTGTTCTTGGAAAAATTTGCTCTTTTGCCCTCATAGTTTCTCTGTTCCATTTCTGGCCTCTTTCTGGCTCCCTTCTTTCTTGAATCTTCTTTTTAAATAAATTTACAGTTTCAACAAACTATATATTGTTTTTCCTTCTCTTTTTTTCATTATATGATATTAAATCTTTTTTTAATCATAATTATGCAGTATTTGACTATTATTTAACTGCTTCTCTTTATCTATTTTCCTCTCAAAAGACACTAAAACAGTTCTTCCAGCCTCTGTATCCAGTCTGGCTAGTTCCTTCAGATTATCTCCTGGTTCTGCACTCACATCTTCTCAGATCTTCAGCTCTTCAACACAAAATTCTGGTCCTTTGCCCATCCTGCATTATGATCAGCTAGTCCTGCATCATAATCTTCTTGTCCTTCAGCTTATCCTCAACCAGTTCCTCAACAAATCCTCACTAGAAACCTCATTTGTTCCTTCTACACACTGAACCATATTGGCATCCTCAATTCAATATGAATTAACAGTCTGTCAACTAGCCTTCACTGTGATCAAACAGTCCCTCTTGCTAGTCTTCCCTGGTAATTCCGTGAACCACCTTGGTTCTTTATCTCAGTCCCCATTACCAGAACTTGTAGACCCAGGCATGAGTCTACATTGAACTAGAGTTTGACTGGGCCCTTGCAAGTGGCAATCCACTTAGGCCATTCAACCATAGATCAATGTCTATACATTGTCTTTACTCACCCAGGTGATTAAGTCTGGGCTTTCAGCTGCAGAGTAATCAGCTCTACTTCCCAGAGGCCTGATCACACCAAGTTCTGCAGCTTGCTTCCCCAAGCAAACCGCCTTGGTGACACCTCTGAGCAAATCTATGCCCTCCAATGCTCACTCTGGGTTCCCCCAAAGCTCTCATAGGGGCATAAACAAGGACACCCTACCAGTCTGTTAGGTAGGATGCTTGCTCACAGACCTCCTGTAAGCGTATTAGGGTATGTAGAGCCCTCAAAGCTCTTCCCCTCCCTGGCAGCCTGTTTTATCTGCCAGGGGTCCAAAACCTACTCCTCCCCAGACATACAAAGTCCCTGCTTGCTATTTCAGTCTTCACCCTTCTGCAGCCACAGTTTCCTGCAAGGTGAAGAACTATAGCCCAAAGCAGCCAATTTCCTCTGCTGGGTGGAGGCAACATCTGACTCTGGTAGTCCTATGTTACCTACCAGCCAGGCCTTACTTACTCTAGCAGTTCCATGTTACCTACTAAGCTCACCCTACTTACCCCTAGTAGCCCTATGCTACCTATTAGCTTACAGTATCACCAGCTAACCACACATTGTCATTCTTCAGCATATTGTCTTTATTTGAAGCCAAATCAACCCTTGCCTGCAAAACAACGCACATGTGGATTACCACAGACTCCCCAATGCAAAGCTGTACATGTTGGTTTCCAACACAAATGGTTTGGATGGGTTAGACATAGCAAGGACAGGGGCAGATGTGAAGGCTTTTTTGGGGTCTCAAATGATGAGGTACATTTGTTGGTCCAAAAGAACTGGACCTTGTCTAAGCAGAGTCTGGTCACAGGGCATGTGATGAGAGAGAAAAATTATGAAGTCCCTGCAGTAATTGCCAGTCCCAGGAAGCTTCTGACGTCCTTGCAGTATTTTAGGGTTGGCCAAAAAGTCACTGCCTCAACCTTGTCCTGGGCCATTGCAAAAAACCCAGTTTTCACCATGTATCTCAAGAATTCCACTTTGGCCTGGAAGAACTCACACTTCTTGAGCTTGGCATTTAGGTTGGCTTTGGAAATTCTATTCAGGATGGGGTCAAGGTGGTGCAGGTGCTCTTTGTGGGACTTGCTGTAGATGAGGATATTGTTGATATAGGCCACACATAATTGGTTGAGGTAGTCACCTAGGACTGTGTTGATAATGCGCTGGAAGGTGCTCAGGGCATTGCATAGCTCAAAAGGCATAACCAGATATTCATAAAGTCCATACCTGGTCTTGAAGGTTGTCTTATATTTGTTGCCTTCTTTAATTTGGATTTGATTGAAAGTATCTCTAAGGTCAATTTTTGAGTACACTTGGGCTCCATTAAGTACATTGCAAAGGTCATCAGTGTTGGGTATGGGATATCAATTCTTCACAGTAATATTGTTAAGTTTTGGTAGTTTATTCATGGGCGCATCCTGCCATCCTTTTTCCCCACAAAAAGCATTGGCAATGAGCAAGGAATTTTTGACACACAAATGATTCCTTTCTTGGTCATATTCTCAATGTACGCTTTCAGGGCTATATGTTCCTTGTGATTGCAACTATAAATTGGTCTGTGCTGGGTTTCATTGCCAGGCAGGAGGTCAATGGTTTGGTCATACTTTGAGTGTTCAGGAAGTTGGGCTGCTGTCTCTTCACTGAAGAAGTGACTCCACTTTTTCAGTGAGGTAGGTAGGACCCCACACTGAGGTCCATATTCAGGGTCAAAAGAGTACTGGATTTACTGCTAGTGGGACCCAGCTGGAATGTTACCACATTGCCTGTTACAGTACTTAGTGATACTGTCTTGTTGCAAAAGTTCAGGATGGTACTGTGTCTTTGGGACCAGGAGTCCCCTAGGATCAGGGGGTGGGGAAGCCCTTTCAGGATGATGGGAGATGCTGGATATATATTACTGCCAATCCTTAATGGTAGCTGGGGCTCACAATTGAACTCCAGGTCATGAGAGCTATTCCCCATAATCATCTTAACACCTTTGTTAGTAGTCTTCAGTCCCAGGTCTTTTGCAAGTGTGGCATCAATGAAGCTTTCTTCAGCTCCAGTATCAATGAATGCTTCTATAGTTTGTGTCAATTCAAGAGATTTAACTTTGACTTGAATAAACTTATAGGACTGTAAAAGGTATTTATTTATGCCATAGAGACAATTGGCGTGCTCTTCTTGGGACAGGCCTTGGTGAGGTGGCTGGTATCATGACAATAAAAGCACAACCCATCACAGTAGTGACTTTGTAACTCCTTAGGAGACATGCCCTATCTGCTGGGCGTCTGAGTGTGGTTAGGGCAGTGCAAGGTGGGAGGAGTGCCTTATTGATTCAGGCTCAACCCTCTACACAGGAGGATAAACTTGTCCAGGCCAAGCATGAGAGGTTAATGCTTAAAGAGTTATTTCAGGGTGGGACAGGCTGCCTGGAGGTATAGGATAGTGGACAATTCATCCTCAAGTTGGGTTCTGGTCTTCAGTTTGAGGAACTCATCAGTGTAGGCTTATAGGGTGCGGGAACCTTGTTTGATGTCCAGTAAGTTGATGAGGGCATGGTGGCAGGTGTCTTGATTGTTTCCAGTAGTCATAAGCTTGTTCTCAAATATGGTGTAATCTAGGCAGAATTCAATGTCCTTAGGGGTGGCTTTCCCAAACCAATCCAATGTGTCGCCAGAAGGCATATAGGCTGCGCCCGGGACCTTTTTTGTGTCATTGGAGTATGAGTTGACGTTGGCTTGGAAATGCAGACAGAGGACAGACATGGCTGTATGGACTTCTTCCAAGATGATTTTGCCCATCTGCAGCATGTCCACCTTGTACGTAGATTGGTTTAATACAAAGTTCTGGACTTGCAAGTTTGGGGTCTTTGTGTCCTTGATGCAGGTGTGACATCCTTGGGTTCTGTGCTGCTTCAATGTTTAATTACTGAAGCAATTAAGTTTTTAACTAGCTTGTAAGCATAGTAAGCTGAAATCAATGAAAATAGCATACAATTTGCCCAAAGAGTTAACAACATCTTGGGGCCCAGGTTACTGTGATTAAGATAGATTGCCATAATTTCAGTGATCCATCCTGTAGTAGGTACCTGATAACTTTTGGGCAGATGGCCTGTAGGCCCAGAAGAAAGGGCACACCACAGAATGGAAGCTAACTTTACAATGTAAGATAGTGATTTTCCAAGGATGGCCCAGGGTCCACTGGTGGGAACCATAAAATTAATTAGGCCAGCAAGGGTGATGTACATGACTCAAAAGATCTGAGTAGAGGTGGAATCACTAGTTGCAACATATTCTTGCGGGTGGTTGGACTGCAAGGGCAAGGGAGGGATCATTGGTATCAAATACACAGGCAGGTAGTTATATTTATTGCAAAATAGCAAAGGTTGTTTGGTGATCCAGGTTCCTTCATAACCAATAAGCTCTGTTTCTCTGCTACAGGCTTCTGGGTTATAAATTAATATATCCTCTAAGGTAAATTCCAAGTAATCTGGGATGATAAGATACTCTTTAAAATTTACCAGGTCATATGGTGCGCCTGGGGGGCAGTATAACTTTGGTGGTTTGTCAATATTTTCTTGGGCTTGGTGGAAAGCGGTGATAGACCTGGAAAGATCAAATTGAAAATGGTCAAGTGCTAAAATAATGTAGTTTAAGACCTACATGAACCAAAGGTTAATAACACTTTATTGTAATAATGGCAATGGGAAACTTCCTGGTGGCCCCAGGGTATAAGTATGCCCATCTGCCATGGGAATTTTTTTGCAAAATCCTTTGGGCTGGGTGGTATCATTTACCAGGGTTTGGAAACCCTTGGTGTCATTCAACATGAAAGATTCTTCATTGGCTGTGGCAGGGAATCTTGATTTCCTTCTTTGATTCATGGGATTTGTCATCATCTGGCAGCCCTTGTTCTTGGGAAACTTTCTGGGATTCTCTATTGGCAGTGGCCCAAGTTATGGTAGGAATATTCCTGGATTGGTACTCTCATTGGCTGAGCTAAGAGGATCCTTCAGAGAACAGGGTCTAGACGTAGATGGTTTTATGTTGGTGGGTTTTGGAGGTTTCTCCAAAGTCAAATATATTTCTTATTTGAGCCCAAAAAAACATGGGCAGTTGGAAAGCTGGGCCTGTGGGCTGTCGGCCTGCAGGGTCCCGGGGTTTGAATCTTGTAGTTGGGGCTTTCCATGCTAATTGATAGCATGAATTTGTCACTTGTGACATGTAGGGTGGTCATCACCCATGAGATGGTACCCTTCTCTGTGAGAATGGGGAACATACAGGTTAAAATCTCTGGGCCAATAATGGCAGGGCTTAGCCACAATATTGTTGCTGGCCTCAACTGGCTCTTACATAATCAACCTTACATTGACTGGGACACCTCTGTGATCACACTCAACTGTAATGGGGTAGGCTTCCAAATCTACCCCATCAAAATGAACAAGTTACTTCATGACACTGTGTTTGTTTGATTCACGAAATCTGGATCCTACAACTTCAAGGGGGTAAGCTAGACTTTTTGCAATGTTCAGTGGAAGTCATTTGCTCTGAAGCCATGACACCTTTCCCCTTGGCCACATTACCACCACCAGCACTAATATCACTTCTTGAGGAGTAAAAAAACTTCTTTATCCAAACTCTAGATCAACTGCCCCCTCTAAGAGAAATACAACATGCTGTCTAGCTACAAGGGTTGCTTCCCAAGGCACAGCCCCTCTATTGTTTGATGCCCAAGTAATATGAAACTCTTTGTCAACATCTTGTGGATGCGCTCAACAAGGGCTTTATTTCCCCCTCTCTCTTGCCATATGGGGATGCAGTTCTCTTTGTAGCCAAGAAAGACAGGTCCCTTTGCTTGGTCACAGACCACTGCGCCTTAAATAAGGTGACCATTAAGAATAAGTACCCCCTGCCATTGATTGACAACCTGTTTGACACGCTTGCAGGTGTGGGGGTCTTTATCAAGATAATCTCACCGCAGGGTACAACCAGATCCACATTGCACCAGGGGATGAGGCAAAAACTGCCTTACGTACATGCTATGGGTTGTTTGAGTGCAGGGTCATGAAATTTGGAATGACCAACACTCCTTCCACCTTTGCCATGTTGATGAACAAAGCATTTGAGGAACTGATTGGAAAATGTGTGCTTGTTTATCTTGACAACATTATTGTCTTCAGTCAAGATCAAGCCATACATCTCCAACACCTCCTTGTTGTCCTTGACACCCTTCAGAAAAACCAGTTGAAGTCTAAGCCTTCCAAATGCAAATTCCTAAAGTTGAAGCTCTTGTTCCTTGGGCACATCATCTCTGCCCAAGGAATAAAGCCCAACCCTGCCAAGATAAAGGCAAACACAAGCATGCCACCTCCCACTGATGTGGGCCAGACATGTATATTCTTAGGCATGATTGCCTATGTGCAAAAGTTTATTCCCAATTGCAGGGAACTAATTGCAACCCTCACTTAGCTCCTGAACACCAAGCAGCGCTTCCACTGGACACCTGCCAGAAACCAGGCCTTTGAGACGTTAAATCAGAGGCTTAAAACTGCACCTGTACTACAATTCCCCAATCAGAATTGCTAGTACAAACTTGAGACTGACACCTCTGACAGGGCCATAGGGGGTGTGATAAGAGTAGAAATCAATGAGGGTGTCTTTCTTTCTGTGGCCTACTAATCCAGGAAGCTTAACAGCTCATAACAACACTACCCCATACATGATAAAAAGTTAGCAGTAATTGTGCACTGCGTCAAGAAATGGCGTTGTTACCTGAAATGAGCCACCTTTCCTCCCTGCGTCCTGACAGACCAAAAATCCTTCCAGTCTTTCAATATGCAGTCCCATTTAACACAATGTCAGGCAGGTTGGGTCAAGTACCTGTCCTCTTATCAACTACACATCAAATACAATCCTGGAAAGAACTTGTCACTGCTGACGCCCTCTCCAGGTTCTATGTAGCATCTGTCACAGGGGACAACAACCTAGACCCAGAATGGCCAATGCTCTACCTGTGTTCTGAAGCAACCTGCTACAAAGGCCTCAAATTCATGATCATTTCCAAGCTGAAGGATAATTAAAGCCAGTTCATCACTGATGCTGACAACATCTGTTGCTGGTCAAAGACAGGTGAGAAGATGTCTTAAATTCCCACCATACAACAAGGAGACAAAATACTGCACTACTCCAGTACACTAGGTCATATCAGAGGACATAACCTCTTTGAGATCATGAAGTATAAGGTTTGGTGTCCCCACATGCACCAGGATATCCTGGACTTTCTTGAGATGTGTGTTTTTTGTGAGAAGAACACATCCAAACCTGCTCCACCCAAGTCAGTCTTGCCAATCAAAGCCGTGTAGCCCTTCAAACATTGGGCTCCCAACATTGTGGGGGCCCTGCATTAAGATAGACTGGGCAAGAAGTGCATCATCACAGCTATTGACTACTTTACCTGTTGACCAGTGGCATGTGCAACCACTAATCACACTGCCACTACTATCACTTGATTCATTGGCAAAGAGAGTGTGGCACGCTTTGGCTGCCCCAAGCGCCTCATCACTAACAGGGGTCCTGAACTCATAGCTAGTGTTATGAAAGAAGACTGTGTCAAAAATGTCCTTCAACAACTGGTCATAACACCATACCATCCTCAGAATAATAGATGCATAGAGCGCCTAAATGGCTCCCTGGTGTAACTAATTGCCAAACTCTCTCAGGAACATCCAAATACTGACTGGATCAAACATCTTCCTACTGCTCTGCTTATATTACAAGCTAGAATCAATTGAGGTACAGGGTTTAGCCCCAATGCCCTGGTATTTGGGACTCCTGATGACCTAGCAGGGGTAGAACAGGGGAATTTACAGTCCACTTTCCCCGGGAAACCTCCCCTTGTAACTACTCCCTCTCTAATTCAATGGCACATCAAAGCTTGCAACATAGAGAAAAAGGGATCAAGGGGGCAACTAAAAACCTTGAGACAAGATATGCTGTTAGTGATCCTGTCTACACCCCTAACCCCAAATCTACAAAGCTCTAACCCAATCACATTTGGCCTTTTAAAGATAGCTGCTGTCTACAAAAACCATATCTACCAGTGCCAAAACGCCCAAGGAAACACCAAGACCCTCCACCATTATTTCTTGTGCCCCTGCTGTGCCATTTCTACACAAAACCTCTTTGTGTGTACTTTTGCATACCTTCCACAGGTTCCAATCTTGGTGCCTGACAACAAGCAGGGGGGAAGGGAGGTGTTGCAACAGAGATTACATCCTTTCCTGCTAATGTATCTCACAATACACAGGGGGCTCTTGATGAGTTGCCCCATGACGTGTCTAACAGCATGTATCAATCTGATGACAATGTCAAATTACAGGCACTATATCCTAATTAGGAGAGGTGCTGATTTGATACACTGATCCCTGCACAAGTTGTTCCACAAACCAAACCTTATATCAAACTGCCATCATGCCACCCCCTGTGGACTTGTGGCTTCTTGATATGTTATATTAATTACAAAATTCTTCAATAAACTACATATTATTCTTATTATTGTTCTTATTATTGTTCTTTTTCTTGTTCTTTCTATTGGACTGTTGTCTTCCCTAATCAAATACTGGACTATCATTAGTTCAGTTGCAACACTGATTATTTAACTAAAATGACTCACTTCATCCCAACTACTACCAAAGTAACCACCAAAAAGACAGCTACTTTATTCATAAGTTGTGTCTTCATGAACCACAGCTCCCTGAGAAGTGATGTCTGACCAAGTCCCACAGTGTAACTTCAATTTTTGGGCCCAAATTTTGAAGGACTTGGGAATAAAAAGATCATTTTCTACTGTGTTCCACCTCCAGAGCAAAAGGTAGACTGAAAAAGTAAACTAGTTTCTTAACAGTGCCTACAATCATACATGAGCTCAGAACAGAATGACTGGAAATCCCACCTAGCAATGGCCCAGTTTGCATACAACAACCAAGACTACAGCTCCACTGGAATATTCCCTTTTAATGCCATTACAGATTTAATTCCACCTGGGATGCACTCCTCACATAGGAAGCCAACAACCCAGAATTACAAGATTGGGTCAACAACATCCACACAAGTCAATAAAAATGTACCCAGAACTTTAGAAAGGCAGTACAAGTTTACAAAGCTTTTGCTGACAAGAAATAAAGCCCTGGAACTCCAATTGAAGTTGGGGATTATGTTTAACTCAGTGTCAAAAATATCAAGACTACATCTCCCTCAGCTACCTTGAGCCCTTAAAAAATCTGGACCCCACAAAATTCTGAGATGCATTTGCCTAGTATTAAACCGCTTATAGTTATCCCCTGAAGGGAAAATACACAATTTTTTTACTGCTCCATGCTGTCAAAGAAGAAAGAAACCTCTCTCTCACACCACATAGTAAGAACAGCTTCTCCATCTATCAAATTAAGAAGCTTCACAGAACATAAAGCTGGGGCTATTCTAGGGCACAATACCTGATTTCAAAAACAACACTTTCTGATCAAACAGAAAGTATACCTGAGTGAAGAGAATCCCTGGGTGTCATGAATGACATTTCAATACTTGTATTGAAAACCTGGGAATTGAGCCCTAGCCTTCAGGAAATGCCTTGTGTTGACCAGGGTAGACAGGAGCTTGCCAGACTGCCAGTTGGGTCAAACCCTGGGCTGCCAGAGATGCCTTGCCCCAACCAGAAGGGACAGGAACCTGCCAACCTGCCAAGCGTCAATACTGGAGGTTCAAAATCAACATTAGAGACCCTGGAATTGAACCCAACCCTCCAAAGGCAAATTGAGTCACCCAGACCTACGCAAAAAATGTAGCTTGTCTAAAGGAGGTTAAAACAAGGCCTACTGCTAGTCCTGACAGTGATCACCAGCTACCGCCAGTCTCCAGTCCAGAATGGGTAATGCAATCAGCCAGCTTAGGTGACATAGTGAACAGCAGGGGCAGACCAAAGCATCACCACTTCTGTTCACCAGAGCAGGCCCAACCAGTATCCACTGCCCTTGAAACCCAAAGCCAAGATCCATGTCCTTCCAGTGAACTTTCCACAGGCCTGAAGTCTACAAAAAGCAAAGAAGCAAAATCACATGATATAAGAACCCCAGAGGTATGGGGATGACCCTATTGTCATTTTTGATAATAAAGTTTTATGAATCTTTGGTTTGAACAGATCCTACCTTATCTAGTTTTAGTGATCTTTCATCTCAACTCTGGTCAAGTAGACAACCAGGCAGCTGCTTGATTTATAGACCAATTTGCCAACATGTGTCAGGGATCCAGCCTATGGGGGGGGGTCTTGAGAACTTACAGGTGGTTGGCCCATGGGTCCTGCGAGAAGGGCCCTTCATAAAATTGGAGCTAACTTTACAATATAAGATATCAATTTGCCCAGAAGGGCCCAGGGTCCACTTGCGGGTATCATTGAATCAATAAAGACAGTAAGAGTGATATACATCACTCCAAATATCTAGGTTGAGGTGGTCTCACTGGCTGTAACAGATTCCTGCAGGTGGTTGGGCTGCAGGGTGAGAGGTGGTGTCATTGAAACTGGATAGGCAGGCAGGTAGTTGTACTTGTTGCGTAACAGCAGGTGAGATATGGTGAGCCAAGTTCCTTCTCTACCAATGGTCTTGATTTCTCTAGTTCTGGCTTCTGGGTCATAGATTAGCATTTCCTCTAGGGTGAATTCTAAATAAACCAGGTTTGGTGGGTATTCTGTGAATTGTACCAGGCCAAAGGGAGCTCCTGGTGGACAATATAGTTTAGGCGGTTGGTCTGAAGTTCCTTGGGGTTGGTGGGTGTGAGGTACAAAACTGCAGGAGGTAGACTGAAAAGAAATAGAATTAAAATCAAAATATGGAATAATCTGGTTGAACCAAAGGTTCATGTCACTTTAGTGCAAGAATGGCAATGGGCATCTTCCTGGCGGCCCAGGGTATAAGTATACTCATCTGCCATGAGGAAACTTTTATAATTTTCTTTGGGCCTGATGATACTGTCTACCAGGTTTTTGCAGCCCTTGGTGGCATCCATCACAGGAGATATTTCATTGGCTGGCTCAAACTGAGAAGACTCAAATTTCCATTTTGGGTTGCTGGGTTGGTCAACCTTGGGTGGCCTGCATTCCACGGGAAGTTTCTTTGCTTTCCCTGCCGCGGTGGCCCAAGTTATTTCAGGATCCTTAGCTTGGCCTGCGCTCTCATTGGTTGGGTTTACAGGAACCTTTGGCATGGGAGGCCTTGCAGCAAGTAATTCTTGTTCATCCAAACTTAGGAGATTCCCCAAAGTCAAATCCTGCTCTGGTTTAAGTCTAGGAAACTGAGGGTGGCCTGCAGGGTTTTGGGGATTAATTCCTGTAGTTGAGGTTTTCCCATAAGCATAGTTAGCAGGAGTTTATCATTTGTGACAACATGCCTCAGGCACTATACTGTCCTCCTGGAGCCCCCTTTGAACCTGTGCATTTTACCAAATACCTGCCTGACCCTGCCTACTTGGAGTTTAACTTGGGGAACATACTCATTGCCAACCCCCTGGCAAGGACTAGAGAGACCAAATATATAGGACACAAAAGAAAGTGGTATGAGGTTTGCCAAGATTGTTCAAAAAAAAGTACTGTCATATCCCATACTAGAGTCCAACTGGACTCCCACAGGGGAGGCAGGCTGGGCCTGGAAGGCCATGTAAACAATAGGCGTGATTCTGACCAGGTAGTTGATTGCAGTAGCTAGGGGGCGCCAACTCCCAGTATGGGGAACAACCTGGTTGGCCAGCCCCAATACTGTGATAAAAATGAACCCCAACTTACTGAAGTCCTGAACAGGAGGCGTGTTGGGTAAGGGGGAGTGGTAGGAATCTTCTTCATAGCAGGCAGGATGGTCTCTTTAGCACAACCAGGAGGGAGATCTAGATGATGGGGGTGGAAATACTCCAAGTCAAGAGTACAGGGTGGATTGACTGAGGTAGCAGGAGCTTAGCCAGGGGGGTATGGATAGGCAAGTTTATATCAAGTAGATGATTCACAAATAGATGCAAACAGAATAATTAGATTTGAGAAAAAATAGATAATTCCTGTAAGAAGATAATGATTTCTGGTCATAAACTTGTTTTGTTAAGATGTCAACAGTGAGGAGGGCTTTCTCCCCTCACTACTTATACTTACTGGTAAAGATGCAACCTTTTGTGCCACCAGGGATCTGGTAGCAACATTTTCAGTTAAACTTAAAATTTTGGCTGGAATTTGCGTACTTGGACCTGGAGGTGGATGCTCATTGGTTGGTATAACAGGAACCTTGCTTGGGCTGCAGCAAGCCAAGGTGCCACTGCTATTTATAGAACCCGCAAGCAATTGAGCGCCCAATTGCACAATCAAATGATTGCACTCATGATGTACCATTTCCTGATAATTAAGAGGCCCATATTTGATAATATAATCAAAGCCAGGGATTTGAGGCTTGTGTGCCTCTCAAATCCTGGACCATTTGTTAATCAAAAGGGGAGTTTACTTACTCTGGGAGACAATTGGTAAGGGTTCCCAAGCTGTGGGATGTTTTACCTCTAGGAAGGCCTGCTTATTGTCCAGGGCATTCTGGGCCCTGACATCATCCCCTATCATAGTCAAGCTTGCAGAGCACGGCTCTTTATTCCAAGACTTGTATTCCTTCAGCAGGGTAGCGGCATTCTCCAGGTTGGATTCTGGTTCCCAAGTATTCTCTTCATTGGGGTGACCTTTCCATTTGACCAGGAAATGAGGTTTTTGGTATTGGATTTTCTGTCCCAGGATGGCTTCAACCTCATGTTCTGTGAAGCTTCCTAATTTGATGGGTGGGTGAGCCATTCTCACTATCTGATGCAGGAAAGAAGGTCCTTTCTTTTTTGATAGCAGGGAGCGGTGGAATACATTGTGAATCTTCCATCTGGTGACAGTTCTAGTTGTTATGCTATGGTACCAATACCCTATAAGACCTTGTAATGAACTGTTTGTTGGGGGCTCAAGCTAGCGCAAGGGGAAGTGGTTTTGATGTTCTTTGCGCTGAGGTACACAAGGTCTCTTACTTTGATTGGGGGCCAGGGCTTTGTTTCTTGTTGGTAAAGTCCTTGTATACTTGTCTGCTCTTCTCAGGTTCTGGGCACATTCTTCTTGGCATTAGTGGATACTGCTGACCCAATCTCGTCCTTCTGGGTTGTTGGCTTCCTCTGTGGGAGGGGCATTCCATGTGGGGTTGAATCTGTAGTTGTCTTTGAAGGGGGAAATACTGGTGGAGCTATGGTCTTGGTTGTTGTACGCAAACTGAGACATTGGTAGGTATGTTACCCAGTTGTTCTTTTCCAAGTTAACATAGCATTATAAGTACTGTTCAAGGCCCTGGTTTACTCTCTTGGTCTCTCTGTTGCTCTGAGGGTGATATGCGTAGAAAAAAATCTTTTTATTCCCAAGTTCTTTAGGATTTGGGTCCAAAACTTGGAGGTGAATTTTGGGCCTCTGTCTAACACCACTTCTTGTGGGCGTCTGTGGTTCATGAATACTAGGTTCCTGGATAGGGTGGCTGTTTTCTTTGCAGTTACTTTAGTTGTTGTTGGGATGAAGTCAGCCATTTTGGTGAAACAGGCAACAATTACAAATATGGCATTGAATCCCTTTAAACTAAGCACCCCCACAATGTAGTCCATGGATACTGACTTCTAAGGGCCTTTTGCAATCTGAAGGGGTTGTAGTAATCCTTCTGGCTTTCCTTGCTTAGGCTTGATATGTCCACATGTCTTGTAACCACTGAGGTATCCTTCAATTTCTGGCTATATCTTGGGCCACATTGGGTTCTCTGGATCCCTTTGAGAGTCTTTGTATGCCCAGGGTGTCCTGACATGGGGGAGTTGTGGTATTCCTTCAGTATCTCTAAGTGCAGTGGGCCTTCTGGTACATAGGTGCATCTGTGTAGCTGCAGGGTGTTTCTATGTAAGGAGTACCCTGTTTGGTAATATCAAATGCTGATATCTTTCTTTAATTCTTCCATGATAATGATACAGTGCTGATCTACGGTCTGAGCTAATTGGATTTCTTCCCTTCTACTGGCTAGTCCCAGGAATAAAAGCATTGGTCAATCATGTTTGGGTACACCAAGGATTTTGTGTTGAATTCCTCAATCTCTTTGGCGCTAGTAAAAAGGTCTGCTCTTTGGCTTAGGGCATCAGGTACAATGGTGATCTTTCCAGTTTTGTAGCTGATTGATAAGCTGTAATCTGCTAGGAATAGGGCCCATCTAGCTTGACGCTGATTCAGTTGTCACAGTTTGAAGAAGTATGTCAGGTTTTTGTGGTTGGTCATGATTCTCAATGGGTGACTGGCGTCACACAAGTATCTTCTCCAATGTTTCAAGAACTGGGTGATATCAAGCATCTCTTTGTTGTAGATGGGTTAGTTTAACTCAGGCAAAGTGAACTTCCTTGAGTAGTAAGCTACAGGGTGCAACTTACTATCATGCCCCTCCTGAAGCAACACCCCCCAATTCAAAGTTGGATGTGTCTGTCTCCACAATGAAGGGTTTATTGTAAACTGGCATTACCAAGACAGAGGTGGAAACAAAGGTGTTTTTCAGCAACTCAAAGGCAGATTTGGTGGCGTCATCCCACACAAAGGGGCTTTTCTCAGAGGTAAGGAAAGTCAAGGGCAAACAGATTGAAGAAAAGTTTTGGACAAATCCCCAGAAGTTTTCTAGGCCCAGGAAAATTCTGACCTCCTTGCAGTTCTTAGGTTCAGTCCATGATGTCACAGCCTCTATTTTGTCAGGTGTCATTGCAAAACCTCCTTTCAGTACATTGTACCCCCAAGAACTCTACTTCCTCTTGGAAGAACTCACATTTCTGGAGTTTAACAAAGAGGCTGTGTTCCTTGAAGAGTTGTAGGACAGTTGAAGGTGTTCAACATGTTCTTCAGGGGTGCAACTGTAGATGAGGATTTCATCTAAGTAGGCTACACAACACTGATCCTTGAGTTCTCCCAAGACCATGCCCACCATAGTTTGAAAGGTGCTGGGCGCGTTGCACAACCCAAACAGCATAACTAAGTATTTGTAGAGACCTTGTCTAGTCTTGAAGGTGGTCTTCCATTTGTCGCCAGGCCTGATCCAGATCTGGTTAAAGGCATTTCTCAGATCAACTTTTTAGAAGACATTGGCTCCTGAAAGCTGGTCTAAGAGGTCTTTGGCATTGGTTACAGGGTATCTGTTTTCACAGTGATGATGTTTAGGTCCTGGTAATTGACACAAGGACGTAGGTTACCACCCTTCTTTTTAACAAACAGTAAAGGGGATTTGGAGGCGTGCATGTATCCCTCTTCAACATCTTGTCTAATTACTCTCTTAAGGCGGCTTGTTACTTTATATTACAACTGTAGACAGGCCCATGCTTAGGTTGGGTTTTGGGGAAGAGGTCAATAGTGTGGTTGAACTGACTGTGTTTAGGCAAGGCGGTGGCTTCTTCTGAGAAGACGGACTCCCAAGGTTTCAAACATTTTTTGGAATCTCAGCTTTGCAGGATTCCATGATGATGTTTTTTAGCTCAGGGGTCTGCTGAAGGTTCAAGCAGGGAACCTATAAGGTTTGGCTCTCATGCGTGACAGTCACCTGATGATTTTTATAGTCCAAGTTCAATTGGTGGTCAACCCACTATTCAAAACCTATCACTACAGGTTTGGGAAGCTTCTCCATGACATGGAATCTGATGGGCAGGAGTTTCCCATTTAACTTCAGGAAGACGGTCTCTTTGTATTTGTGGGACAGGTTTGTTGTCTTGTTACCCAAGGTTACCAATCAGGAGTTTCCCTGGATTGGTACACCCATTTTCTCAGCTATATTATTTTCCATGTAGTTAAGGGTTGTCCCAATGTCTAGGAGAGCTACAGTGTTCACCTCATGGTCATGGTAACATAAGTAGTGTCAATGATAGGATAAGACTGAGAATCATTGTTTATTGCTGAAATGATGGCTCCTTGGGTTCTGTTGGAGCGCCTAGTGCAATCCTTGGATAAATGGCAACTCTGGTGGCAATAGAAGCATAGCCCACTTCTGACGTGGTGTTGGTACTCTTTGGGGGTCATGTTTAAACAGGGCCTACTTGTACCAGGGTTTTGGTTGTTCCATGGTTGCTTAGTGTGATATCCTTGTGGTTGGCTGAAGTCCATGCCTCTGGCAATAGCCAGGAGCTCATCTTTGGGGAGGTTGCATTGGTGGTGTCTCATTAGGCTGGTGTGGTGTGGGTTCAGACCGTTTCTGAAATACAGGCCCAATAAGTTGTCAGGGATCTTGGTGGTCTCTGCCAGGCGTAGGAATCATTGTATGTAGGTCTCCAGGTTGTCCCTTCCCTGGGTCAGGCGGATGAGCCTCATGTAGGCTTGGATCTTGGCCCCAGCGGGGGTGGTTGCAGAGTTCATTCTCTCCAGTAATTGGTTGTAGGAGAGTATGAGGTCTGGGTCTTCCTCTAGGCTAAAATCTTTTCTCTGGAGTCATCCTTCAGCTGGGCGGCCACTATCATAACCTACTGAGTGTTGTCTCTGAAGCTCTTGAAGTGGGCACAGAACAGGGCATTGATTATGGTCATTCCTTTTATGAAACCAGCCAAGTCCATTTTTGGCAGGTCAGGAAAGTTTGTAGGGGCAGCAGTATTTTGGTTTGAGGTGGAGATGGTCACAGTCTGGACCTGGGATGGCTTAGCAACAATTTCTTCTTGGCTTTTGTTTGTTTCTTGTTTCTTGGTCATATACTGTCTTAGGTAGTGAGCTGAGGTCAAAAATAAAAGCATACACAATGCCCCTATAATCAAAGAAGAATAGGGGCCCAGGGTTACTAGTTTTGATACGGTTGACATACTGTCACGGCCCATACCAGAGTCCAAATGGACTCCCACAGGTGAGGCAGGCTGGGCCTGGAAGGCCATGTAAACAATAGGCGTAATTCTGACCAGGTAGTTGACTGCAGTAGCTAGGGGGTGCCAACTCCCAGTATGGGGCACAACCTGGTTGGCCAGCCCCAATACTGTGATATAAATGAACCCTAACTTACTGAAGTCCTGAACAGGAGGCGTGTTGGGTAAGGGGGGAGTGGTAGGAATCTCCTTCATAGCAGGCAGGATAGTCTCTTTAGCACAACCAAGAGGGAGATCCAGATGATGGGGGTGGAAATACACCAAGTCAAGAGCGAAGGCTGGATTGACTGAGATAGCAGTAGTATAGCCAGGGGGTATGGATGGGCAAGTTTATATTGAGTAGATGATTCACAAATAGATGCAAACAGAATAATTAAATCTGAGCAAAAATATATAATTCCTGCAAGAAGATAATAATTTCTGGGCATAAAATTGTTTTATTAAGATGTCAACAGTGAGGAGGGCTTTCCTCCTCACTACTTATACTTACTGGTAAAGATATAACCTTTTTTGCCACCAGGGATCTGGCAGCAACATTTTCAGTTAATCTTACAATTTTGGCTGGAATTTGCGTACTTGGGCCTGGAGGTGGATGCTCATTGGTTGGTATAACAGGAACCTTGCTTGGGCTGCAGCAAGCCAAGGTGCCACTATTTATAGAACCTGCAAGCAATTGAGCGCCCAATTGTGCAATCAAATGATTGCTCTCCTGATGTACCATTTCCCAATAATTAAGAGGCCCATATTTTATAATAGGATCAAAGCCAGGGATTTGAGGCTTGTGTGCCTCTCAAATCCTGGGCCATTTGTTAATCAAAAGGGGGTTTTCTTGCTCTGAGAGACAATTGTTAAGGGTTCCCAAGCTGTGGGGTGTTTTACCTCTAGGAAGTCCAGCTGATTGTTCAGGGCATTCTGGGCCATGACAAGTACAATTATTTGCCTGCCTACTTTGTCCCCATGACTCCGCCCTTAACCCCGCAGCCTGACTGCCCAATGAACCTTTCAACGCTGCCAAGACCATATCCAATCAACTGTTTGGATTACTCTACATTGTTTGACGGGATTGGTGGACCCTATAGTGCTGAAATCTGGACCCCGGTCTTTACTTGGGCAATCTGTATCCTATATTATCAAGTTAACACCCATTCTATGGTAGGCATTACCCACTGGCCCGGCGGTACCCTGCCCTGAGTCACCTAAGGCCTCTTTCTATGCCTGCTTTTCTGAAACTGGGAACCAGAAGCCAACCTGACTAATGTGATGACCCTGATGAATGATTACAAGTCCATGAATAAAGATTGAATCTTTGCAAGCTCAAGTATGGTAGGGAATAATATCAGAGCCCAGGGTGTCCCTGATGTTGCAACCAAGTTTCCAGACTTGCCTGCTAACGTATCTTACAATAAACAGGGGGCGCTCAATGAGTTGCCCCTTGGCATATCTAACAACATGGATTAATCTGATGGCAATATTGAATGGCAGGTACTTCATCATAATTACGAGTGTTACCAATTTGACTTGCTGATCCCTGCATGAGTTATTCCTTGGCTTCAAACCTTACATGGAACTTCCCACTATGCCACCCCCTTGTGGCCTTGTGGCTTTCCCCATATGGTATATTAATCACAATATTCTACAATAAACAATACCTTATTCTTATTATTCTGTCCTTTCCATTGGACTTTTGTCTTCCCCAATTCCAAATACTGAATCCTCATTGGTTCAGTTGCAACACTGACAAGTTATTAGCCAACATTGATCTAGTACCAAAAAAAGTATGAAAACCCTGCAATTAATGCCTCTCAGATGCAGAACCATCCTCAGAGACCCTGAATGGCCCAGAATTTGTCAGTTTTGTGAGCTTCAAAACCCAGGCATCAAACCCACAGGCAAATAGTTTGCCAAAACTATCAGGAAATGGTAAATTTTGAAAGTGATTGATTGCACAATCATACAATTGAATTATCACAGGTTTTACTAGTTGCTGTGGCACCTCAGCAGACAAAATCTAAATGTATCACAGAATGGCAAAATTCAATGTGCTGCCCCCTCTGTGTGCACAGATTTATAGGATTCTGGTCTAGAAATTAGTGACACTGGGAATAAACCCATCATCAACTGGTGGTACAAGAAATTGACACCCAGTCAATAAGTATAAAGGATGAGGGAGAAAACCCTATATCATCATTGACATCACCATTAATAAAGGTCCATGAAATGTGAGAACCTTTGTTTACAGCAATTTATTATATTGTTGAAAATTTAATATTTTATTTGCCTCTTTACACAAAGCCCAGCAACAATATTACTGCTCACATCTGTTGCCGCCAGGATCTCTTCATCCCTCCTGGTTACCTCAACCCACGCCCTAGAGCCAGAGTTCTATTGCCTTCATCACTTGGATCTCCCTACTGGTCACCCAATCTTTGCCTCAGGAGGCCAGCTTTCAACACCCATGGTAGCAAATCTCTAATGTTCCCCCTTGCCAGATGCCCATCCTGTTCAAAACTTCAGTAAATTAGGGTTTGTCTACATAACAATATTTGGGATTAGCTGATTAGATTGTACCCCATACTGGTAGTTGGTGTTCCTGGGTCACTGCTGTCAATTACCTGGTTATAATTTCCCCTAATGTTGTAACTGTGCTGTTTTAGCAGAATTACA